>CM076581.1:1450003788-1450311504 GCA_034641835.2 Pinus albicaulis
AGATTAATCTTGGAAATTAGAGGCACAGGTTTTGTGAAGAACGGACCAAATTAGTTTTCCAAAGAGAATTTTTCCAAAATTCGGTATGTATTGATAGAAACACAAGGTTCTCTAAAGGTGATTTTGCCATATTTGTTGTTGTGGTCATTTTCCAATTTCCTTAATTGTAAAATCATATTAGAATTTCTCCAGCCGATTGATGATGGAGAGATATTCCATATTCGATCTTACTGATTAACTCATTGTAATCAATCCAAAATTGTTATAGAAAATCATTATGTTCAATTTAGTTGTAATTATCCCTTTGCTCTTTGTATATTTAAATGAAAACAGAAATCAGAAAGAGGGATGGACAATTATTGAATTAGAGGCAGAGCTCTGAGTTTTATTTTATCTATTTATAATTTTTAATGAAAGGAGATATAAGTGGAATTTCATAATTGTCTAATTGTAATTTTATTTGAATTATTTTTCAATGCATAACAAACTCTTGGGCATTTGGGCCCACTACCTTGGATGAGGTGTTGCCTTGAACATCTAAAGTAGTTTAGTTATGTGCTTGTTTCTTTGAATTTCAATTGTTGTTCCTTAGAGTAAATTTCCTTTTTTTTCAAGCAAATGGTTGGTTGCTACATTTTCCTGATTTGTTGTTTCCTGCAATTTCTAGATTTTTATTAATTTACTGCTCTAGATTAACATTCGATTAATGTTTGGTGCAATAGGTTAAATTTCCAATTCATTAAGGTTTGGTTTTATCAAGTATTGATTCAAGTCGTGTGATTAGCATAATTCTTTTTCATGTCATTTACTTTCTATTTTTTAAATTTAGTATTGTTATTCAAGTCTTACATTTTATTTCTTCTTGAATGAGCTTGATAGTGTAGAATACAATCATGTAGAACTAGCGCTGGTTGTTGGTATTTTCTTGCATATATTTTGTCGATTACCTTGAAATAAAAATACGCTCATCGGGTTGATAATAAAATTATAGGTGATTAGTTGTTTTTTTATTAAGTAATTAATTTCCCCAACATTTTGGCATTGTTATCGGGGAGGTTGTCAAATAGCACTACCACACTAATATTTGGTTGTAGATGCACACGTGACTCTGAGAGGGTTGGATATTAAAGACGAAAGGTAAGAACCTGCACATGCACCCTAGATAACTTATGGTGAGGTCTACCCTCTACAGGTAGTTTTAGGTCATATAGCATGCACTGATAAAAGTAGGAATTTTAGAGGCATAATTTTAAAAATAAAAAAATATTATGATTTCACTCGGGTATTGATGTAAGCACCACCCATTCCACTAACCAATTGAAAATAAAATTTGAAGGAGGAGCCTCAAAGTATCACATGAATAAAATATTCTATTTTGGAAATAAATGGCACACATTGCTACTTTTGAATTCCCTCTAAGAGATCTAGGAGGAGTGACACAAATGCACATCATTCCCCCATCTTCTCTACCAAATTTTCTGGGAAATGAACATCCAAATACATTCTTATTTGAGTTTGAATTACTGTATAGAGGATATTATTATTGTACTAATGCTCAAAGGTTGAAAGTGTTTCCTCATACTCTAAAAGGATCAGTTCTTCGATGGTTTTTGAGCCTTGGTAGGCACTACATTCAAACATGGGAAGACATTAAGAATGTATTCTTGAAAAAGTATCAGTATTATTTCAAGGCCATTGTAGATGTTTTTAGAATGACACAAGGGGAAGGTGAAATTTTGGAGGACTATGTGGAACGATTTCAATACAACCTTCAAAAATCAAACCATAAACAGTTATCAAAAGATACCTTGAAAACACTCCTTCTTAAAGGAATCAAAGACGAATTTTTAGAAATTTTAAATCTGATGGGAAGAGGTAATGTTTTTCAACTATCATATGATGATTTTTGTGAATTATGCATAAGGTATTCAAGAGGAATCTCCGAGGCTAGTAAAAATTCTAGAGAAATTTCTTCTTTCTTTTCCAAATATGCTACAAGAACAGGAGATATAGGAATGGAAATCAATGATTTATTTGAACATTTTAAAATTGATTTTACTATCTCTCTAAATTCGCAGTTGGATGTTTTGTAGGTTAATAAAAATCAAGAAAAATTTGAAGAAGTGTTTTTCCCTCGGTGTCGAAAAGAACATCCCATGGATAGTTTCTCTTTCTTACCCAAGATAAAATTAACATATCAAAGATATCAAGAAGCTACAACAAGCTAACAACCATGGAAATTATGGCCTACATCAATGGTTCAAAACACTTTCTCTTCATTATCTTACTTGCATTATCCATTATGGAATACTCTTGTGTTAAGGCGGCTATGTCAATCTCAGTATAACCTCCACCAATATTGTCCACAAGTTTGGCATGGATCATATAATGATTACATGACTACTCTCCCTCATTTTATAGCACAAATGCATCATCCATATTATTTACTATCTTTTCAACAACATCTTTCTTGTCTACCAAAATCATCCACACAACCCAATCAACTACATCATCAAAATCCTCCATGCCCTACACAATTTCCTACTCAACTTATTCCACGCCTTCGCAATAATAAACTGTAATATCTCCGAAGGGAGAATGCAGTAATACTTAAACAAAATATAAGAACTGTAGCAAGATAAACAATAAATCTTAAGACAACATCAGAATTTACAGAGAAGCTGAGCCATTTTATTATATGGAGATGATTTAGTTACACAATGTACAAGAATGTGAGTAGATGTAGCCAAAAAGATGGCCTAGAATCACCCAGAAAACATGCTATAATAGGTACAGCGTAACTGGAGAGGCACTGAAGCAAATATTGTGTTGTCCCTTCAGAAAAATATGAACATATAACTATAGGTTGAAAAGGAAATTATAGATCTACTCAAATCTGGAGTTCAGATGATGCTAAGATTCAAGATCTGGCCAATGTGATGGATTCCCAAGATAACCCAGAAAGGATTTTCCAGATCTACAACTTTGGAAAATCACCCTCCTAGGATTTGATCCTTGATCTGTTTAGAATCTGGTCTGAGGCGATCAGTGGATGATGGCGTTGGCTGATGCAATATCTTATCAGCTTGAAGAGTTGTTCCATCTTCATGTCATAAACTGGCAAACTCCAGATCAGCTTCTCAATCTCCAATAATGATACATTGCTACAACACATGCACTAATATCGAGAACTGCACATTATTGAGGAAAAGAAAGGCCCTTTCCTAAAATCTTTTAATAAACTTGGTGATGGTAAGGCGGTAAATGTGAGAAGTTATTCCTCACCATGAGATTGAATATTTCATGCTTTATTATATTTTGGATCACTTGGAAATGGGCTTCGATTCTGAAAATATTGCTGCTAGGAGGTCAATAACTTTTGGCCTGATCCCATATCTAAAATGAAGCTCTGGGAAGCTGATATGTAAGCCCAAGGTGATAGGAATAAACCCTCACCAGTTCTCCAGCTGAAGTACTGAAGACAACTTCCTCCTTTGTTGTATGGATTAATCCGTCTTGCAGACAAGACCGATCTCCCTAGTACTAAAAGTATCTAGCAATAAACAGCCAAACATACTAATATTTCACTAAGCATGTAAGGTTTACAAAAAACTCTATAAAGGTGTAAAAGACTTACCGTTTTTCCAGTGCTTGTTTGAAGTCGTTGTTGTCCCTCGCGCGCTTGAAGGAGTTTTCCTCGTAAACTGTGATGCAAACAAAGCAAAGTATTACATAGCACACAAGCATAAAATCGTGAAAACCATCACTCCATGAAGCAGTCAGGAGTCTATGAAATAAACCATTGATTAGAAAACACCTTCAGAAAAATGAGTATGTTGTAATTAGTACAAAGGTAGTCATACAACGAGCCTTGATGTTGCCACCAACAGGATTTTGGGGGTCGGCAGTCTCCTTTGCTTTGGCAAAGTTTTGCTCTCAGACAAATAGAAGTGTGTAAATCTATCTCACAAAGTCTTGATTGGCAGATCAAATCTCCGCGGCACTTAACACAAGTATTCTCGAACTTCCGACTCACACCGGCTACCCAATGCCTCTTTTTATAGTGGACAAGAGAAGGTTTTCTGTTCTAGTCATGAAGGGATAGAATCCTCCTTCAAAGGGATAAGCTCCTCACATCAAGGGGTTAGCTCCATAAGGTAAGGGATTCATGCACCTTACAAGAGCAGTTCTGTCACTGCAAAATCCATTCTAGAAGCTTCCAGAATTTACTTTAATTGAGCTTTTTGGGATTTTACTTGCGCCTTTTTAATCTTACAGGGGTCCACACCTATAACAAAGATAAAGTGCGTTTAGGAACATAGGAAAGCTGAACATTGGGTGCGGGACCGCAGGCAAGATAGCCAGAAAGTGCGATACCAAAGTTTAGGAGACTTTTATGAACTTTTTATGATTTTGAAGGCTTGACATGAGGAACTGATATGTTAGACTTGCAAAAGGGAGAAGTATGAGTAATAATGAGCTCATACACATGGCAGAATTTCAGGATGACAATTTTCAATGTAACAGATTGCCCCCTAAAGTGCAAAGTCTGAAATAGATGATGCTAGAGTCTGTCATATATGAAGAGTGCAGTACTTTATCATTTCAAGGATCATCTTGTGGACACCCCAGTCAGCACTTGTAAAAACATTCAATGCAAAATATATATGTATATGTATCATCACTGAAGTAGGCATTCCCATACTCAGATTAAACTAACTAAAACTGATTCAACTGCTCTGATATAGGAATGATTTTGAGTACATCACGGTATAGACATATGCAGACACAGTATGGACGCAACCTTCTGTTTATAAATAGTCTAATGTATAAATGATAACAAAATTCCTCGCGGCCTAGATGGTAGAAACTAGATCTAGGGTCTTGATTTCCGCATCTCAAACTAGTACGATTCTATCCATGTGAATGAATGTGTCGGAGTCAAACATGGTAGAAACCACTTGATTACCAGTCAATGATGTAAACTGTTAACAAGTGTGAGAGTAGCCACTAGTAATGTCAATGGCTCTCAAAGTTCCCAGTACAATACATGAAATGTGAATGAATGAGCTGAAGTCGAACATTTCACGGAATCATTCGATCGAAGGTTGATGATGTAACCCATCGTCGAAAGTGAGAAACCTACCATTAAGGCATGTAGATTTCAAGGTACTGATGATTTCTAGATCCAACTGCAGATGTGGAACATCATGATGATCCATCGGCAAACCCACAACACGAAATCATAGATCAAGTTTTGAAAATATATTGGCAAGAATTTGACTCGGGGATGGTCAAAATGGATGACGGATATTTTGCGGATGAATGGTTTATTTAAGCTTGTCCTCTTGAACATATAATGACACTGTAGATGGCTTGGTAACAATTGACTCAAAGCTAATACCCAGAAACCGGATGAAAATTTTCAATGAGGTTTGATTAACTGTTTAGGCAAAGGATTTCCCAACCCAGGTGAATGAAAGTGTCGTGTTCAAGAGTGGTTGACTGGATTTTCGAAAAATAAAAATACAACAAACACGCCCATTTTCTCTCTTTTCCCCCACTATTTCTGGCAAGTACCTCTTTATTTTTGACAAGCTTGAGGAGGATAACATTTGCTTGTTTATAAGCTCATCCTTCGGATGAGTCCAACTTAGTTTAAAATTCGAACCCTAAGAAGGAGTGGTTCGTTCTTGTTTAAAAATTGAACAGGTCCTTTAATGTTAAATTTTAACGAGTCCAATATAGGAGAAACTCAGTGTTTTTCATTTTTAGGGAGCGAGAAGAAAAAACTTAAGAAGACTCCATGGGTGTACTTTTTCGTAAATTTAGTCTCTCGAGCCCGAAAAAGGATAAAATAATGCGGGAGAGAACTCTATTGACCGTAATTAGTCAACGTATACCTTTTTTGTAAATAGTCCATTTCAGTTCGTAAAAGGGGTAAACTTATACTCAAGGGACGATTATTCATTTAATTTAACGAGTTCGAACAATCAAGTACTTGGCAATCTTTTCATATTTAGAGAGTCTGAAAAGGGCTTAAAAGAGAACTCCAATGTTTCGTTTTTTCGTGAATTTTTGAAAGAGTCTGAAAAAGTGATAAAAGTATGCTCTTTGTTGAAAAATGATCAATTCTCCTGAAAAATCCAATTTCTGCACAAAAACTTGAAACATTACACATACCTGTTTAAGATGAGTAAAAAATGCTCAAAAATACCCCTTTTTAAAGTGAAAAATAAATAAATTAAAAATTCATCTATTTGAAAAAACTTATAAAAAGGACTTTTTCAACTTTATTTTTACTGTTCAAGTTCAGAGTGAAAAGTAGAAGCTTTTGGGTAAAAAAGTTCCTGTGAAGATTCTGGAAAATCCGTCAGTCGAAATTGAGAACCGTCAGTCCTAGGTAATCCATGACCTCTTAATCTTGCATTTCATCCATTTACAATCCGTTTTTAGGCTTTAAATTTTATTTTTAAGGGAAAAATATGGTTCGAAAATCGCCTGCGGGGGTCCGCAAGTGACACACATGGTACCTGCGGACCCCGACTTTTTTCTACAAAGAAAAAAGTCGTGGGTCCGGACTTTCCTCACAGAATGCGTGCGTTCCTACGCACTGTTTACAAAGGTAAAGTGCGGTCCCCACGCGTTTAAATTTAAAACTCAAATTTCTCTTTTGCCGCCCAAAATTTTTCAAATTAGATTGTTCTAATCTATCTTTTTATGTATTGTAGGATTAGCAAGATGTTGATTTGGAGAGAACGTGAACACGAGGACGTGGATGACGCCGCAATGCTCTATTCTCCCACAATTCAAGCATTAAGAGCGTGCGGTATATATAAATTCTGGGCCATCCAAGGCATGAGAGCATAGGTAGAGCTCCTGACATGGCTGGTAAACAGGTGGAACGTGCAGGACCAGTGTTTCATTATTGGCGGCCACCGACTCGAAATCGAGCTGGAGGACATTTATTTCTTGACTGGTTTGTCCAAGAGGGGCGAACAACTCTCCTTGTTTGGGACTAGGCCAGGTGGCCAGACTGTCGCTAGTCTTCGGCAAGAATTCTGTAATGATGAAGCAGACCCCAGGGACAAACGAATTGACATAAAAACTATCATCCGTCCCGAGCTGAAAGTTATTGCATTTACTGCTACCAGGCTGTGCGGGAGTGCAGCATTGCATGTAGCTACTGGTTCTCAGATGCGCATTGCTGTGGACTGTTTTCGCGGCACCATTTTCAACTGGTGTGACGTTGTGTTGGATAATATAAAAGGCCAACTAACTAGAGCAAAAAACGGGAAACTGAATAACTTTGGATATGGATCCATTGTCGTCTCCTTTTCTCTAGAGAGGATTCTGATGCTAGCTCCATAGAGTATCCCTGTTGATGTCGGTCGACTTAGAGAACCAAGGATGGTTCATTGGTCTGCACTGATGGCCCGTCACGGTATTGAGGGCGTTGAGATTGTTCGATTTCCTTCTTCATATTTCCGTTGGCTAGATCGCCAAGTTTTTGTCATTGAGGACTTTCCGTATGCTAGGATAGATTTCCACGATGACCGGGAGATGACTCTCCCAGCAGGGGAATAGTGGGATGACTCAGGTAAAATCATTTTCAACGAATTCTAATTTCTAATTTTTTTTATTTTTGATCGTCTTTGTTAAATAATAACTAAAAGTTTTTGAATACAGATGTGGGCCCACAGCGACCAGCCCATCTCCAACCTTATGAAAGAAGACAACCAGTTGCAGTCGTACCAGCTCCAGCAGGCCAATCGGCAGAAATCTTGACTGATTTAGAGCATCATCTAGAGCGTTTGACTCTAGACATTCCAGAGACAAACATAGATGAAATTCCACTCAGATTGCAGAGATACGTGATTGGCATTCCATGACCCTTTAGGAGGTTCCTGTACAGGGTGGCTCGGGCAGTGGTTTCTTATCGTGATCACCATCAGTGATGGGATGATCGTGTTGTAGACTCATATTTTTGACTTTTTGTGTTATCATTTACCAATCATAAGGTGTTGCCAACCTATGATAGAAGACGATGTATATTTTTTTGAAAACACTTCTATCTACGATATATCACTATTTACCGGCTATCTGTATACATGTTATGAATTTTATTTGTTTTACTGTTTTGATCAATGCAAATGTCGATTTATCATACTAGAAGAAACTGCGTCTGCTAATGTATTTAAATGTCTTGGAATATGTTGATATTCAATGTAGTCAAATTCACGTTCTAAGAGACGAACTCTTAAAAACAACCGTAACAACACTGGATTTCTAATGGCATAAACTCTATTAAGTTGTAATACAACAAGTTCAGAATCCAACCTCACAATCAAACTCTGAATCCCAAATGATATGGACTCAGATAATAACTCCATCACTGCACTATACTCGGCAATGTTATTCGTTGTTTGACCAAGGCTTACCCCATGCATGGAAACTAACTCGTCAGAGGGTGAATAGATAACCCAAGCTGCGAAAGAAATTTTTCGTGTACTACGACAAGCACCATCAGCAAAACCAATGTAGGTTTGAAGAGACGTCGACATCTGCAATATCAAGAGTAAAACTCAGATAAGCAGGAAAAGTGATAAAAACACACTTCTAAACTAGGCACACCTTTCTAATCTAAGACACACCAGCAGTAAAGAAATCTAACCTAAAAAATAAAAGATCTCCATACCAAGTTTAAGCATAATATCGCTTCAGATATAACCCATTCTTGGGCTTATCCAAAGGGATACCATCAAAATCTATCAGCTCATAGGCCCCTTTTGCTAGCTTTTGCTTAACAATGAAAGGACCATGCCACATGGGCACGAATTTTCCAGCTCCTAGCTTATCATTGGCTTGATCATAAACTAAGACTAGGTCTCCTTCTGAAAAATTTCGAGGGGTAACACTTCTATCATACTGAGCTTTAACTCTTTTGACATGAGCCTCATTTGCTATTGCAGCGTTTCTCCGATTTTCATCCAATTGAGCCAAGTACAAAAAAGTTTTTCCTCTTCAGACGTAGTTGGGAGTAACTCTATGGCTAATTTCAAAGATGGAATTTCGCATTCAATCGGTAACACAGCTTCCAAACCATAAACGAGTTGAAAGGGAGTGAAACTAGTTGATGTTTTGACTGAGGTTCGATATGCCCAAAGTGTTGAAAATAACATGGAATGCCAATTCGTTTTGTGAATACCAATAATTCGTTTGATCATAGTGACTAAAACTTTATTTATGGCTTCGACCAGACCATTGGCTTGCAGATAATACGGAGTGGAACTATCGTGGCGTAGGCCAAGCTGTTCTGTCAATTCAGTCATCATGACATTCCGAAAATGGCTTCCATGATCAATAATAATCGCTTGAGGAATACTGAACCTCACAATTATGTGATTAAACATGAAATTTGCAGCAGTCTTGCTGTCAGCCGAAAATGTAGGCATCACCTCGGCCCACTTAGTAAAATAATCTACCGCTAAGATAATATATGCATGCCCCCCAGCCGAGTGAGGGTTACATGTAATAAAATCGATACCCCATTTTGCGAAAGGACCAACAGCAATTATGGGATGAAGAGGAGCAGGTGGCGCGCGCATCTTACGATCAAAAAGTTGACAATTGTGGCATTTCCGGACTGCATAAATACAATCTTTGAATAAAGACGGCCAGAAATAACCAGCGCGTAATATCTTTTGGGCTGTGGCATACCCAGACATATGACTGCCACATGCTCCAGAATGGCAGACATTTAAAACCTTTTCAGCTTCTTCATGAATAAGACAGCGTCGGAAAACAGAATCTGCTCCACGACGATAAAGTGTATCACCAATAATATTATACTGTTGGGATTGGAAACGTATCTTCTGCCTCTGAGATCATGAGATTTCAGGCCGAAAAGATTGGGTTTGGAGATAAATAATAATATCTCCATACCATGGATCAAGAGTACTGATAAGAAACAGAGATTCATGCGCAATGGGTTGCTCTGCCACAGTTTCAGTATCAGTAGAGGGGAAATCACACATTAGTTCCGCAAAAACCAAGGATTTCTTCGCCTTGGATTTTTCAAATTCCAAGTCGAATTCCTACAGGATGACTATCCATTTGGAATAATTTCCCCCTAGCAACTGTTTGGTCAAAATGTACATCATAGGGTTGCAATCAGAAATTACCGTAGTTTTGCGTAACAATATGTAATGTCTAAATCGTTGGACAGTTTGAACAGCTGCCAGAGCCAATTTCTCCACATGTGTGTACTTAATCTCAGTCGGATACAGATTTTGACTAAGATAGTAAATCACATGTTCAGTATGAGATTCATCTTCTTGAACTAACACCATTCCAATAGTGGAATGAGAGGTGGTGAGATATAAAATGTAATCCTGGTTGTAGTTGGGAGGATGCAATAACGGTGCATGGGTCAACGTGTGTTTAAGTGCATCAAAAGATCGATCAACGATCTCATCCCCAAAGAATTGAATGTTCTATTTTAGCAACCGGGTAAAACCTTTTGTAAGCTCAACGTAGTTAGGAATAAATCGACGTAAAAAGTTTGCTTTCCCCTGCAAACTTTGGAGTTGGTGTAAAGTCGAAGGAGGAGGTAACTTGACAATAGCTTCGACCTTCGACGGATCGACACGAATACCTACTTTCGAGACAACAAATCCCAGTAAACGACCCGACTCAACACAAAAAACACATTTGTGTGGATTTAGCCAAATTCGATAATGCCGACATCTCATAAATATAGCACATAAATGTGTAAGATGGTCAGCTCTGTGTGATGAATGAGCAGGTAAATCATTGAGATACGGTTGCACAATGTGCTTAATGTCATGAAACGCATAAGACATTGCCCGTTGAAAAGTTGCTCCAGCGTTCTTCAATCCAAAGGGTAGTTTGCAGTAAGAAAATGTCCCCCATGGACAAATAAAAGTTGTTTTTGGTTGATCAGCAGGGAGTATGTTTATTTGATTATACCCTGAAAAGCCATCCATAAAGGAAAACATTTCACTGCCGGCACAATCATCGATTATTTGATCGATATAGGGAGTTGGATAATTGTCTTTAGGACAAGCTCGATTAATATCCCTATAATCGATACATACTCGTATCATTCCTTGTTTTTTAGTCACGGGAACAATATTAGATACCCAATCCGTTAAAGGAATCGGATAAATAAAACCTGCACGAAGTAATTTTTCAACCTCTGCTTTGATAGCAGCAGCTTTTCTAGGATGCATTTGACGTAGACGTTGACGAACAGGCTTGGCATCCGGGTAAGTCTTGATTTCATGTACGACAATTGACGGATCAATTCCTGGCATTTCTTCGTAGGACCAGGCAAACACATCACGGAATTCTTGAAATAGGGCTTTATAAGTTTGAATTTCTTCTTCAGTACAGGAAGCACCTATATGAATGTTTTCAATTATTCCAGGTTTTACTAAAATGTCAATGGGAATCGTTCGAGAAATATTTTCCAAATTTAACTCAGAATCAAGATTTTTCAATGGATTCTGCGGTTCTTTGACATATCCAACAGTAAATATTGAAGCGAAATCACCTTCAAAATGATCGAGTTCAGGTAAAAACAAAGATCGATGATGTAGATCTTCCCATGGTAAATCATCAACAGACAGTAACTCACGAATCTGCTCATCAGAATGAACAGGTTCAAGAAATGTCGTTGTGGCTGAGCTAGATATTGAGAGTGATTCCTCGTGGATCCCATTCACTGGATCAATTTCAGTTGAAGAGGGGTTGGAAAATGACTGTACGGCCTAATATGCAAGTTCAAATGGACTCAAAGGCATCATGCCATCAATTGAATCTAACTCGGATTCGGAAGGTACGATCCAAGGATCATCAAACATAACAGAGTCTGACGAAATCATATGAATAGTTGCAACATAAGGCGATACGTTATGAGGAGGAATGGAAAAAGTTCCTAGCAAACCAGAATCTTTAATCAAACCTACTCCAACATCCTTATAAGGGATAGTCGTTTTACCAACGTGCTGGATTGTTTCTATAGAGGCTGAGTCAGAAGTAAAATAAGTTAACTGATCTATTGTAACGATCCTTCCTTGATATGGAAATTTTATGAGTCGAAAGACCGAAGAGACAACAGCAGTCATAGCATAAGACCAACTACGACCCAGAAGAAGGTTGTAATCTAGAGGGGCATCAACCACTTCCACATCTAGATTTACAACTTTACCTTCAACCCCTATGGGTAAATCCTGCAAAATACCAAAAGGGTGGAAACCTCGACCATCAAAAGCCTTAAGAATCGTCGGAGATTGGTTCAGTGTAGGAGAACCAAGTGATTTCCAACACTGAATCAACATAATACACGTTGAAGCTTCATCATCAATCACAGTCTGGTAGATCGGTCTGCTTTTGACGAACACTGGTATCTGGAAAGCCATCTGATGAGGAAGACGAGGTGTACTATTTTCTAGATCGAAGATTATAAGATTAGAATATTGAATATCAACAGCTCCTATGGCAGACAAAAGAAATTTATGTTGTGTTGGGTGTTGTTCCTTGAGAAACAATTTCTTGTTGTGTAAAGAAATCTGTGCTCAAGACATTAAAGATTATGTCACAAACAAAAGTATATCTGTCCCTGTTTTATAAACCTTCAAAAATTAATTATATAATCTTCAAATATTAAACCCATGGAAGGTTCTAAAATGCCATATCCTCCTTATGCTGAAATGAAAGGATGGAAGAAAAAAGAAAGAAAGGATTTCAATTTGATATGCTGCCTGAAACAGAATCTATCAGTGTAAAATCCTGAAGGAATGAGTAATGATAACGTTAAAATAGAGGAGCGCCCATTAAGGTTTATTTAACTCTTAAATACACATGTATCTAGAGACCTACAGCTCAAATTACTCTATCTTACTCACAGATATGGAAAACATAATGAAAACTGAGAAACTATTCAGCATAAACATAATGAAGGAAACCTGCAAAAACTTCTCATTAATTCAGTATTCTTTAGTACAAAATTTTAGCTTCAAGGTCCAAAAACCCGGAACCTTCTTCCCTTTTCCAATTGTCTTTAAATACAATATGACCAAAATAGTTTCCAGTGACAAAACTGATTCTAACAGTTCTAACTAACTCTAACTGCTTAAACTACTAACTGTGATGGAGGCACATGCCTCGAAAAAGTTCTATTACATTTATATGATTTCACTAAAAACATAATAAAAATTTGAAAGTTTCTAATCTATGTGAACTGGTGCTCCTGAGATAGTTTCTGTCTCAACAACTACTTGTGGCTAAACGGCTACTTGTGGCTGAGCGGCTGGAGTTGTTGTGTCCATTGAAAATCTCTTGCATTCTTTCCATAGCTTATCCTGAGTTGTCGAAGCATTCTTGTAACTAAGATATTCCAATCTAAATGCAACAGCCTGACTGTGAGTAAGACTTCCTATGAATAATGTCTTCACCATCCATAGCAGATGGAAATGCCTTTGTAAGAAGTTAAACACCGTTTCTCCCTTTAGAACTTGTGTCTTTTCATGCTTGCCATCTGCTCTACTTTTTGCAAATGTTAACTGATATTCATAAAAATTCCATGACATGATATCTCCTTTCTCAGTCCAGCATGAAGGCAAACCTGTTCTTCTTTGTATTTTTATCATTGGCATTTACAACACCATCTTCTTCAACGCCAAAAAGTTGCCTCTCAACAGCCATGGGCAATTACATGAACTGAAAGTCTGCCCTGAAAACAACACAAGGTATGCATTCGACGATGACTGACTCTGAACCCAGAATGCATTTTCAATGTGCTCATCCCGAACACAATGGTCTTCAGGAAGTCTCTTTGCTTTGTCTACAGATGTTTCATACATGTGCTCCAACCTATAGTTATTTACAAGACTAGAATTTTTCAGAGAAGCCATATTCCAGTAACATAATTTCACCCTTTTTAGTAATGTGAAGATTAACCAATCCATTCTCTGTAAGGACTCCTTTCTACGATCACAAAGATATTTTCTTTTCAGAAAAAAATGATAGGATTCAATGGAACAATTTGTTTCTTGGTTGGCATGACAGAAATTTATGTAACATTTTGCCCGCATATGAAATTTTTCGTCCACCATCCAATTTGTTGAAAAATATTCCAAGAACCGCTCCTCTGCTGCAAAGTCAATATAGAATGCATTTATAGCTCGGGATATCGCATCTGGGTCACGACAAGAATTCATGATTTCACCCAACATTATAAACATCTTTCGAACATTCTTCCCTCAAGTGGCCAACTTGTCCATATTCTTCAACCATGCTCTCCTAAAGTGCCATATGCAGAGCAAAACTCGAGATCCAGTTATAGCACTTAATGCATCAATGTCGACCAATGCATCATCTATCATGAAGGCATTTATTGTCCATGTAGGTTGAACTTGTTGAACTCTCTCCATGAGTGTTGGCAAGCACTGTAATATGTCCGACAATCCATTCTGCGATGAGATAACCCATGCAATAGGAAGAGCATTCTGTTGTGAGTCAAACACGAGCAAGGTGTACAAATAATTTGTGGGGTATTTGGACAACAGAAAGATGGCGGGAGCACGAATCAAAGGAAAAATAACCACAGAAAAATGAGAATGAGACAATGGGCCACTTAATAGTTACGAAGATCTGCAATAAATGCCAAAATGACGTTTATAAACCTTGACAGTTGTTTCCCACTTTCTTGATGACGTCACTACGGGGGGTCCGGGAGTGCGGCGGAAATCTTCAACATATACCCCCCGTAATGAATCTCAGCCGTTGATCACGGCTCGCTCCAGATTTGACCAGTCAACTACGGGGGGTTCGGCGTTGATAATTAACGAGCTATTTTCCCCACCGTAATGACTAATCCGGAACCCCTCTTCCGCGATCACCACTTTCGCTCGGGAAGCTGCTCGACGCTTAAGCTCGAGAATATACATATCAAAATAAAGCTTTATGACTACTTTTATGTGCATCGAGCTTTATAAAAACATTTTATTTGTTTTTTATGATATAGTATTAAAACTATAGCATATTTTTTGAATTTCCAAATTTTTTATTTTTTTTTAATTTTCGAAATAAAAAATAAAAAGGATATGCAAAAGATGATCCACAACCAAAACATCTGGCTCCACCTGGGGATAGTGTTTTTACCACAAAACACTAAGAACCTGCAGATTAGTGCCTTCACCTCGGGCATGGAGTCAAACATTTCTTGATGGAAATGTACAATGATCACACCGGATATATACAATGATGATCGAACAGCTGTTTAATGCCGAAAATAATGCTTGAGATATTGCCCATTCACAGGCATATCTAGCACTTCTCCTTCAAGATTTTCCAACATGAAAGTATTATTCCCTCTGACTTCATTAATTTTGAATGGGCCATACCACAAGGGATCAAATTTGCCGTGTTTCCCTTTGTCTTCCCTTCATGTATCCCATCTCAATACTAAGTATCCCTTCTGAAACATGATTTCTTTGGCCTTCCTATCAAATATTGTCTTCATTTTCTGCTGATAAGCAAGCAAATTCTCCCGAACTTTATCTCTGTTTTCACTTAATTCCATTACATTATTCATTCTCGTAATCATGGCATTAGGTTTTGCTTGAGCATCTTGAAGGAAAGAAATCACAAGCTTCACCAACTGGGTGGAAAAAAAAGCCTGAGTACCATATACTAATTCGTAAGGTGACTTACCAGTGGATCTTCTAGCAGTCATCCTTGTTGCCCATAGCGCAAACACTAGCTTTGAATCCCAATTCTTTTGGTTTTCATTTATTGTCTTCTTTAGAATTCTTACCAATGTTTTGTTAGTAGATTCTACCAAGTCATTCCCCTGTGGATGATAAGCTATAGAATGAGACAATATCACATTGTAAGTCTGACAAAAATTAATAAACCTGAGTGAGCTGAAAACTTGGGCATTATCTGTCACAATCTTCACTGGGCATCCAAACCTGCTAAAGATATTCTCCTCTAGAAACTTCATAACAACCAAATCATTTTCCTTCCTGGTGGGGATTTCCTCCACCCACTTTGTAAAATAATCCGTAGCAGTAAGGATCCACTTAAATTTCCCACCGGATGGTGGATTGATTTCCCCAATGAAATCCAATCCCCATTGTCTGAAAGGTTCTTCAACAAAAACAGGGAGAAGAGGTAATGGAGCTAGTTTTTTCTTTTTTGCAAATACCTGGCATTTTTGACAACTTTTGACTGCTTTATAAACATCAGCAAACACATATATTTGCTGATATTCTTTGATTACTTCTGAAACTTCTTCCTCTGTCAAACATGACAATAACACACCAGCAGGGTCCTTCCAATATAATTTTGCTTCAATTATGACATAAGGCTGGGCCTTGAGTTTTAAAGCTCTGTATTTAGTTCTATTTATTGAAGGAGGACAAGAAAGAAAGCACAAATAATGAATAATATCTTTGTACCAATTTGAGCAGAGAAATTTATACTTAATTGCCCTCTTTGACTGATTATCACCTGCTTCTCCATCGACTTTTTCTACAGGGGCCAACAAATTGATTCCCAATGCTTGGAAATTTGACTCTGTCAATAATTTGGCCAATCCCAATCCTTTGACCAGTTTGGTTGGTTTTACATCCAGGTCATATTCCTATATTTTAGCAATCCATTTTTCTCTTTTTCCTTCCACATCGCTCTATACTAGGACATCCTTTACAGCTGAATTGGGAACATATGCTAAGATCTAAGAATGAAGGATATAAGTTCTGAAATATTTCAATGCTTTCACCAGAGCGTAAACTTGTTTCTCCAATATATTATATTTCAATTCTGCATCTTGGAAAACTTTACTAAAATATGCTACAGGCTGTTCGTTCTTTTCTTCATTTCTTTGTAATAACACAGCTGCAATCGTCGAGGGATATGCAAAGGAGAAAATTTGAAATGGCTTCAAATAATCCAGACTGATGAGAACAAGCGCTTCCTTTAAAGCTTCTTTAATCCTTTGGAAAGATTCTCGAGCTTCTTTGTCCCACTTCACTTCGGCATCCTTTTTCAACATGTCCGTTATCTTTTTGACGATTTCCGCGTAATTGGGAACGAATCTTCTTAGAAAATTAATTTTTCCAAGAAATCTCTGAATATATTTTTTTCTTTGAGGCAGTGGAATGGACTGTATTGCTTCAACCCTCGCTGGATCTATTTTCACACCTTGTTTTGAAAAAATATGACCCAACAGTTTACCTTCTTCCAGGGAAAACAGAGATTTTTTAGGATTCAACGATAACCCATACTTTCTAAACTTTAGGAAAGCTTTCTGCAAATGCTGTAAGTGTTCTTCATCAGAATTTGAAAAAATTGTGACATCATCCAAATAAATAATTAGAAACTGATCTCCAACAAATGCAATATCCATCGCTCTTTGGAATGTAGCTCCTGCATTCATTAGTCCAAAGGGCATCCTAGCATACATGAATGTTCCCCATGGCATAGTGAAAGCAGTTTTCTTCTAATCTTCTTTCTCCACAGCCACCTGGTTATACCCTGAAAAGCCATCCACCATAGATAATCTATAAGTTCCGGTCACCTTCTGTAAAACAAAATCCATCTTCGGCAAAGGGTAATTATCTTTCAATGAAGCCCTATTCAAATTTATGAAATCTACACACCGCCTTATCTCTCCGTTTTTCTTTCGGACTGGTACAAGATTGGAAACCCAATCTGAATATCTAAGCGGAATAATTATTTTGGCTTGCAGCAATTTCTTTACCTCCTTTTCGATTGGAGCCAATAACAATGGATTGATTTGCCGGAGCTTCTGCTTATGCGGCTTGACTCCATCCTTCAGTGGAATTTTATGCTGTATGATACTCTTATCATATGTCTTCAAATCATCGTAAGACCAAGCAAATACATCTTGGAACTGTTTGAACAAATCTACGTACCTTTCTTTATAGTCCTTCGAGAACCATTTGAACAATTTGATCATTTTAGGCTCATGTTGAGTCCCTAAATTGCAATCTTCCACCTGCTCATCTTGGTTTACTTTCTTCTGATTCACTGCAACGTCGTTTGCATCAAACAGTCTTTCAAGAGGCACTAAGCCTCTTGGCAAAGCATTGTCTTTCAACTGAATGATTTCCTGACCACCAATCTTATTTTTAAGAGTCTTACCAGCCAATTCATCTTCATCAGTTTCCAAATCAATCTGATAATCTTCAAAATATTCAATCATCAACAGAAACTGCTTAATCTGTTCATCGTCCTCAAAGACCTTCCAGTGTTTAATATTGTCAGGAATTGAAGGTCTATGTCTCATCTCAATTTCATACCTTAATCTCGGACTGATCGGAGGCTTGAATCTACTTGCTACAACCGCCAAAGAATCAACCATTCTATTTTCTTCCCTTGGAACAAACTGTAAGTTGAAGGCTTCAAAGTAATTTTCGATCAGATCCCAGACCTCATTCTGATATGCTCTTAACCTGGGATATTTAGTTTGACATAAATTTTTGATATGTCTTATAATTAATTCTGAATCCCCAAACACAGTCATAGACTGAATTCCCATTTGCTTAGCTGTCTGCAAACTAATGATTAATGCTTCATATTCTGCAACATTATTAGTGGACTCAAACTCCAATTTGAAAGAAAAAGGCACAAGGTTGCCTTCACGAGAAACAAAAATGAAACCAGCTCCAGTGCCTTCTTTGGAAAACGTACCATCAAAATAACACTTCCATAGCTTGTTCGAATGCAACTCCTTATGTACAATTGCTGAAGGAAGCTTCCCTTGCGATTCTTCAGCAAATTCTGCATCTTCATGCAGCATGAAGCAACAGAGGTCATCCTTCTCTTGGCCATAAATTGGTGAATTACCTGCATCTTTCTTGGTAGTAGTTTTTTGAAATCTAGTCTCTCTATACAACCTCCTTTCTTCACCATTGAAAATGGGAATGATAGCATATGTAAAATCTAGCTTCAAAACTCCTCCAAGCTTTGCCCCCCATGATCTAGATAGTAACATACCAAACCTGGCAGGAATATCTGCCACTACAACATCCATCATAATGCTTTTGGCTGGGATTTGAGCCAATGTAACAACCATATCCTTAATCAGACCCACACACTTTACCCTCTTTGAGTCAAAAGAATAAAGATCTCGATATGGCTTGGTGATTTGCAAATTCAACTCTTTCATCACACACAATGGCATCAGATTGTGGGACGCACCAGAATCTAGCATGCAGTTATGTAGAACAAAATCATGTAACAGAAGTGATATATAAAAAGGAGGGACAGATGAATCTACCTCTTCAACATGAGGTCCAAATGTAACCACTGGTTTCTCTTCCTGCAGATTTACTATATCACCTACCTCATCAGACTAAGATAAATTGATAAACTCGACAATCTATTTCTTATAGCCAGGTGTTTTCATTAACTCAAGAAGAGGTACTTGAATCTTCACTTTCTTCAACTCTTTCAACAAACTAAAAGTTTGATTTGATTTTGTCAACTTTTCATGTTCTTCTTGATCTTTCTTGGAATTTGAGTTTTGATTAGAAACAATAACCACTTTCTCCAAAATATTAGAATCTCTAAATTTTGTTTGAGAAGCTTCTGCTTGCTACTTTTCCTTCTCTTTTTCTTCGTTCATGGGCTTTTTCCCCTTATCTGTTTTCTTAGTTTGATCTTTCTGGAATGGAGTCGCCATTGGAGCAAGTGCTGCTTCTGATTCTTTTTCTTCATTGTATTGAGTCCTTAGTCTCTTCTTTGACCTCAAATCATACTTTTTATGCAACTCATATTGCATGAAGTCTATGAACTGTCTGCAGTAATCATCCATCTCTTCTTGATCAAATGAAAGATCATTTTCTTCTACTTCTTCTTCTTCAGCTTCTTCTTCTGTTTCATCGTCTTCCATATACACAACAGAAATTCGAGCATCATCCTCTCTCTCATCATCATCATCTGCTGAACGGGACGGGGCTGCCTCTATGTACAAAGGTGCTTGCACCTGATCTTGATCTTTTTTTTCTCTTTGTAGAATCTGCAGGGGCTGTTTTTTAAATTGGGGATTAAAAACCCCTCTATTCTGTCTTGCAGGCTTACTATCTATTTCCAACTTTACCAATTTATTTGACAGATTTTTTATGACCTTAGTCATATCGTCAATTCTCTGATCTTGAGTCGAGGCTTCTTCTTTAGCCTTTCCTTTATCTGAAACTTTACCAGCAGCGGACATATTAGCCTCAATCTCCAGAGAATCATTTTGAATCTGCTCCAACGTAGGGGACCTTCTTTCCCTCAATGTGAAACTGAATTCTGGTTCAAATGCACCAGCAAAAACAACCCTAGCTCCAATAGGAGGAGGCTTCATCTCTGCAGGCAAACTATTATACCATTTGTTAAATCTCTTCACAAAATCACTCATATTTTCATCAGATTTCTTCTTGATTGCATTAAATTCTGTCAAAGAATAGCTGTGGTCCCTCTTTTCACCCCACCTTTCAATGAAACGTCTTTCTAGGGCATCCCAATTGTTAATGGAACCATTAGGTAATCCTTTGAACCATTTCCTTGCCTCTCCACTTAGAGACTGAACAAAGAGTCTCATAACAACATCTAAATGCTCAACATTTAAATTCTCGGAAAATGTGCAAAACAGGGGCAAGTGCTGTTCTGAAGTTATTTCGTCTTCACCAGTAAATCTAGGGAGTAACTTGAGATACTCCTGAGGCATATCATGCAGTGGTTGGGGTAGATTCAATGGTGCATATCTATTCATCAAGAAAGAAGGGGTTGCAGGGACTGCCATGTTTACGCCCGGGTTAACTGCTCCTTGAGCGGGGGTAAAATGAATACCAGTTGTAGGTAGGGATGAATGAGGCGAAACAACTGATATAGGAGTTGGAGTATGAACGATTGCAGAAGAGATGGCAGCTATATGGGGCTGAGTTTCTATAAAAGGAAAAGACACAAACTCCAAAGATTGCTCTTCTAATGTGGGTTCTTGAAAACGAACGGGTGATGGTGATGATTCTTCTTCCGAGAAAATGAGTTTCTTGGAAGCTTTCTTGGATGAGAAAATGTGTGAACTGCTGCCTGGTGCGAGCAGTGTAGTTTCAGGTGTATCTAATATTTTTGGTTTCTGGCCCTTCTTTGAAACAAGCTTCTCAGGATCAGACAAAACAGGAACTTTTTGCTGAGAGGTATCTGACCCCATGTGAGGTTTCTTGGGAGCCAGAGCTATTTTCAAAAAAACACAGCGTACTATTTCCTCCTCTCTGAACAACCATAGGAAATGTAAAACAAAACCCAGGGAAAATATTCGAATCTTCGGTCCCCGGCAACGACACCAATTAATGTTGTTCCTTGAGAAACAATTTCTTGCTGTGTAAAGAAATCCGTGCTTAAGACATTAAAGATTATGTCACAAAAAAAAGTATATCTGTCCCTGTTCTATAAACCTTCAAACATTAATTATATAGTCTTCAAATATTAAACCCATGGAAGGTTCTGCAATGCCATATCCTCCTTATGCTGAAATGAAAGGATGGAAGAAACAAGAAAGAAAGGATTCCAATTTGATATGCTGCTTGAAACAGAATCTATCAGTGTAAAATTCTGAAGGAATGAGTAATGATAACGTTAAAATAGAGGAGTGCCCATTAAGGTTTATTTAACTCTTAAATACACATGTACCTAGAGACTTGCAGCTCAAATTAATCTATTTTACTCACAGATGTGGAAAACATAATGAAAAATGAGAAACTATTCAGCATAAACAAAATGAAGGAAACTTGCAAAAACTTTTCATTAATTCAGTATTTTCCAGTACAAAATTTTAGCTTCAAGGTCCAAAACTCGGAACCTTCTTCCCTGTTCCAATTGTCTTTAAATACAATATGACCAAAATAGTTTCCAGTGACGAAACTAATTCTAACAGTTCTAACTAACTCTAACTGCTTAAACTACTAACTGTGATGGAGGCACATGCCAAGAAAAAGTTCTATTACATTTATATGATTTCACTAAAAACATAATAAAAATTTGAAAGTTTCTAATCTATGTGGACTGGTGCTCCTGAGATAGTTTCTGTCCCAACAACTACTTGTGGCTGAACGGCTAATTGTGGCTGAGCGGCTGGAGTTGCTGTGTCCATTGAAAATCTCTTGCATTATTTCCATAGCTTATCTTGAGTTGTCGAAGAATTCTTGTAACTAAGATATTCCAATCTAAATGCAACAGCCTGACTGTGAGTAAGACTTCCTGTGAATAATTTCTTCACCATCCATAGCAGATGGAAATGCCTTTGTAAGAAGTTAAACATCGTTTCTCCCTTTAGAACTTGTGTCTTTTCATGCCTGCCATCTGCTCTGCTTTTTGCAAATGTTAACTGATCTTCATAAAACTTCCATGACATGATATCTCCTTTCTCAGTCTAGCATGAAGGAAAACCTGTTCTTCTTTGTATTTTTATCATTGGCATTTACAACACCATCTTCTTCAACGCCAAAAAGTTGCCTCTCAACGCCCATGGGCAATTACATGAACTGAAAGTCTGCCCTGAAAACAACACAAGGTATGCATTCGACGATGAATGACTCTAAAACCAGAATGCATTTTCAATGTGCTCATCCCGAACACAATGGTCTTCAGGAATTCTCTTTGCTTTGTCTACAGATGTTTCATACATGTGCTCCAACCTATAGCTATTTACAAGACTAGAATTTTTCAGAGAAGCCATATTCCAGTAACATAATTTCACCATTTTTAGTAATGTGAAGATTAACCAATCCATTCTCTGTAAGGACTCCTTTCTACGATCACAAATATATTTTATTTTTAGAAAACAATGATAGGATTCAATGGAACAGTTTGTTTCTTGGTTGGCATGACAGAAATTTATGTAACATTTTGCTCGCATATGAAATTTTTTGCCCACCATCCAATTTGTTGAAAAATATTCCAAGAACCACTCCTCTGCTGCAAAGTCAATATAGAATGCATTTATAGCTCGGGATATCGCACATGGGTCACGACAAGAATTCATGATTTCACTCAACATTATAAACATATTTAGAACATTCTTCCCACAAGTGGCCAACTTGTCCATATTCTTCAACCATGCTCTCCTAAAGTGCCATACGCAGAGCAAAACTCGAGATCTAGTTATAGCACTTAATGCATCAATGTCGACCAATGCATCACCTATCATGAAGGCATTTATTGTCCATGTAGGTTGAACTTGTCGACCTCTCTCCATGAGTGCTGGCAAGCACTGTAAGATGTCCGACAATCCATTCTGCGATGAGATAACCCATGCAACAGGAAGAGCATTCTGTTGTGTGTCAAACAGGAGCAAGGTGTAAAAATAATTCGTGGGGTATTTGGACAATAGAAAGATGGCAGGAGCACGACTCAAAGGAAAAATAACCACAGACAAATGAGAATGAGACAATGGGCCATTTAACAGTTACGAAGATCTGCAATAAATGCCAAAATGACGTGTATTAACCTTGACAGTTGTTTCCCACTTTCCTGATGACGTCACTACGGGGGGTCCGACAGTACAGCAGAAAACTTTGACCGATACCCCCTGTAATGAATCCAGGCCGTTGATCACGGCTTCCACTGAGATTTGACCAGTCAACTACGGGGGGTCCGAATTTGATAACTAATGAGCTATTTCCCCCCCCCCCCCGCATTAACTTGTTTGAAAGCACTTTTCCGCGATCATCACTTCCGCTTGGACAGTTGCTCGGAGCTTAAGCTCGAAAGTATACATATCAAAACAAAGCTTTATGACTACTTTTATGTACATCAATCTTTATAAAAACATTTCATTTGTTTTTTATGCTTCAGTATTAAAACTTCATACTATAGCATATTTTTTCGAATTTCCAGATTTATATATATATGTATATATATATATATATATATATATATATATTCGAAATAAAATATAAAAAAGGATATGCAGATGATGATCCACAACACCATCTAAGGCACATTTATCCTCATCATTAGTCTTTGATGAGGATCCAGCTCTAGTGCTCCACCAAATTTCTTCTTGTGCCATATCATAACATAGTCGTTCCCAATCCGACAACTTCTCCCTCCCATTAACGAAGACCTGTATCTATGCCAAATCTTGGGAATGCCTAGAAGAGATAGGCTCACCAAGTCATCCGAGGCAATAATGATCCCAACACTTCCAAGCTCATCTCGACACTGAGTGAACTTTGTCAAGTATTTTTGGATCATTTCTCCCTTCTCCATTTTGATCTTCTTGAGCTTGTCTTTCAGTGCCAGCTTCCTGTGGTCGCTACTATTATGATACTTATCAGTGAAGGCCTTCCACATCGCATATGGATTCACCTTCCCATGGATGCCCGAGACAATATGGTCTCGAACTCCCTCTAACAGTATCCTTCTCGCCTTTTCTACATTATTCTTCCATGCATCAAGAAGTTAAGAATCTGCTGCTGTGGGTTCCAGGACATCAGTATCTATGAAATCCTTCAGTCCATTGTCCCCAAGCACTACCTTCATCCTATCCTTCCATGCAATATAATTTGAATTTCCCTCAAGTGAATATTCGAGTCTCAAGCCATTGAAAGACACCTTGATATGTTGTTGTATACCGAAGAATATATCTACAAATTCGAACATGTTCAAAAAATACTCTGTTCTTCTCTTATTATTGTTATTCATGGCGCTTTGATACCATGTAGAAAATCTAACAATGGGATTAAATTCAATATTGTAATGTACTAAAAAATTATATTGAATCCTTCTACAGTTTGGGGAAACAAAACACAATCGCACAATCGCATAACAAGTAATAGAAAGAGACAATCAATCACACAACACAAGATGTATTTGGGGAAAGTACATTGCCTGAAACCACACTAGTGCGCCCTTGATGGTTCTCCTTCCCTTGTTTGAGCACATGAGTGCACTGCAAATCCCTGAATGACCTGTTACACTAAAATTGTCACCATGATGTTTTACTGTCTGTATGGGTTCATCATTACTCATACAACACTCCCTTAGAAGTATACAAACATCAAGTTCCTAAAACCAAGCCTTGAAATTGAGAGAAAAGCTTATGAAAGTCATAAAATACTTGTACCGCACTTTCTCTTAGTATTACTTGTGGTGCTGCATCTGTTTCTTTTAGAAAATGCGGAACCGGCCTCTCTTCTTCTTCATTTAAGGTGCAGTTCCCTATAAAAGGTAAAGTGAAGGCGGAAGTAAAATTTGGAAGCCCAACTAGTTAAATCTAGAAGCTTCTAGAAGCAATTATTCAGTGGAAAGTTCGCTCCTTTCATGTACATTCATCCCTCCATTAAAGGAGCCTACCCCTTGGTATGTGGAACTTAATCTTTTGAAAGAGGATTCTATCCCCTCTTATTTGGAGCTACAATCTCTTCTGTTTTGCTATAAATTGAGGCCATAGTTCAGCCTCAAGAAGAGTTAGGCTTTGAGATTTTTTGAGGAGAATTGCTGGAGAAACTCAGACTCTCTTAACTGATTATCATATGGGATGATTACACGCTCATATGTATGTTTGTTGAGAGAGTGTAAAGGCTTGTAAAAGTAGAGGAACCGCTTGTTCTGAACCCCATAAGGACCTGTACGACATCAAGGCGAACACGGTTGTAAGGCTCCTTCTTTAATCAAAGATAGTACAAATGGATCCTATTTTCTCAATGGGTTGTTTATTTAAATGGCTAATTTCTTGAATTCCTTGATCATCAAGATAGATTTATGGTTTATGAATTAGTCTATATTATGCAGGTGCTTCTGATTCTTTCATGTTTTTGATTGCAGATCCCGAAAGGAGACATACTTAAAGAAATAGGAAAGAAGACTACAATCAACGCTGGAATAGAGGTAAGTTCTAAATCCTTCATTATAGATAATTCTAGATCAAATATAATCTAGAGAAAGTAGTTTACATCTATCTGTTTGTTGCTAGTTATCATAAGATACTAGGGAGATCTGACTTGTTCGCAAGAACGCTATATCTGTCCAACGAAATGGTGAATCCACTGGGGATCAAACCCAGAATCTTTGGTTTCGAAGAAATTGCTTTATGAGAATTAGATCACATTTTCTCATTTGCAAATCTTTAATAATTATTTCATTAAGTTTTGAATTTCACTTAAAAAACCATAATTGGATGTTTTTGAGTTTTCGCTCATTTCAACAAAGAATTTCTTAGTTCGATTACAAAATAAGCAAAAAATCCTCAAAAATATTTAAAGTTTTGATTTCAGATTTAATTCTTAGAATTTTTAGATCTCTAAATTAGTGTTTTTAGTTTTGAGTGTTATTTCTAGAAATTGTAGTTTTCTTTTGGAGAACGTTTGATTGTAGTTTCGGTCTTGAAGAATAAAGGGATTTATTTTTTGAGAAATTGATCAATTTGAGTTCTCATAAGATAAGATTTCTTTTCATATGTTCTTGTTTTGAAGGAAAGAATTGTTTTAAAAAATTGCATTTCTCAACTCTTTCTTTTAGATAGAATTCATTGAAAAGAAATGAATTGTTTTTCATAATAGATGCATTTTTAGTGTGTTTTGAGTCGAGTCACTACATATCATTAAATTTTCATTTTCGCACCTATTGTCCAAAGAAACAGCCTATTAAAAGCAACGCTTAAATTAAAATCAATCTAGTAATTTTTCTATTTCTAGGACTCTTTTCACCAATGTAGCTTAGGCTAGTGTCTTGGAGTAGGGAGTAATTAACTCTCCGAGACAATTAAAACAAATAAGTAGTCAATCTTGTGGTAGGAAAAATCCAATAGTAGCTTGTATGCTCTGGGAAGCTCCTCCTAAAGGAGTCAAACACGAGATCATATCTGAACCAGTGAGGTGATCAATTCCATCTCATTGGGAACGATAGAAGATGTGTGCGTACTAAAAATGGTAAACCTTGGATTGCCCATTGTCGAGGAGCCTGGGGTCACTTGTCGGTATACCCTAGATTATTTCAAGGAGCCTTCAAGGGGATTGAGCTTTGTTACTTTGCCCTTGCGTGTATATCGGATCGTAAACTGTTCCCCCAGGTATATTTGTTCCTGTTGGTGACCTTAGTGGCCATAAAATTTAAGATTTTTTCCTAAGGTGACAGTGGAGGAAAGATCTCACTGTACCTAGAGAAGACGTCGACTAGACTCACTTGGAATCTTCGGAGGGTCATCTTCACTCGAGATGGTTTAAGTGGAGAAACTTGCACCAGTGTGTTTCATTAAGCAGGTTGTGGGGGTAACTGTTCCAACTGCCATTTCCACATTAAAATACTACGATGTTGGATTTCATCACCAACTAGTGTTTTTAGTGTGGGAATCTACTGTTTGTGTGTGGTTCGATCTCCTATATTTTATAAGTGTTTAATCATTTGATTGTATCCTTAGTGACTTTAGGACTTTTGATTGGAGTTTTCTTTGATTTCGTGTGATTAATAATTTTTAATCGTGCCTAAATTACTAAGACAATCGTGTAGACTTCAGGGGAAACCCCCTGAGTATACACCAAGCCAACTTGAAGGACTGAGAACTCTGGTACCATATACTAGCAATAGAATTAGATCAACGGAACCAGGAGAATCATCCATAATTACTCATCCTGATTATCATGAAGTAAATAAATAAGAAACAACAGAATATATTCAAGAGCCAATTTCAATTTCCGAAATCGCTGACATTTCTTCTGCAACCAGTGAATTAGCTGAAGAACCTAAAATTTCTGAGCCAGAAACTGAACCTGCTGTGTTAGAACCATCTTCAGGATTTGTTACTCCGACTTTTAGTGATCCTGATTCACCTAGAGTAAGACATCGCATTACCGAAAACCCTCCTTCTGATCTCATATGTATTGAAGAACTTGTTGGTCTAGACGAAGACGTAGTTCTTCCCGAAACCCAAGAAAATTTAAATCTTAGAGAGCGTGAATCAATATTCTACATTCCTTTTAGAACTGACACTTGGTATTTATCATTGACATATTTTTTACAAAACGCAGGTCTTACTTATTCACCACCCCGAATTCCTTTTTACCCTACACCGTGAGGTTATTGACCTTCATTAGCTATTTCGAGTGAGTCATCTATGTTTTATGAACCTCCATAAACATTTTTATACAGTGGTTCGTCTGTTCCTCCAGGATACCAGTCTCTCTCTGGTACCTTCTTAGGAGCAGCTCCTCAACCAATTGAACAAATGTTATCATCTGGTACAAATGAAACAAAAACTGGCACGTTGAACACAAAATATATTTTTATGATGTCTGGCAATATTCCAAATCCTCAACCTCAAGGAAGTCAGTTACCACCTGGGGGGAAACCTCAAGGAAGTCAGTTATCGCCTGGGGGGAAACCTCAAGGTAGTCAATTACCACCCGGAGGGCAACCTGAGGGTAATTTTTTACCACCTGGAGGTCAAACTGTAGGACAATACAAACCTCAAGGTCAATATTAACCCCAAGGACAGTACATACCTCAAGGTCAATATCAACCCTAGATTTCGTACATGCCTCAGAGTCAATATCAACCTCAGCGTCAGTACCCAACTCAAGGTTTTCAACCTCCTTCAGGTCAACCATTATTACAAGGAGCTAGAAATTTTCCAGTTAATTATCAAACTTACGTTCAACCTGGTTATGGTCCTTCATATGCACAACCTTCTACGGGTCAATACCCTGGAATTAATATGGTGTGGGATCCATCTCAAATTCAATAGAATTTACAACCCAATGTGCAGTTACCTAATCAACCTGGACAACCTATAGGTTCTGGTCCAACCCAGCAACCTATCTAGCCTACTATTCAAGTCTTTGCACCTAGTTCCGTTCAGCATCCTGGGCCTAGTACACCTAGAACTCCGCCTCAAACTTCTGATGCTGCTGCAACTTCTGTTCAACCTACCACACCTATTTTTGGAGTATTTGCAGCTCCTGTTTCTACTACCCCTGTATCAGTGAAAATTCCTCAAGTATCTGTGCCACAGTCAGGACCTACAATTCATACTATGGCCCAGATGCCTACAGGACAATCTGGTACGAGCATGGTTCTCACTAGTCAACCACAATTTACTTATCAACCGTACCAGGGGCAGTATCAATTTGGAAATGCTACACAAAATCCAACATACCAGTATCAACCATATCCTAGGTATACTTATCAAGTACCTCAACAACCCCAGTTTGGTCCGGTTAATCTTGGTTATCCAGGAGGTTTCACAATTCCTAATGAAAATCCAATTCCAGGATATCCTAGATATCCTCCTCCTGGAACTGGTTTGATCACACAAGGTTATCAATATCCTAGCCGTCGGTTACCATTTATAGTAACTTTAGATTTACCTGATTTATCATGCCTTACGAATGATCTTATCTTTTATCTTCAGTATTGGCCGCCGATGCCTAATAAGTTACCCAATGATATTCCAAATTTTGAAGGTAAGTCAGGAAAAGATCCATCTAATCATGTTATGACTTATCACCTTTGGTGTGCATCCAATTCATTAATCGATGATTCAATTCAGTTACGTCTTTTTCAAAGAAATCTCATTGGTCTAGTTGCCAAATGGTACATTGAGTTACCACGCGGCTCATTTAATAATTTTAGTGCACTAGCTACTACTTTCTTAACCCATTTTCAGCTACTTGTTAGATACGAAAATGGTACGAAATTTTTGACCTCATTAAAACAATCTATGTCTACATACATATCTGATCACATTCATGAATGGTGACGTAGGAGATGTTTAGTGAAAGTCTTTATTCCAGATTAAATTTTGGCTGAATGGTTTATCAAATCGTTACTACCCAAAATCACTGAAGATGTGGCCAAAGGAGGCGTTGTTACAGAAGAGCAAGTCATTGCTCATGCTCAGTACCTTGACCTTGTATATACACAGTCAGGTACTCTATATGACAAAATCCCCGATTTACCAAGACCTGGTCAATTAACTACAACTCCTTCAGGCTCTCATGCTGCTGACGGTGTAATTGGTTTTGTTAACACTGGCAAGGGTAAGAAGAAATCTTCCAAGACTACTTCTCCTATTATAACTTTACCCGATTCACCCAAAGGAGATTCTTCCGTTGAAACTTTAGTCGATATTCATGTTGTAGAATCATCTACAGCCAAACCTAAAACTGGTGGTAAGAAGAAAGGTAAGAATAAAAACAAAAAAACATATTCAAAAGATAAAAACGATAAAACTGAACCAACTAATGATAAACGAAAACCTCGTTATCCTTGTATGATCTGTGATGAGGATAATTTTACTAAAGAGTGCCCGCATAGAGCCGAGGTATCAAAATTCGTTAAGGGTTCGTCCACACCTACTGTCTTGAAGGATCCCTTTCTTGCTCAAGATAGTAATATGATTGGATCTTCCTCGAATACGCTAGAAGATGTCTTGATGGTTGCGACGCGATCGCAAGATTATGGTAGTAAAAAACCTGTTGGTGGTAACGAAGTAGAAAATTCTAATTCTGCATCAACTACATCTCCCTCAGTTTTTGATCCACTACAGATCGAGAAACCGAATCCTGACTTAGTAAACAAACCGCCTGCTAAAGGTGTACTTTGTAAATCAGCTTTCAATCCACATGCGAGAGTTGCTCAGAACTACAATATTGTTGAAGACTTGGCAATTTCCCCTTCAGCAATGTTGGCTTTGGAAGTCCTACAATCATGTCCAACCCAAAGTAAATTACTATTTTCAGCTATAGGAGTCGTAGACGTTCAGGATTTGAACCTAATGATCTTCGATTTAGATAATTTTACACCCCGCCTACCCCATAAAATGGATTTTTAGATTCTAGTAATAGTAAAAAACAAACATTTCTTTCGTACTGTTGTTGATGAAGGGGCTTCTATGTGTATCATGTCTTTAAAATGTTGGAAATCACTTGGTTCTCCAACAATTAACCAATTTCCAACTATCCTCAAAGCTTTTGATGGAAGAGGTTCCCATTCGTATGGTATTTTACAGGATCTACCAATAGAGGTCGAAGGAAAAACCGTTAATCTAGATGTGGAAGTGGTTGGTGCCCCTCTAGATTACAACCTTCTCCTGGGTCGCAGTTGGTCTTATGCCATGACTGCTGTTGTATCATCGGTCTTTCGTCTCATCATGTTTCCTCATAAAGGAAAGATTGTTAAAATAGATCAACTCTCATATTATTCATCTGACCCAGCCACTCCTGATAGCATCCAACATGTCGGAAAATTGACTATCCCTTATAAATATGTTGGAGTAGGTTTAATTAAAGATTCTGATTTACTAGGAACTTTTTCCCTACCTGCTCCCATCGTACCACCTCCTATTCCTAATATCAATATGATTACATCAAGTACTATTTCCTTTGATGATCCTTGGATAGTACCTTCAGATTTAGAATTGGATTCTTTCAATGGCGCGATGCCTTTGAGTCCTTTTGAATTAACATATCAGGCAGTATAGTCATTTTCTGATACTCCTTCAACTAAACCTGATCTAGTGAATGTGATCAATGAGGAATCACTCCGATATCAAGTTTAGGTTTGCCATCAATTTCAGATCTTGTTCAACAAGTATTTAATACTGATGAGCATATTCGTGAATTTTTGTGTATAGAAGAATTACCATGGGAAGATCTACATCATCGATCTTCGTTTTTACCTGATCTCGATCATTTTGAAACTGATTTTTCCTCCATTTTTACCGTTGATTATGTCAATAAACCTCGGAATCATCTCACGAATTCCAATTCTGAATTGAACTTAGAAAACATCTCTACGACAGTTCCTATTGACATCTCAATAAAACCAGTAATTGTTGAAAACATTCATATAGGTGCTTCTTGTATGCTAGATGAACTCCAAGCATATAAAGCCCTATTTCACGAATTCTGTGAAATTTTTGCCTGGTCATATGAAGAAATGCCAGGAATTGATCCATCAATTGTTGTTCATGAAATTAAAACATACTCAGATGCTAAACCTATCTGACAAAGAGTATGTCAGATACATCTACGAAAAGCTGTCGCTATTAAATTAGAAGTTGAGAAATTACTTCATGCAGGTTTTATAAATCGAGCTTGTCCAAAGACAATTATCCAACCCCTTATATTGATCAAATTATTGACAATTGTGCTGGAAGTGAAATGTTTTCATTTATGGATGGATTTTAGGGCTAAAATAAAATCAACATAATCCCTGCTGATCAACCCAAAACAACTTTAATTTGTCCGTGGGGGACTTTTTCTTACTACAAATTACCTTTTGGACTTAAGAACACTGGTGCAACTTTTCAGAGGGCAATGTTTTATGCATTTCATGACATTAAACACATTGTGCAACCCTATCTCGATGATTCACCTGCTCATTCATCATGCAGAGCAGATCATATTACTCATCTATGGGTTATCTTTATGAGATGTAATTATTATAGGATTCTCTTGAATCCTCACAAATGTGTCTTTTGTCTCAAAGGAAGGCATTTGTGTCGACCCATCGAAGGTTGAGGCTATCATCAATTTACCTTCTCCTTCTACTCTTCGCAATCTCCAAAGTTTGAAAGGGAAGTGAACTTCTTACGTCGATTCATTCCTAACTATGTTGAGTTAACCAAAGGTTTTACCAGGTTGTTAAAGTAGAATACTCCTTTCTTTTGGTACAAGATCGCTGATCGATCTTTTGATGCTCTTATACACGCATTGCCCATGCACCGTTATTGCATCCTCCCAATTACAACCAGGATTACTTTTTATACTTAGCAGCCTCCAATTCTACGATTGGCATGGTATTAGTTCAGGAAGATGAATTCCAAAATGAACATTTGATTTATTATCTCAGTCGCAATCTGCATGCGACCGAAATCAAATACTCACATGTGGAGAAATTGGCCTTGGCAGCCATTCAAGATGTCCAATGATTCTATCATTACATACTGTTACGAAAAACAACAGTGATTTCTGATTGTAACCCTATGATGGATACTTTGACCAAACAACTGCTAGGGGGGAAATACTCCAAATGGATTGTTATCCTACAGGAGTTTGATTTGGAATTTGAAAAATCCAAATCAAAGAAATCATTGGTATTCGCTGAACTTATGTGTGACTTCCCAAGTACTGACATAGAAACTGTGGCAGAACATCCGATCGTGGATGAATATTTGTTTCTTATCAGTACCATCGATCCTTGGTATGGAGATATCATCATTTATCTCCAAACCCAAACTTTTCAGCCCGAACTTTCATGGTCACAACAATGAAAAATCTGTTTCCAGTCTCAGCAATATCATATTGTTGGTGACACACTATATCGTCGTGGTGCGGACTCTGTTTTTTTACGTTGTCTAACTCTTGACAAAGCTGAAAAGGTTTTAAATGACTGTCACTCTAGAGCATGTGGCAGTCATATGTCTGGATATGCCACATCCCAAAAGATATTGCGTGCTAGCTATTTTTTGCCGTCCTTATTTAAAAATTATATTTCTGCTATCCAAAAATGCCACAACTGTCAAATCTTTGATCGTAAGATGCGTGTACCACCTGCTCCTCTTCACCATATAATTGCTGTCGGTCCTTTTTCAAAATAGGGCATTGATTTCATTACATGTAACCCTCACTCGGCCGGGCGGCATGAGTATAGTATTCTCGCAGTAGATTATTTTACCAAATGGGCCGAGGCGATGCCTACATTTGTGGAAGATGGAAAAAATATAGCTATTTTCGTGTTCAATCATGTGATTGCTCATTTCGGTGTACCCTAAGCGATAATTACTGAACAAGGGAGTCATTTTCGAAACATCATGATGACTGAACTAACCGATCAACTTGGTTTGCGCCATGACAGTTATGCACCATATTATCTGCAAGCTAATGGTCTGGTTGAAGCTGTCAATAAATTTTTAGTCACCATGATCAAAAGAATCATCAGAATTCATAAATTGAATTGGCATGCCATGCTTTTTTCAGCACTTTGGGCATATCGAACCTCAGCAAAAACATCAACAGGTTTTACCCCTTTTTAACTAGTTTACGGTTTAGAAGCGGTATTACCAATTGAATGCCAGATATCATCACTCCAACTAGCCATAGAGTTACTACCAGCCACTTCTGAAGAGGAGAAACTCTTTTTGTACTTAGCTCAATTAGATGAGAATCAGCACACCGCTGCATTAGCTACCGAAACTCATGCAAAATGAATGAAAGCTCAATATGATAGAAGTGTCACACCTCGTATTTTCTCAGAAGGAGACCTAGTCTTGGTTTATGATCAAGCTAACGACAAGCTAGGGGTTGGGAAATTTGAACCCATGTGGCATGGTCCTTATATTGTCAAGTGACAGCTTGCAAAAGGGGCCTATGAACTAATTGACTTTGATGGGGTCTCTTTAGGAAAACCTAGAAATGGGATTTATCTGAAGAGATATTATGCTTGATTCTTGTGTGGAGATATTCTCTGTATGTTAGTTATTTTCATAAGCTGGTGTGTTGTAGATTAGTAGCGTGCCTATTTTAAGTGTGCTTTTACTACTATCCCTGCTTATCTGGATCACTCTTGATTTTGTAGATGTCAACATCCCTTCAAACATACATTGGTTTTGCTGATGGTGCTTGTCATAGTACATGGAACATTTCTTCCACAACTTGGGTTATTTATTCACCCATTGATGAGTTAGTATCTATGCATGGGGTAAGCCTCGGTCAAACGAAAAACAATATTTTAGAGTACAACTTAGTTATTGAGTTATGGTCTGAATCCATTTCATTTGGAATTTGAAGTTTGATCGTTAGGTTAGATTCTGAACTCGTTGTATTACAATTGAATAGAGTATATGAAATTAAAAACCCAGTGTTGTTAAGATTATTTTTGAAAGTTCGTCTCTTGGGACGAGAATTTGATTATATTGAGTATCAACATATTCTGAGAAATTTAAACACATTAGTTGATGCAGTAGCTTCTAGTCTTATAAATAGAAATTTTCAATAATTAAATCAGTAGATCAAAATAACATTTGATAACATGTTAAGACAAATAACTGGAAATAGTAGTAATATCATAGCATAAAGAGTAGTGTTTTCAAAAATATTACATCGTCCTCGATCATAGGTACAAAACGCCTTATGAACGGAAAAAAGTGACACAAAAAATGATACGATTCTACAATATCAATCATCCACTATCCATGGTGATGATCACAATAAAACACTACAGCCTATGCCACCTTTCTCAGAAATCTCCTAAACGGTCCCGGAACCCTGATAACATGTCTCTGTAAGCGGAGCGGAATTTCATCTATGGTAGTCTCTGGAATATCTAAAGTCAACTGCTCTAGATGGCTTTCTAGGTCAGTAAGGAGCTCTGCTATTTGATCCTGTGGTGGTGGTGGTGGTGTAGCTGGCTTCCCATCAAAAGGACGGAGAGTGGCTGGTCGACGTGGACCCACATATGCATTTGAAATTTTTGTCATCATTTTTGGACGATTCAAAAAACAAAATAAAAATTAGAATTTAGAACATGTCAAAAATATTTTTACCTTACTCATCCCACTGTGTCCCTGGAGGAAGAGACATCTCTTAGTCGCCGCATAAATCTATCCCAACATAAGGGAAATCTTCTATCATGAAGACTTGATTCTCCAACCAATTGAAATATGCTAAGGTAAAAAGAACAACCTTGCCGCCTTCACTGTGACGGGCCATCAATGCAACCCATCGAACCATTCGAGGCTCTTTGACTCTACCATGATCAACTGTAATAAGTTGTGGGGTGTTGGCCAAATAAATCGATCTTGTAGACAAGATCGATCTCCCTAGTGTTAGAAGACAATCTAGAAACAAACGAACAACTAAGTTTATCTTTCTCTAAATATATTCGTTTTACAAGTAAATTCTATAAAGGTGTCAATCCTACCTTAGATCCAAACGCTTATTTGCAACCGTAGTTATTCTGTCACAACAATAGTTCTTCCGTTTCTTGAAAGTGTCATCTTTAAAGACCTGCAATCACAAACAAGAAAACATTAAATAGCACATGTATAACAAATAATTATAAATCATACCTATCATAGTGATCAAGGAATCTATGAAATAAATGATCAAACGACAGCTGATTGAAATAAACAATCGAACGACAATTTATTGAGAAAAACAAACTTGATTGTATTAAATTTGAAATAATAGAAGAACCTTACAACCTTAGCCTTGATGTTGAACATGCCTTCCCGAGGTCCAAAGCAGGAGTTTCCTCTACTTTGATAAGCCTTGCACTCTTCCTCCAGGAGCACATAGAGGTATGTGATCTTTCCTCACAAAATCTTAGCAGAAAGGAGTCTAAATCTCAACAGCACTTCACCTCAATCACACACTAAAGCTTGAACTCCCTTTGAGGCTACCCAATGCCTCTTTTTATAGTGCAGATGAGGAGGTTAGGGTTCCACCTATGAAGGGATAGAATCCTCCTTCAAAGGAATAGGCTCCTCACATCAAGGGGTTAGCTCCTTAAGGGGTGGGATGCATGACCCTTACAAGAGCATACTCACCCCAAAAAAATCTCATCCAGAAGCTTCTAGAATTGACCAAAAATCAGCTTTTTCACTTTAATTTCTCGCCCTTTTGACTTTGACAAGGGTACGTAGGCATTACACAGAGAAACTGCATTATGGAATGTAGGTAAGCTTCACATTACCTGCGTACCCCAACCAGTAACGCAGGTAAGCTTCACATTACCTGCGTACCCAGGGTTTTGGAGTTTTTTAGGGTTTTTCTCTTGTTTTTAGGGCTTGACATGAGGAGTAGAGGTTGTAAGACTTGCAGAGGAGGTAAGTATGAGTGACAATGAGCTCATACAGTCAAAAAAATGTCAAGGTGACAGTTTTTAGTGAAACAGATTGCCCCCTAAAGTGCGAAGTCTGGAAAAAATGAAGATGAAGTCTGTCATATATGAAGAGTGAAATACTTTATCATTTCAAGGATCATCCTATGGACACCCCAGTTGGAACCTGTAAAAACATTCAATGCAAAACATATATATGTAAACATATCATCACTGAGGTAGGCATTCCCATATTCAGATCAAAACTAATCTAGAAAACTGATTTAAATTGTTCTGATACATGAATGATTTTCAATACATCAACAGTATAGACATGTGTAGACACAATATGGACACAGCCATTTTTTTATGAATAGTCCACTGTATAAATGAATAACAAAATTCCTCGCAGCCTGGATGGTAGAAACTAGATTCAGGGTCTTGATTTTCGTTTCTCGAACCAGTACAATTCTATCCATGTGAATAAATGTGTCGAAGTCGAACATGGTAGAAACCACTTGATTACCAGTCAATAATGTAAACTGTTAACAAGTGTGAGAGTAACCACCAATAATGTCAATGGCTCTCAAAGTACTCAGTACAATCCATGAAATGTGAATGAATGAGCTGAAGTCGAACATGTCACGGAATCATTCGATCGAAGGTCAATGATGCAACCTGTCGTCGAAGGCGAGAAACCTGCCATTGAGGCATGCAGATTTCAAGGTACTGACGATTTCTAGATCAAATTCCTAGATAATGAGCTGTCGTCGATAGAAAGTGATCTGTCGTAGGCAAGCCCACAACACGAAATCATAGATCAAGTTTTGAAGAAATATATTGGCAAGGACTGACTCAGGGATGGTCAAAATGGAAGACAAATATTTCGCAAATGAATGGTTTGTTTGAACTGTCCTCTTGAACACATAATGACACTGCAGATGGTTTGGTGACAACTGACCCAAAGCTAATACCCAGAAACTAGCCAAAGACTTTCAATATGGTTTGATTAATTATTAGGCAAAGGATTTTCCCAACCCAGGTGAACAAAAGTGTCATGTTCAAGAGTGGCTAACGGTTTTCCGAATAATCAAAATGTAACAAACAGGTTTGTTTTTCTCTCTTTTCCCCCACCATTTTTGGCAAGTACCTCTTTATTTTTTACAAGCTTGAGGAGGATAACATTTGCTTTTTTATAAGCTCATCCTTTGGATGAGTCCAACTTAGTTTAAGATTCGAACCCTAAGAAGGAGTGGTTCGTTCCTGCTTAAAATTGAACAGGTCCTTTACTGTTAAATTTTAACGAGTCCAGTATAGGAGAAACTCAGTGTTTTTTCAATTTTAGGGAGTCAGAAGAAAAAACTTAAGAAGACTCCATGGGGGTACTTTTGCGTAAATTTAGTCTCTCGAGCCCGAAAAAGGATAAAATAATGCGGGAGAGAACTCTATTGACTGTAATTAGTCAATGTATGCCTTTTTCGTAAATAGTCCATTTTAGTCTGTAAAAGGGGTAAACTTATACTGAAGGGACGATCATTCATTTATTTTAACGAGTTCGAATAATCAAGTGCTCGGCAATCTTTTCATGTTTAGAGAGTTTGAAAAGGGCTTAAAAGAGGACTCCAATGTTTTTTTTTTCGTAAACTTTTGAAAGAGTCTGAAAAAGTGATAAAAATATGCTCTTTGTTGAAAAATGATCAGTTTTACCGAAAAATCCAATATTCTGCACAAAAACTCGAAACAATTACACATACTTGTTTAAGATAAGTAAAAATGTTTTCCAAATTACCTTTTTAAAGTAAAAAATAAACAAATTAAAAATTCATTTATTCAAAAAAAAACTTATAAAAAGGAATTTTCTTACTTCATTTTTACTATTTGAATTCAAAGTGAAAAAGTGAGAGCTTTTGGATATAAAAAAAAACTTCCTGTGAAGATTCTGGAAAATCTGTTCATCAGAATCAGAAACCGTCAGCTCCAAGTAATTTGTATAAATTCTGGACCATATGAGGGCCCAAGTTGATCTCCTGATATGGCTAGTGAACAGGTGGGACACATAGGACCAGTGTTTCTTGATTGGCGGCCACCGACTCGAAGTCGAGCTAGAGGACATATATTTTTTGACTGGTTTGTCCAAGAGGGGCAGACACTTATCTCTATTCGAGACTAGACCAGGTGGCCAGTCTGTTGCTAGTTTCAAAGCAGAGTTTTGCAATGGTTGAGTAGACCCCAAGGATAAACGGATAGATATCAAAACTATCATCCGTCCTGAGTTCAAAGTTATTGTCTTTACTATTACTAGACTCTACAAGAGTGTAGCATTACGTGTTGTCAATCTCATGCTGAGGGTATTGATATTGTTAGATTTCTGTCAGCATATTTTCATTGGTTGAACAACCAACTCTTTGTCATTAAGGATTTTCCATATGCCGGGATGGACTATCGCAGCGACAGAGACATGGATTTTCCTCCAAGAGAGAAATGGGATGATTCAAGTAAAAATAATTTTCAACACTTTCTAAGCCCTAATTTTTTTTGTATTTAAATCGTCCAAAACAAGACGATGTATATTTTGAAACACAATTCTATGCTATGATATATCACTATTACCGGCTATCTGCGTACATGTTATCGAATGTTGTTTAATTTATTGTTTTGATTATTTCAAATGTCTATTTATCATACTAGAAGAAACTGCATCTACTAATGTATTTAAATGTCTTGGAATATGTTGATATTCAATGTAATCAAATTCACGTTCCAGGAGACAAAATCTCAAAAACAACCTTAATAACACTGGATTCCTAATGGCATACACCCTGTTAAGCTGTAATACAGTGAGTTTAGAATCCAACCTAACAATCAAACTCTGAATTCCGAACGATATGGATTCAGATAATAACTCAATCAATACACTATACTCTGCAATGTTATTCATTTTTTGACCGAGGCTTACCCCATGCATGGACATTAACTCTTCAGAGGGTGAATAGATAACCCAAGCTGTGAAATGAATGTTCCGTGTACTACGAAAAGCACCATCAGCAAAACCAATGTAGTTTTGAAGAGACATCATTATCTGCAATATCAAGAGTAACACCCAGATAAGCAGGAATAGTGATAAGAGCATACTCTAAACTAGGCACGATTTTCTAATCTAAGACACAACAACAGTAAAGAAACTAATCTAACAAAAATCTCCACTTCGAATTTTAAGCATAATATCTCTTCAGATAAAGCCCGTTTCTGGGTTTATCTAAGGAGACCCCGTCAAAATCTATCAGTTCATAGGCCCCTTTTTCCAGCTTTCGCTTAACAATGTAAGGACCATGCCACATATATACAAATTTTCAGCCCCTAGTTTATCGTTGGCTTGATCGTACACTAAAACTAGGTCTCCTTCTGAAAAATTATGAGGTGTAACATTTATGTCGTACTGAGCTTTCATTCGTTTCACATGAGCTTCGTTTGCTATAGCAACAGTTCGTCGATTCTCATCTAGCTGAGCTAAGTACAAAAAACGTTTCTCCTCTTCAGAAGTAGCTAGGAGTAATTCTATGGCTAATTTTAATGACGGAATTTCACATTCAATAGGTAACACAGCTTCCAAACTGTAAACCAGTTGAAAAGGAGTGAAACCAGTTGATGTTTTTACTGAGGTCCGATATGCCCAAAGTGCTGAAAATAACATGTAATGCCAATTCGACTTATGAATACCAATGATTCGTTTAATCTAGTGACTAAAAATTTATTGATAGCTTCAACTAGACCATTAGCATGCGGGTAATATGGAGTAGAACTATCGTGGCGTAGGCCAAGTTGATCTATCAGTTCAGTCATCATGATATTTTGAAAATAACTTCCATGATCTGTAATAATGGCTTGAGGAACATTGAATCTAGAAATTATATGATTAAACATGAAAGTTGCAGCAGTCTTGCCGTCTTCCGAAAATGTAGGCATCGCCTCGGCCCACTTAGTAAAATAATCTACTGCTAAGATAATATATGCATGCCCCCCGGTCGAGTGAGGGTTACATGTAATAAAGTCAATACCCCACTTTGCAAAAGGACCGACAATAATTACAGGGTGAAGAGGAGCAGGTGGTGCACACATTTTACGATCAAAGACCTGACAATTGTGGCATTTCCGGACTACATAGATACAATATTTGAATAAGGACGACCAGAAATAACCAGCGCGCAATATCTTTTGGGTTGTGGAATACCCAAACATATGACCACCACATGCTCCAGAATGGCAGTCATTTAGAACCTTCTCAGCTTATTCATGAGTAAGACAGCGTCGGAAAACAGAATTTGCTCCATGACGAGAGTGTGTCACCAATAATATTGTATTGTTGGGACTAGAAATGTATTTTCCATCGTTGAGATCGTGAAATTTCAAGCCGAAAAGATTGGGTTTGGAGATAAACAATAATATGTCCATACCAAGGATCAAGAGTACTGATAAAAAACAAGGATTCGTCTGCAATGGGCTGCTCCGCCACAGTTTCAGTATCAATAGACGGGAAATCACACATCAGTTCTGCAAAAACCAAAGATTTCTTTACCATGGATTTTTCAAATTCCAAGTCAAATTCCTGCAGGATAACTATCCATTTGGAATACTTTCCCCCTAGCAATTGTTTGGTAAAAATTTACATCATAGGGTTACAGTCAGAAATTACTATGGTTTTGCGTAATAAGATGTGACGAAATCTTTGGACAGCTTGAATAGCTGCCAAGGCCAATTTCTCCACATGTGTGTATTTTATCTCAGTCGGATGCAGATTTCGACTAAGATAGTAAATCAAATGTTCATTGTTGAATTAATCTTCCTGAACTAAAACCATCCCAATGGTGGAATGAGAAGCAGCGAGGTACAAAAAATAATCACGGTTGTAATTGGGAGGATGCAGTAATGGTGCATGGGTCAACGCGTGTTTAAGTGCATCAAAAGATCGATCAGCGATCTCATTCCAAAAGAATGGAACATTCTGTTTTAACAAACTGGTAAAACCCTTTGTTAACTCGGCGTAGTTAGGAATGAAACGACGTAAAAATTTTTCTTTCCCTTGCAAACTTTGGAGTTGGCGTAAAGTTGAAGGAGGAGGTAGATTGACAATAGCTTCAACCTTCGACGGATCAACGCGAATGTCTGCTTTCGAAACAAGGAATCCCAATAACCGACCCGATTCTACACAGAAAACACATTTGTGTGGATTCAGTCGAATTCGATAATGCCTACATCTCATAAAGATAGCTCGTAAATGAGTGAGATGATCAGCTCTACGCAATGAATGAGCAAGTAAATCATCGAGATAAGGCTGCACAATGTGCTTAATGTCATGAAATGCATAAGACATAGCCCTTTGAAAATTTTCCCCAGCATTCTTTAAGCCAAAAGGTAGTTTGAAATAAGCAAATGTCCCCCATGAAAAAATGAATGTTGTTTTAGGTTGATCAGTAGGGAGTATGTTTATTTGATTGTAATCGGAAAAACCATCCATAAAAAAGAACATTTCACTGCCGGCACAATCATCAATGATTTGATCGATATAGGGGGTTGGATAACTGTCTTTAGGACAAGCTCGATTAATATCCCTATAGTCGATACATACTCTTGTCGTTCCTTGTTTTTTGTTAACAAGAAAAATATTCGATAACCAATCGGTTAAAGGAATTGGATAAATGAAACCTGCATGAAGTAATTTCTCAACTTCAGCTTTGATAGCAGCAGATTTTCTCGGATGTATCTAATGTAAGCGTCATCAAACAGGTTTTGCATCCGGGAAAGTCTTTAATTTCATGTACAACAATTGACGGACCGATTCCTGGAATTTCTTCATATGACCAGGCAAACACATCACGAAATTCTTGAAATAGGGATTTATAAGTTTGGATTTCATCGTCCGTCCAGGAAGCACCTATATGAATGTTTTCAATTATTCCAGGCTTAACTAAAATGTTAATAGGAATTGTTCAAGAGATATTTTCCAAATTTAACTCAAAATAAGGATTTTGCAATGAATTCTGTGGTTCTTTGAGATATTCAGCAGTAAAAAATAGAAGAGAAATCATTTTCAAAATGATCTAGCTCAGGTAAGAATGAAGATCGGTGATGTAGATCTTCCCATGGTAAATTGTAAATAGACAAAAGTTCACGAATCTGCTCATCAGTATGAACAAGATCGAGAAATGCCGTTGTGGCTGAGCTAGATATAGAAAGTGATTCCTCATGGATCACATTCATTGGATCAGTTTCGGTTGAAGAAGGATCATAAAGTGACTGTATAGCCTGATATGCAATTTCAAAGGGACTCAAAGGCATCGCGCCATCAAATGAATCCACCTCGGAATCGGAAGGTACGATCTAAGGATCATCAAAAGTAACAGTATTCGATGAAATCATATGAATATTTGCAATAGGAGGTGATACGTTAGGAGCGGGAAAGGAAAAATTTCCTAGTAAACCAGAATCTTTAATCAAACCTATGCCAACATCCTTGTAAGGGATAGCTGTTTTACCGATGTGCTGGATAGTTTCTATAGAGGCTGGATCGGATAAGAAATAAGTGAGCTGGTCTATTGTAACGATATTTCCTTGATGTGGAAACTTGATAAGTCGAAATACCGATGAAACAACATCAGTCATAGCATAAGACCAACTGCGACCTAGGAGAATGTTGTAATCTAGAGGGGCATCAACCACCTCCACATCTAGATTTACGGTTTTGCCTTCAACCCCTATAGGTAAATCCTAAAAAATACCAAAAGGATGGAACCCTCAGCCATCAAAAACCTTTAGTATTGTCGGAGACTGATTGAGTGTAGGAGAATCAAGCGATTTTCAACACTGGATCGACATAATACATGTAGAAGCCCCTTCATCAATCACAGTCCGAAAAACGGGTCTGTTTTTTACTAATGTTGGAAACTAGAAAGCCATTTGATGAGGTAGGCAGGGTGTACTATTCTATAAATCGAAGATTATTAGGTTCGAATCCTGAATATCGACAACTCCTATGGCAGAAAAAAGTAATTTAAGATGTGCTGGGCACGATTGCATCACTTCCAAAGCTGACATTGCTAAAGGGGAAATAACTAATTCCTCAACAATGTTGTAATTCTGAGTAGCTCTCGCATGTGGATTGAAAGCTGATTTACGAAGTACACCTTTAGCAGGAAGTTTGATTACTAAGTCTGAATTGGGTTTCCCAATCTGTAGTGGATTAGAAATAGGAGGTGTAGTTGATGTGTTTGAATTAGAATATTCTGCTTCTTTACCACCAATAGGACTTTTACTACCATAATATTGCGATTGCGTCGCAATCCTAACATGAGACATTATCATAACAGGTTCTTTTGAGGCGTTCGAGGTAGAACCAATCATCTTACTATCTTGAGTAGGAAAAGGATCCTTCAATACAGCAGGTTGTTGAGAACCTTTAACGAACTTCGAAACCTCCGCTCGATGTGGGCATTCTTTGGTAAAATGATCCTCGTCGCAAATGAAACAAGGATAGCGAGGTTTGCGTTTTTCGTCATTAGATTCATTTTTATCTATTTTATCTTTTGAATTTTTATTTTTTTTATTCTTCCCCTTCTTTTTACCACCAGATTTAGATTTGGCCATAGATGTCTCTACGACATGAATGTTGGCAGAAATTTTAGCGAAAGATTCTCCTTTCGGGGAATCAGGTAAAGTTATTATAGGAGAAGAATTCTTTGAATATTTCTTCTTACTTTTAGTACTAACTGAACCAATCATACCATCAATGGCATGAGACCCTGAAGGAGCTGCAGTTATTTGACCTTGTTTTGGAAGATCGGGGATTTTTTCATGTAAATTACCTGACTGCGTGTAGACGAGGTCAAGGTACTGAGCTTGAGCAATGACTTTCTCTTCAGTAACAACTCATCCCTTAGCTACATCTTCAGTGATTTTTGGTAATAATGATTTGATGAACCATTCTGCCAAAATTTGATCCGGAATGAAAACTTTCACTAAATGCCTTCTACGTCACCATTCGTGAATATGATCAGAAATATATGTGGATGTGGATTGTTTTAGTGAAGTCAATAGTTCTGTGCCATTGTTGTATCTGACGGGCTACTGAAAATGAGTTAAGAAAGTAGTTGCTAACTGATTGAAACTATTAAAAGAGCCTCGTGGTAACTCAATGTACCATTTGGCAGCAAGACCAATAAGAGTTCGTTGAAAAAGATGTAAGCGAATTGAATCATCAATTATTGAATTAGATGCACACCAGAGGTGATAAGTCATAACGTGATTTGACGGATCCTCTCCTGACTTGCCCTCGAATTTCGGTATATCACCGGGCAACTTATGTGGCATTGGCAGCCAATACAGATGATAGTAAATTGGATCATTCGTAAGGCGTGACAAATCAGGTAAATCCAAAGTTTCAATAAATGGTTACTAACGGTTAGGGTCGCGAAAACCTTAAGTAATAAGAGCAGTTCTGGGAGGAGGATACCCAGGATAACTGGGAATCAGATTTGCATTAGGAATGGTATAACCTCCCGAGAAACCAGGATTAACCAGACCAAACTGTGGTTGTTGAGGCTGTTGATAAGTATAGCCAGGATATGGTTCATACTGATAAACTGGGTTTTGTGCAATAGGACCAAATTGATACTATCCCTGGTACAGTTGATATGTGAATTGCGGTTGAATCATGACAATCGTACTTGTACCAGCTTGTCCTGTAGGTATCTGGACCAAAGTATAAATTGTAGGTCCTGACTGGGGTACAGAGACTTGAGGAATTTGCACGGATGCAGGGATAGAAGAAACCGGAGCTACATATACTCCAGAAACAGGTGTTATAGGTTGAACAGATGTTGCAGTAGTTGCAGCAGTTTGAGGCGGAGTCTGAGGTGTACTAGGCCCAGGTTGCTGAACAGAACCAAGTGCAGGGATTTGAACAGTAGGCTGGACAGGTTGCTAGGTTGGAATAGAAACCAAAGGCTGTCTAGGTTGACTAGGTAACTGCACATTAGGTTTCATAGTCTGTTGAATTTGGGATGAATCCCACACCATTTTCATTCCGGGGTATTGTCCCGTAGAAGATTGTACATATGAATACCATAGCCTGGTTGAACGTAGGATTGATAATTAAGTGGTAAATTTCCAACTCCTTGTACAAATGATTGACTAGAAGGTGGTTGAAAACCTTGAGTTGTGTATTAACCTTGAGGTTGATAACCCTAAGGCGCGTACTGAATCTGGGGTTGATAAGGACCTTGAGGAATATACTGAGTCTGGGGTTGACCTTGGGGTATGTACTATCCTAAAGGTTGATAACCTTGAGGTATGTACTGTCCTTGAGGTTGTTCTCCAAAATAATATTGTCCTACAGTTTGTCCTGGGAAAAAATTACCTTGAAATTTCCCCCCAGGCGGTAATTGACTACCTTGAGGTTTCCCCCCAGGCGGTAACTGATTGCCTTGAGGTTGCCCCCCAGGTGGTAACTGACTACCTTGAGGTTGCCCCCCAGGCGGTAACTGACCACCCTGAGGTTTCCCCCCAGGCGATAACTGACCACCTTGAGGTTGAGGATTTGGAATATTACCATACATCATAAAGATTTGCTCTGCGTTCGACGTTTCAGTTTTAATTCCATTAAGACCAGATGATAATACTTGTTTAGTCGGTCGAGGAGTTGCTCCTGAGAAAGTACCAGAGAGAGCCTGGTACCCCGAAGGAATAGAACCGTATAAAAATGTTTCCGGTGTTTGGGAAAACATAGATGACTCTCCTGACATGATCAATGAAGGATAGTAACCTCTGGGCATAGGATGAAAAGGAATTAGAGGTGGTGAAAAAGCAAGACCCGGGTTTTCTAAAAAATATTTCAAAGATAAATACCAAGCGTCACTCCTAATAGGGCTGTATAAAATGGATTCACGCTCCCTAAGATTCAAATACTGTGGGGATTCAGGAAGAGTTACTTCTTCGTCTGGACTGGCAAGTTCTTCAATAGAAATGAGGCCAGATGGAAGATCTTCAGTAATAATATTTTTTACCCTAGGTGAACTAGGATCACTAGAAGTTGGAGTAATAAATCCTGAAGATGTTTCCAAAACAGAAGGTTCAGTGTCAGGCTCAGAAATTTCAGGTTCTTTAGCTAGTTCACTCGAAGGAGAAATACTACCAGTAACTTCAGAAACTGAAATCGGCTCTTGAATATGCTCTGTTGTGGGTATTTGATGATCAAGATGAACAAATATAGATGAAATTCCGACTTTTTTTTATCTAATTCTACCGCTAATAGATGATACTAGAGCACGCAACCCTTCAATTTGACTTGGTGTATACTCAGGGGGCTTCCCTTGAAGTATCCGGGACTATCTCGGTAATTCTGCCATGATTAAATATTAATCAATCACACGCAAACAAAGAAAATTTCAATAAAAACACCTAAAGTCTCTAAAGGAACAAACAACTGAATCACACACCTAAAAAATATAAGAGTTAAAACCACACAAAAACAGTAACTTCCCGTGCTAAAAACAATAGTTGGTGATGAAATCCAACTTAGTAGAAGTTTAATACAGAAAGGGCGGTTGGAACAATTACCCTGACAACCTGCTTAATGAAACAGACTGGCACAAGTTTCTTCACAAAACCATCTCGCGTGAAGAAAACCCCCCAGAGAGTCCAAGTTAGTCTAGTCGACGTCTACTCTAGGTACAATGAGATCTTTCCTTCACCATCACCTTAGGAAATAATCTTAAGTTTATGGACACTAAGGTTACCAACAATAACAAATAAACTAGGGGAACAATATATGATCTGATTCCATGTGCAAGGGCAGAGTAACAAAGCTCAATCCCCTTGAAGGCTCCTCGACATGGTCAATCCGAGGTTTACCAACAAGTGACCCCAGGCTCCTCGACAATGGTTAATATGAGGTTTACCGTTTGTAATGCGTGCAGATCTTCTATCTTTCCCAATGAAACAGAATTGATTGTCTCAAAGGTTTGGACATGATCTCATGATTAACTCCTTTAAGAGAAGCTTCCCAGATTGTACTAATTACAATTGGATTTATTTCCCACCACAATATTTATCTACCTGTTTGTTTTTACTATCATGGAGAGTTAATTACTCCCTACTCCAAGTTACTAGCCTAAGCTATATTGGTGATAAGAGCCCTAGAAATAGAAAAGATTACTAGATCAATTTTAATTAAGCATTGTTTTTATGGGATGTTCTTTAAGTCAATAGGTATGGAAAGGAAACTTTGATGGTGTGAAGACTTGACTTCCAAAAACACTAAAAAATGCACCTAAAATGATAAACAATTCATTTTTCTTTCAATGAAATTCTAGCTAAAGAAAGAGTTCGAGAATGCAATTTCTTTAAGAGAAAATTCTTTCTTTGAACATGAAGAATAAATGAAAAGAAAATATATATATTTTTTTCAATAAGAACTCAAAACGAGACAAATAATCAATGCTCACAATAAATCCATTTCTCTTTCAAAACTCAAAACTACAAAATACAAATTTTCTTTCAAAACAAATTTACAAGTTCTAAAAAGCACTCAAAACTACGAAAAACTAATTTTGAGATCTACAAAATTTGAAAATCTAATTGAATAAAAGTTTTTTTTTTTTTTTAGAATGTTTTGCTTAGTTTTTCAGTAAACTAAGGATTCATTTTCCGATAATAACAAATAAATCAAAAACATCCAGATATGTTTTCTTTTGTAAAAATGAAATTAAGAACTTATAACAAAGTTTGTTTAAAGATTTGCAAAGAGAAAACTATATCTATTTCTCAAAAAGAATGAATTTCACAACCAAGTCAGACTCATCAAGAAGATAAAAGATACCAAGGTGATCTAAGGCACTTTTAAGCTTCTAATCTTTGGGTCACTATAGAGACAAAGCGAAAACCACTCTAAAAATGCAAAACTTCTAGAAAATCATTCAAAACAAATGTGCTATGAAACTCATTCACAAGAGATTTTCGACAGAAAACATACATATTTGGGCAGACACTAGGAATCCTAAATCAAATCTAAACTAAACTGAAATAAGAAATCTAATTTTTTCAAGACTTTTAACAGGGTCTGCAATAATGTGCGGTCCCCAGAAAAGTTCAAGAAAAACAAAAAAAGACTTCAAAAATTTTCAAAGCAAAGTAAATCTAAGTTACCCAAGCCTGTACAAATAAATAAAAAATTTAAAAAAAAATCATTTTCTCAAATAAAAACAAAGGAAAATCAAAACAAGTTCTTTCCCCAGCGGAGTCGCCAATTTGTTGGTCGGATAAATCGATCTTGCGGACAAGATCGATCTCCCTAGTGTCAGAAGACAATCTAGCAACAAACAAACAACTAAGTTTATCTTTCTCTAAATATATTAGTTTTACAAGTAAATTCTATAAAGGTGTCTATCCTACCTTAGATCCAAACGCTTATTTGCAACCGTAGTTCTTCCGTCACATCAGTAGTTCTTCCGTCGCAACAATAGTTCTTATGTCGCTTGAAAGTGTCGTCTTTAAAGACCTGTAATCGCAAACAAGAAAATATTAAATAACACCTGTATAAAAAATAATTATAAAACATACCTATCATATTGATCAAGAAATCTATGAAATAAACGATCAAATGACAACTTATTGAAATAAACAATTGAACGACAATTTATTGAGAAAAACAAACTTGATTGTATTAACTTTGAAATAATAGAAGAACCTTGCAACCTTAGCCTTGATGTTGAACAGGCCTTCCCGGGGTTCGAAGCAGGAGTTTCCTCTACTTTGATAAGCCTTGCACTCTTCCTCCAGGAGCACATAGACGTATGTGATCTTTCCTCACAAAATCTTAGCAGAAAAGAGTCTAAATCTCAACAGCACTTCACCTCAATCACACACTAAAGCTTGAACTCCCTTTGAGGCTACCCAATGCCTCTTTTTATAGTGCAGATGAGAAGGTTAGGGTTCCACCTATGAAGGGATAGAATCCTCCTTCAAAGGGATAGGCTTCTCACATCAAGGGGTTATCTCCTTAAGGTGTGGGATGCATGAACCTTACAAGAGCATACTCAGCCCCAAAAAATCTCATCCAGAAGCTTCTAGAATTGACCAAAAATCAGTTTTTTCACTTTACTTTCTCGCCCTTTGAATTTGACAGGGGTACGCAGACATTACATAGAGAAACTGCGTTCTGGAACACAGGTAAGCTTCACATTACCTGTGTACCCCTGTCAGGAATGCAGGTAAGCTTCACATTACCTGCGTACCTAGGGTTTTGGAGTTTTTTAGGGTTTTTCTCCTGTTTTTAGGGCTTGACATGAGGAGTAGAGGTTTTAGGACTTGTAAAGGAGGTAAGTATGAGTGACAATGAGCTCATACAGTCAGCAGAATGTCAAGGTGATAATTTTTAGTGCAACATGGGGCCAATAAAGGAATCCTCTCTAGAGAAAATGTAACCACAATCGCTCCATATCCGAAGTTTTTCAACTTCCCGTTTTTTGCTCTAGTCAGTTGGCCTTTGACATTGGCCAAAACTGCCTCACACCAATTGAAAATGGTGCCTCTAAAGCAGTCAACGACAATTTTCATTTGGGATCTTGTAGCGACATGTGGAGTTGCGTTCCCACACAACCTGGTTACAGTAAATGCAACCACTTTAAGCTCAGGACGAATAATGGTTTTTATGTCAATACATTTATCCTTGGGGTCTACTTCTTCATTGAAAAAATCTTCCCGAAGGCTAGCGACAGATTGGCCACCTGCCCTAGCCCCAAACAAATAGAGTGGCTCGTCCCTCTTTAATAAGCCAGTGAGGAAGTATATATCTGCCGGCTCAATTTCGAGCCGGTGACCTCCAATGGTAAAGCATTATGCATGTATGTCACATTTGTTGACTAGCCAAGTAAGAAAATCCACTTGAGCCCTCATACCTTGAATGGCCCAAAATTTGTACAAACCACATTCTCTCAAAACACGTAATGTAGGCGGATGTAACATGGCAGCCTCATCAACTTCTTCATGTTCATGTTCTCTCCACTCAAGCATTGTAAATATCCTGCAATGGACAAATTGAAAGGTCAAAAACAATTTGAATGGGAAAATTTTGTTTAAATTGGGAGATTTTTTCATTTTATTTTTTCTAATGGCGCCTCCTCACTTTTCACATAAAAACAGTGCGTGGATCTGCATGTATCTTATGCGTAAGGTGTGGGACCATGACAATTTTCTCTTTGTAAAATTGTCGGGGTCCACAGGTTTCATGTGTCTTACCTGCGGACCCCCGTGAGCGAATTTTTGAACCTATTTTCCTCTTTAAAAATCAAATTAAGCCCTAAATTGAGAAAGTAAATGAATGACGTGGATTACCTAGAACTGACGGTTTTCAATTCTGATGGGTGAATCTTCCGCAATCTTCTCCAGAACGTTTTTTACCAAAGGCTCTCAATTTTCACTCTGAAATAAAATGGTAAAAATGATTTACAAAAACTCCTTTTTATAAGATTTTTTGAATAAATAAAATATTATTTTGTTTATTTTTCACTTTAAAAATTTGTTTTCCAAATTATTTTTATTAATCATAAACATTTATGTTTAATTTTTGAGTTTTTGTGCAGGATACAGGATTTTTTTTGGGTGAAATGGTCCTTTTGACAAAGGAGCATAATTTTTATCACTTTTTTGAACTCGGTAAAAATTATGAAAAAGTGAATGAGTAAATTTTTTATCACTTTTTCGAACTTGTTAAAACTTACAGAAAAATCAAAACTATTGAGTACACTTTTATCACTTTTTCGAACTCTTAAAAAATTACAAAAAAGTGAAACCTTGCAGTTCTCTTTTAAGCCCTTTTCAGACTCTCTAAAGATGAAAATATTGTCGAGTACTTGACTATTCGAACTCGTTAAAGGAAATTAACAGTCATCCCTTCAGTATAAGTTTACCCCTTTTCCAGACTGAAATGGACTATTTACGAAAAAGGTATACGTTGACTAATCATGGTCAATAGAGTTCTCTCCTATATTATTTTATCCTTTTTCGGGCTTGAGAGACTAAATTTACGAAAAATTACACCCATGGAGTTTCCTTAAGTTTTTCTTCTAACTCCCTAAAATTTAAAAATACCGATTTTTTCCTATACTGGACTCGTTAAAATCTAACAGTAAAGGACCTGTCGATTACAAATAGGAACGAACCACTCCTTCTTAGGGTTTTATTTTAAACTAAGTTGGACTCATCCAAAGGATGAGCTTATATAACAAGAAAATGTTATCCTCCTCAAGCTTGTTAAAAATAAATAGGTACTTGCCAGAAATGGTGGGGGAAAAAGAGAAAAAAATATCCATTTGTCACACTTTGTTTAAAAAGCAGTTTACCACTCTTGAACACAACACTTTTTGTCGCACTTCTACTTGGGTTGGGAAAATCCTTTACCTATCAGTTAATCAAACCATATTGAAAGTCTTCAGCCAGTTTCTGGGTATTAGCTTAGGTCAATTGTCACCAAACCTTCTGCAGTTTCGTTATGTGTCCAAGAGGACAATTCAAATAAACCATTCATTTGCAAACATATGTCTCCATTCACATTGACCATCCTTGAGTTATTCCTTGCAAAAAATTTCTACAAAAATTGATCTAATGGTTTCGTGTCGTGGGCTTTCCTACGACGGATCACTTTCTATCGATGACAGTTCATCATCTAGGAAGTTGATCTAGAATCCTTTAGTACCTTGAAATCTGCATGCCTTAATGGCAGGTTTCTCGCCTTTGACGAAAGGTTGCATCATTGACCTTCGATCGAACGATTCCGTGAAATGTTCGACTTAAGATCATTTATTCACATTTCATGGATTGTACTGAGTACTTTGAGAGCCATTGTAATTAATGGTGGTTTCTCTCACACTTGTTAGCAGTTCACATCATTGACTGGTAATCAAGTGGTTTCTACCATGTTCGACTTCGACACAATCAATCACATGGATAGAATCGTACTAGTTCGGGTAGCGGAAATCAAGACTCTGCATCTAGTTTCCACCATCCAGGCTGCGAGGAGTTTTATTATTCATTATGCAGTAGACTATTCATAAATAGATGGTTGCGTCCATACTGTGTCTACATTATTGATGTAATAGTAAGATCATTTATACATCAAAACAAGTTTTAGTTAGTGTTTGATCTGAGTATGGGAATGCCTACCTTAACGATGATATATATATATATATATATATATATATGTGTGTGTGTGTGTGTTTTTAATTGAATGTTTTTACAGGATTCCGACTGGGGTGTCCACAAGATAATCCTCAAAATGATAAAGCACATCACTCTTCAAATGGTCTTAAACTACGCAATTTAGGGGGGCAATTTGTTACACTAAAATTGTCACCATGACATTTTACTGTCTGTATGGGTTCATAATTACTCATACAACACTCCCTTAGAAGTCTATAAACATCAAGTTCATAAAACCAAGCCTTGAAATTGAGAGAAAAGCTTATGAAAGTCATAAAATAGTTGTACCACACTTTCTCTTAGTATTACCTGTGGTGCCACATATATTTCTTTTATAACATGCGGAATCAACTGCACTTCTTATTCATTTAAGGTGTGGTTCCCTATAAAAGGTAAAGTGAAGGCGGAAGTAAAATTTGGAAGCCCAGCTAGTTAAATCTGGAAGCTTCTGGAAGCAATTATTCGGTGGAAAGTTCGCTCCTTTCATGTAAATTCATCCCTCCATTAAAGGAGCCTATCACTTGATATGTGGAACTTAATCCCTTGAAAGAGGATTCTATCCCCTCTTATTTGGAGCTGCAACCTCTTCTCTTTTGCTATAAATTGAGGCCATAGTTCAGCCTCAAGGAGAGTTAGGCTTTGAGATTTTTTGAGGAGAATTGCTGTAGAAACTCAAACTCTCTTAACTGATTATCATATGAGAATGATTACACACTCATGTGTATGTTAGTCGAGAGAGTGCAAAGGCTTGTCAAAGTAGAGCAAACGCTTGTTCCGAATCCCAGAAGGACCTGTATGACATCAAGGCGAACACGGTTGTAAGGATCCTTCTTTCATCAAAGATAATACAAATCGATCATGTTTTCTCAATGGGTTATTTATTTAAATGGCTTATTTGTTGAATTCCTTGATCATAAAGATAGATTTATGGTTTATGAATCAGTCTATATTGTGCAGGTGCTTCTGATTCTTTCATGTTTTTTATTGCAGATCCCGAAAGGAGATGTATTCAAAGCAATAGGAAAGAATACTACAATCAATGATGGACTACAGGTAAGTCCTAAATCCTTCATTATAGATAATTCTAGATCAAATATAATCTATAGAAATTATTTTACATCTGTCTGTTTGTTGATAGTTATCGTAAGATACTAGGGAGATTTGTCTTGTCCACAAGAACGATTTGTCCGTCCAACATGACCCTCAAACTTCCTTATTTCTTTGAAAGTGTGCCCTCCTTGTTTGCATGCCTATTTTCTTATTCATGCAAGTGATTATGTGTCGTCGTTGATAAATTTACATTCTTGGTATTGCTACATAGTTAGTTACATAAATCTAATATTGTCATCATGAGTGTGCTACCATAAACAAGTGTTCGAGCTACAAGTATTTCCACCCTTTCATCATCTGTTGGAGCCATGCCTCTCCATAAAGTGGCCTCCAAAGAATTCCTAGAATCAAGCACTAAGGAAGCATTTGAAGTTACAAAGAAAACTATTCCCATTTATGCAGACACACAATGCTTCATTGATAAGTCTACAAAGGTCACATGGAGAGGTATAAAAGACACATTCATGAAGAAAAGTTTTCCTGAGAAATTGGAGGACCTAGAAGTGTGCATCAATATCAAGTTGTCCATGATACACACCATCACATGCAGATTCCTGGTCATGCCCTGAATGGAAGTGATTGAGTGGATCATTACACATATGGATGACTCCCATCTTGTGCTTCATAGTGAGAGTGGCGGTCATCTCACAAATTATTATGGAGAAGACATGCATACTTATTATAAGATGCTTAGGCATAAAAATATGAAAATGATGACTTCTACATTAGATGGGTTGACCTCGACACAAGTGACATTATCAAATATTGGTGTCGAGAGCCTACTAAGTTTCATCGCCGCCCATCCATAGTGTATCTAACCAATATTCTCAGAGATGTTTATTAGTATCTAAATGCCCTATGTTGTCGATAGAATGGGTGGAAAAACACTAAGGTATTTGAGGAAAACTGGATAAATATGCTCAATATGGTGGTCACCCATGGAAAAGCTTTCAATTGGGAAGATATATCGTCATTTGAGTTTCAACATGATGTGGCGCAGGAAAAATCATCTTTGAGGGTGAACCAAGCACCACAATTCTACATGTTTTCATTTATTTTAAATGGAACCTCTGCATAATATGCATTCCCAAGAATTTTCTGGAACTAGACCCCTAAAGACAAGTTCCTAGTTTACTTTCACTACTGTGTTGTCAGAATCAAGCTTCATAGGTGCATATCACAGATTGTCCGCGCACTTATTTGCAGTTATTTTTCATTGATATTCGAGATCGATCCTCCCTACATGATCGATCAAGTGAAGTAGTCACTACGAGATATCAAAAATTGGTTTGCAACAGCTGAGCGTAGATACATCATATGTTTTCATTGTCAGATATCCCCTTATCTCATGCCGCAATATGTGACCAATAAATTAGTCATATAGTAAGTAACAAATCAATTGGACAAGGGATTGCTAAGATTTTCTTCATAAGAGGAAGAAATCCCCTTGGCCCACCTTCCCTTTAAGGACCAGAATATATGAGTTGAAGAGCCATAAGACAACAATGATAGAAATACAAGATCTATATCGCTTTCACTTCGAAACTAAAGAATTTCATGGATATGATCCCATGAGACTATGCAGGAAACATTGTGAAAGGTGTTGAAAATTAGCTATCAACCAGTTAACTGATAAATTAGCCACAATTAACTCATGCATGCATGATCTACGAGTTACCCAGTTGAGATTGGAGTTCAAGGGTAGTGTACTATCAGTTGTATAATTATCCAAGTTATACAAGTTGTGCATGCAGTCAGAGAAGGACCTATAGGGATTGCACAGTTATGAATGAGGAATTTCCCTAAATAATAGGAGCTAATTCCCAAGGAAACAACACAAGGAAATAGGGGCTTGGGAAGGCAGGAAATTGGTTAAGTATTAACCAAAGCAAGCTTGTGAAGCATTGAGATAAATTATACTTGTGTAGAGATTGTTCAAACTTGAACCAAAATTGTATTTCTCCTCTATTTTTTTATTAATTCAATACAAATAAGAATGGGTTTTGAGCAGTGGATTTACCCTAGATATATCCTCGTCTTATGTGTATTAATTGATTCATGTCACATGTTTTTGATATTTATTCTCAATCATGAATTTCTTTTTTTCAGATGAGTAGAAGTGGATTTTTCTTATGTTACATGAGAAGTATTGAATATACAATTAATTTATACATGGTATTAGAGATAGAATTACAGTAGAGAAGATAATTCGAAGTTTGTGCAGGAGGTTCAAATTTTAATATCAATGTTGCAGGCTTTCTCTAGGACTGAGAATATGACTTCCATCGGAGTCAGGATCGAGTATGCTTTGGAAGGAATCATAAATTTTGTGGCATGGAAGATCCGTATGGAGAAAATTTAGATGATAATGGGTACTAGATTACATCAAGAAAAATGTAGTTAAACCCCAAAGAGATGATGCCCAGGATCTCACTCAGTGGAAGAAGGATGTAGCTAAAGCAAGGAGGATCATATTAGAGGGAGTTTGAGATCATATTGAATCGAATCTGCATGGGAAAGAAACTCCATTCATGACGTGGAAAAGCTTTCCATGCTTGTTTGAGAACAACAATGACCATAGGAAGTTTTCACTAAAGGAAAATATTCGTAGCATCAAAATGCATAAGAATGACACAATTCCGCAGTACCTGAACGAGTTTACACAATGTTGTGATGAACTTGGTGGGGTTAGCATTACTGTTACAAAAGAAGATATGGTAGCTTTAGCTCTGTTGGGTCTTCCAAAGAGTTGGCACAATAATCAAGATTATGTTAATGGTAGAGATAAACTACTAAGTTGGGAGCAGTTATGGTTTGATCTACTGTAGGAAGAAATAAGGTGGGACAACTGAGATGGGACCTCATCCAAAGAAGTGGAAGAGGGCCTTGCATTATTCAACACATGAAAAAAAACTAAGGGAAAGAAGTCCCAAGGCGAGGATGGCAAGAATAGATAATTTTCCAACATCAAGTGCTTTCACTATCATGAATTTGGGCATTATGCCACGAAATGTCCACAGAAGAAGGAAAACAATAGGAGCTCGCAGTAGCAGAAGTAGGTGAAGCTATAGCTTCACAATTTGAGCATGATTTCACTCTCATTTCATGCATGGAAAACATAGTGATGGTAAGCATGTGGTATCTTGACAACGGTATATCGTTCCATATGATGGGGAATGGAGATTTATTCAGTGAATTGGAGGAGAAAGACCTCAATAAAAACATAGAGTTTGGAGATTATGGGAGGTATAACACGATAAATATCAATACATATACTTTTCAGAGGGATTCTAGCTCCCCTCTTAGGCTCAAGGATGTGATGTTTGTGCCAGGTCTAAATAAAAAACTGGTTTTCGTCGTGGTATTGGAATACCGCGGCTACAATGTGATATGTAGAAAAACAAAGGTTTTCCTTAGACACATTGCCACAAGATAGGTGAAGAATATAGGCGTGAAATTCAAGAAACTATATCAACTTGAGTTCGAAGATGCATGCAAATCCTTGAGGAGTAAGGCAAAGGTTAGAGACTTGGTCGTTGAGAGGGAGCATGATTTACCTCTTGAAATGGAGCCTCAAAAGAAACCTCAACAAGTTGTGGAACAACAATAGATGGAGAAGTAGAGAGGAGGTCGAGTGGAGACATCCACTCAAGTAGATACCTCCAGTAAGGGGATATTTAGATATAAGTGGGAAGAGGGAGCACATGCAGCCATACCTCCAGGTGTGAGGTGGGACGATGTGAAGAAATAGTCCCAAAAGTGCAAAACTTTGGGAAAGTGATCTAAGGCTCAAGTTTTAGATAAAAATTGAAAGCACTCAAAATTTCTTCAAACCTAAACGACCAGATAGATTTCGTCGCCAGGATTTTGGCGTAACTCGTTTCATTAAAATCCGAGTTTGTATGATTGAGTTATCGTCTATTGTTCGTTTTCCAAAATAGGAAAAAAATGAGCAGAACATGTACAATGCTGATGTGGCAGGTACAGTGAACATTGTAGGAATATTCTCCAGATTGTAGCTAATGACACTGTGACAAGTGTCGTCTTTAGATTCGCCAGATGGGTTAAGTGAAGATAAAATTTCTCGATGACCTCCAAATCTTCCTAAGTTGGAATTTGAATTTTTTTAAAGGGGTTAGAGTGAAACCCAACCAGAGGGCGCCATGTGTCCTCTCTGGTGGGCCACCTCCTAACCTATAGGGGATCGAATTATTTGATGATATTTAAGGTTTTATAACATTGGTTATATGGTGGGGTTAGTTCAAATACATAATATATATATATATATATATATATAGTTCAAACCATGTCTCGGCGGATTTCACCAATTTTAGAGGAGTTGCTAACTAAACCTGGTGGAAGGCTAAGTCCGGAGGCAGGTCGACAAGTTGGCAAAAGGAACTCTTTATTAGTTAGAGCAAAATTTTATGGTGGAGTCAGGGCTCGAACCCCTGACCTCCCACTGACAAACCATTCACCATACCATCTCTTCTTTGGGGTAGTTCTTACCCATACCGTTCTTCGCGCACATTTAAACTTTAATCGTCCGACAGTTGGGGGTTGGAGGGGGCCAACCCCCTCCTCATGTGGCCACAACTCCGAAGACTGGGTGCTTAACAGTCAAACCGATGGAAATTTTATTATTATGTTTTATTATGTGAAGATGTGGATTATAACGTTAAACCGTCACTAAAACATGACTCATGCTTAATAATTAATACAAGTTTATCTGCCCACTAATCTAGCGTGACACTAATTAACCCGACATTTAAACTGGCGGAGAATTCGGAGGCAATGCCAAACTTGGAGGGAATGCCAAATTTAGAAAACTAACTAGGAGTTTCTCCATTTTTGGAGGAGAAATTGGGGCCATGTTGGTTTTGGTCATAACTCACTCAATTTTCGACCAAACCAAGCTCAAACAGAGTCATTCTAGGCTAGTTGGCATGCTAGGAACTTAATGGAGAAATTTTCAGAGGCAGAAAAGGTCATCTACAAGTGTTTTAGTGCATTTGAATATTTTTGAAGGCCAGGGCCACTAGGTGTTGGGGTCATTGCCAGAGCATCCAGAGTCCAAATAGAGCAAAAAAAAGTCATTTTTGGGAGGTTATGATGTTTTAAACTCGTTGGAATAGGTTCCAAGAGGTTCTGAATCTTGTAACAATAATTTAAGCATACTTGAAGCTAATACAAAGGTCACACTATGAAGCTAGACCAAGGAGATGTAGCCCAGGAGGGGTGAACTCCTTTATCAAAATTATCTGTGTTAAGCTTTGTTATATGTGCTTGCTGTGTTTATTATTGCTTCTATTCTGCCATTTAAAATTATGCTTTTTAATCTTATGAAAAACTCATAATTTCACTAAGTACATTTTTTTCCAATCACATGCTCACAAACAAACTCATGAAGGATAAGTAAAACAAAGCAAAGAAAATTTTATAACTGAAATGAAACTAGCACAACATTAACTAGCAAGTAATTTCAAATCAAGTTGGTATCAGAGCACAAGGTTGCTTTGTTGTTTTACTTGAAGATTTTTTTAATAGTGCAAATTTACTGATGCTTACAAGATTAAGATTGCAGAGAGGAGAAGGGAAGCTATTGATAGCTAGTCCAGAAGTTAGGACAAGAAGGAAGAAGGCTGAGAAAGCATCACCCTCACCCAAAGGACCACTCAAGACAACACTTGAAGCATAAGAGGAATTAGTTGCATAAGAGGCTGAAGTGGTTGAAGAGATACAAGTTGCAGATACAGAGCTTGAATCTACAACCAAGATGGCAAGCCATGAAGGAGCTCATGAACATTCCGAATAAGAGGATGTCAAGAAGGAGCTCAAAGAAATGCAAAGGATGGTAAAACTTATGTTTGAATATTTTATGGCAAAGGAAACTAGAGAAGGTTCAAAACACCCTCATGGAGAAGAATCTTCAATCAATAAAAAGGAGGAAGAGAGGAGCTCAAAATCCAGTGGTGGAAAGCCACCTCCTTCTCCACCACCACCATCATCAGCATCTTCATCTTCCAAATCAACTACAAAAACTCATACCCATAATCATTCCAATTTCCCAAAAGGTAAGACTTTGTTACTCAAGTTGGACATCAAATTTGAACTTCCTATATATAATGGAGAAGTTAATTCTAAAAGACTAGATAATTGGATTAGTCAATTATAATTTTACTGTAGAATTCAAAATATGTAAGAAGACGATATTAAAATCCAATTGACTTCATTAAGGCTAGAAGGAGCAACATTAGTTTGGTGGGAGGAAGACACAAGAGGAAATGCGCATCCATGGTAAGATTTCCATTTCTTGGGTCAAATTCATTTCTTCCATTAAAAGAAAATTCTATCCATTAGCCTATATGCAGAAAGCAATAATGAGTTGGAAAAAATTTAGACAACTTAAAGGTCAAAGTGTCTAGGAGTATACACAAGAGTTTAGGAAAATGGCTTTATTACTTGGAGTAGACTTAAATTCACAAGACACGCTCTTGAAGTATATAGGAGGTCTACATTCCTACTTAAAACACACTATTCTCATGTTTGACCCAAATAAATTATATGAAGTATGTGTGCAAGCCACGCATATTGAAGCAAGGGGTAAATTTTTTTTTGAAGAGGGTAGTAAGAAGAAGCCATTCAAGGGTAAGGGAAAAGAGAAAGGAGGAAAATGGAAGGGAAAGAAGAATGCAAGTGTGAAGCAAGAAGGGGAGAAAATTACATGAAAACATTATTCAAAAGAGGGGCATGATGAAGCCCATTATTGGAAACCACATCTTGAACTAAGACCAAAGAATCAAAATAACAAAGGAAACAAAAGACGACTGCCACCACACAAAAAGATCTTGGATTTGATTCAGGAGATGAAACCAAGATAGTTGCCATGGTTAACAAAGGAAAGGAAAAAATTTCAAGTTTTAGTACCTCAAACAATCACAAAAACACTTCAAATGAAGACACAAGGATATAATTATTCCATGTTACAGTAATTTCTAATCATACAAAGATTGATGCCTTATTTGATACAGGGTCACAAGAAAAATTGATTTCATAAGACTTAGTTAAAAAACTAAACCTTGAAAATGTACCTCATCATAAGCCATACCCTTTGGGTTGGATAGTTAACAATGGAAATTTACAGGTGACAAGGAAATGTATTTTCAGATTTTCTATTACTGCAAACTTTGTTGATGAAGTTGAGTTAGATGTTGTACCACTTGATATTTCAGGGATTATCTTGGGTAGTCCATATTTGTATGACAGGAAAGAAATATTCTACCGTCATGAGAACAAATATCATTTGATCAAATATGGAGTGGAGTATATTTTGAGAGATCATCATAAGAAACTGAGTATCTCTTTAGTTAATGCAGGGCAAATGAAGAGGCTAGTAAATGCAAGTAAAAATTTTGTGCTTCTTATGATCAAGAAAAAAGGAAGATGTTGACTATGAATCTTTTGAAGGATGTGATGAAAAATTGAAATCTGATTTTTTTGATGTGGTAAGTCAACATGGCAAGATGTTTCAAGAACCAAATGTGTTGCCACCCAAGAGGGGAATTCAACTGCAACAGGATGTTCCACTTCCAAATATTGGTATGTATCGCATGTCAATTATGGAAAGTTTGGAAATCAAGAAGAAAATCCAAGAGTTGTTGGATAAAGGTATCATACGCCCATCTACTTCGCCATGTGGTTCTTCGATAGTTTTTGTTCCAAAGAAGGATGGGACTTGGCGTATGTGTATCGATTTCCATGCACTAAATAAAATCAAGGTAAAGAATCGCCACACACTTCCACGCATTTATGATTTTCTTGATCAGTTAAAGCATGAAAAGTATTTCACTAAGTTAGATTTGAGAAGTGGTTATCATCAAGTTATGATAGCTGAAGAAGACATTTGGAAAACTACTTTCAAGACTAGACAAGGATTGTATGAGTGGTTAGTTATGCCATTTGGCTTAACAAATGCACCAATTACTTTTATGAGAGTGATGAATGATGTACTTAGACCATTTCTAGATGACTTTTTCATTGTTTTCTTATATGACATACTCATATTCAATAAATCAAGAGAAGAACATGTCATGCGTGTGCACAAGGTACTTAATGTTTTGAGAAAAGAGAAATTGTTTCTTAAGATGTCAAAGTGAGAATTTGGTAAGACTTCATTGGTATATTTGGGACACATGGTTGGAGGAGTTGAATTGAAGATTGATCCTTCCAAAGTTGAGGTCATTTTTAATTGGCCCAAGCCCAATAGAGTTACCAAGGTAAGAATCTTTTTAGGGGCAACATAGTATTGGAGGAAATTTATTGCTAATCTTTCTTCCATTGCAGCACCATTACATGCATTGACAAGCATAAAGAAAGTCTTCCATTGGGGAGATTTGCAGCAGAAATAATTTAATACTTTAAAGAAAAATATAATTTCAACATCGGTACTAGCAATTCCAGATCTAAGACAACCATTTGAGATCCAAATGGATGCAAGTGATTATGCTACGGGAGCAATTCTCATGCAACATGGTAAGCCTTTCTCATTTCATTCTTAATGGAGCTGTGACTAAATATCCTACATATGATAAAGAGTTATATGCATTGGTACAAAGTGTAAAGAAATGGAAGCATTACTTGATGGGAAAGGAGACCATTGTCCATACCGACCGCAGCCATTACAATACTTACAATCACAGTCCAAATTGTAGCAATCAAGACATTTTAGGTGGATGGGTTTTCTACAACAATTTCACTTGGTTATCAGGTACAAGAAAGGAATTTACAATAAGTTAGCCAATATGCTCTCTAGGCATATTGTAAATTCAACTATTTTTCTCAAGCACAAAACTATTATGCATGAAAGTTACATTGAATAGTATGTGAATGGTAGCAATTTTCAAAATGTGTATGAGAACTTGAGTAAGGGAAACCAAAGTGAAGCATTAGAACATCATGTGCATAACCGTTTGTTGTATCACTTTGGAAAGTTATGTATACCAGAGGGAAAAAGAAACAATATCATAAGGAAGGCGCACACATCGTTGATTGCAGGACATTTCAGTGTAGGAAAGACAATAGCACATCTGCAAAGGTATTGTTATTGGCCATGCATGAATGAAATTGTTTCTCGTTTTATTAGAGGATGTTATTTATGTGCAACAAGTAAGCCTAGCAATAGGAAGCTTGGTTTGTACACACCACTTCCAGTTTCTTCTCATCCTTGGGAGAGAATCTCAATGGATTTTGTAGGAGGCCATCCTATGTGAAGGAAAGGTCATGATTATTTGTATGTTGTGGTAGATAGGTTCAACAAAATGTGTATTTTTATGGCATGTAAGAAAACTATTACAGTTTAGCAAACCACTAATATTTTCTTTCAAAATGTATGGATCCATTTTGATCTTCCTACTTCTATTGTAAGTGATCGATACTCTCGATTTGTTGGGAATTTTTGGTCAAAATTATGGGACATGATGGATACAAAGTTGAAGAAGAGTACAACATTTCATATGCAAACAGATGGTCAAACATAAGTGTTAAATAGGACTGTTATTCATCTTCTAAGAGGCTATTGCAGCAAGCATCCCAAGTTGTGGGATGAACGGTTACACTACATACAACATGCATACAACCAGGCAAAACATTCTTCCATAAATACATCGCCATTTGAGGCATGTGTTGGGTACCAGATTTGTATACTTTCCTCTTCCATTTTACCCTATCTTTCTATCTCTTTGTGCCATTATTTACCTTAAAAGCATGAGGTAAAACCCTTATTCCTATATTTTATGGGATATTTGATTAATGATGTATTTTTCATTGAGGTTTTACCTTTCTACATATTAACTCTGATATTTCTTCAGATATGGCTACAACAGAAGCATTGTGGCTGCAAGTCAAGGCCCAGCCCATCATCTCTAGCGTCTTCCTTATTTGCTGCTACAGTGTGATAGCCTTGGGTATATCAACACTATCTTAGGCCTTCTTATAGTTTCTTGCTAGGCAACCTGGTTGCCGTTGTAACAAGATGTATTTTTGTAACAATGGAGTCGTTGAGAGGAATCGGGGGTTTCAGGACAATTTCATAAAGAGGCCTATGGGCTGTGATCAAGAGAGGCCCTTGGACATACAAACTTTGTAATCAATATTTTAATCATTAATTGAATGCACAACAACTTGTTGTTTCTCCTTTAATTCTTGAGTTTCTGCAACCCTGATCAAAGAGTTGGGCCCACTCTTGTGATCAGGTGCCACGTTCTTCTTTATTTTCTTTGCAGTGTTGTGTTTGTTGTGATTATTTATTTGTTGTTACAGTCGCTTTAATTGTTGTGGATTCATTTTATTTCTGCAGTTCATTTCATTTTTGTTACAATTGTATGTGTGTTATAGATTAAACCTGTGATCTACATCGGATCATGTGCTTGTATCTGCATATAATTTTCCATTAGTCTTGAAATAACTAACACCCTCGGGTTGATAATTTATGTGGAAAAAGGGTTGAATTCTGTTCATATCCAGACACCAACATTTTGGCACCGTTTTCGAGGAAGGATAACAAGTGCAAGAACAAGATCTGCAACAGATCTTAAAATCGATCTCTCATCTTGAGGTGGGAATCTATTTCCCAGCTTCAAGTCCTGGGCGTAAGTGCCTTATGTTTTTATTTTTGCTTTATTTCTTTCCTGTTTCTTTTATTATTTTGTTTTTTGTAGAATTATACCCTCGTCTTGGGGAAGGTGTTTTGTAAAACCTTGCCCTAAGTCCTAGGTGTAGTCCAGTATTTATGTTTTTATTTCCTGTTGTTTCCTTCTAGGGGCCAACTTCTTGTCCTGGGGAGGGTATATTATTACTCTGCTCTAGGTCTTGAACTTCGATTTTTTTTCCTTTTCCTTTTGTTTCGTTTTCTATGAATCTTTTCTCTCGTCCCGAGGAGGAAGTTATTTGTCCTACTTCGGGTCCTGAGCAATTGATTGATTTGCTTTGATGAACCCTCTCCACAACTTGTATGAACAAATATCCAAACAAGAGGGGCAGTGGAAGACCCCCAAAGAAAGGGAAGTATCTGGGAAGGAAGACGTATATTCAGGAAATTATTGAAAAATCTAGATCTAAGGCATCATCCCATGTTGTTGTTAGGGTTAGGGCTCAGATGAAGTCTGAAGGGAAGTTTGTGGAACAACCAGTGCCATCCACGGTACTAGAAGGTGTTCTTTCTACAGCAGAAGTGGAAGAAGTGGCAAGTAAGGGATCAGAATAATTGAGCAACTCTAACTGGGAAGAATAACCTCAAAAAGGGTTTTCATCCCCAAGAGACCAAGGTAGCGCTGTAAAAATTTCCGTTGCTGAGTTTAGAGATTTTGATCTGGTAAAGGAACTTTTGAAGGAATTTGATTCACCAAGGGACCGGGGGAGTGTGGTGCAACCATCTTCGGTTGAATCACTCCAGATACCAGCTGTGGAACCAGTCGAAAGTTCAAGTGAGTATTGGAGGATATTTATGGCACCTGTAAGTTCCTCTATTGATTTTCCCAATGGAAATGTTACAGGTGATGCACCAATGAGACCCATCCTTTTAAAAACCTTGCCTAGTTTTCATGGGCTCTCTTCTGAAGACCCTAATACGTTCCTCTTCGAATTTGATATTTTTTTTTGAGGATATGACTATATGAGTGATGCTCAGAAATTAAAAATATTTCCTGCTACCTTAAAAGGGACAGCCCTAAGATGGTTCACAGGTTTAGGGGGCAGCACGATTACCTCATGGGAAGAAATGAAAAAATATTTCTTAGAAAATTACCAAGATTACTGTAAGTCTCGTGACATTAAGGAGGAAATATTGAAATTTTCATAAAAGGAGGATGAAAATATGGAGGACTGTGTAGAACGATTTAAATACATATTGCAGAGGTCTGGGCATAGTGACTTGGATAAGGACATTCTAAAGATCATTCTTCTAGGAGAACTCAGGGAAGACTCTCTGCAACTCCTGAATATAGTGGGAAAAGGGGATATTTTGAAATAAAACTTCAAAACTATCTGTGAATATTGTATCAAATTTTCACGGGGGGGCTGCAAGAAGTGGACAGGGTATTCGTTCATCGAAGACCTCCGGTGGAGGGGTCACAAAAGAAGAGATTGGAAATCTACTGGATAATTTGAGGACTGATATCCTGAGCACACTATTAGCCCAAATGGACACTCTACAGGAAAAACAGAAGCAGATGGAGTTGGAAAAAAACATGGCCATATTCTGCCCTCAGTGCAGAAAGAAACACCCTTTGAAGGAATGCTCGCTAAACACAGTGAAAGCCTGTGCAATCTACGAACAGACTCACGCGACCAGTGCATGTCCTTCCTTGCCCGGGCTGAAAGCGGTTTTCCAAGGAGCAAGCAAGGAAATCATGGTGGACCAAATATATTTTATGGGGCAAAAGAAGCCATGGAAACCTCGACCACCGGCGGTGAATCCAGGTATGTTTCAGGACCCATCCCAGTACTTTCATAATTTTAGTATGGGTCCCCAATCTGCACCATTTTCAGCCATGTGGCCTCAATATCAGTATCCCCCTTTGAAAAAATGGGTTCCTCAAGCTAGTCTGAATCCCTCACAGAATCATACTTGGCGTGGAACCCCTCCCATTGGACAGTTTCCTCAGCCTATGCCTCAACAACAACTTCAGTTTCCTTCCAATGTGCCCCTAGGAAACCCAACCATTAGACCCCAGATTCCTATCTAGCCCAACCCAAATCTGAATAATAAAGGGGTCAACAAAAATACACTATGAACCTTCCATCCTACAACATTTATACCGCAGGACTCAATGAGATAAATCTATGGTCTGGCCGAGTAGTAAATGCACCTACTTCACCCATTATTACAGAACAATTTGACAGTGAAGATACAGAACCAGAACAAAGAATAGTGAGGGAGAATTTATATCAAAACGTAATAAATCAGACACCTCCGCAATTTTTCCCATTCAAGGTCATTTAATATCTCCCCCATATCCCGAAATATTGACCTTGAGCAAACCAAACCCTCAAGCATAATTTTACTTCCTAGGGGAACTATAGAATATTTTTGTTAAAATACCCCTTTTAAAAGCTATGAGGGATGTACCTATTTATGCAAAAACTCTGAAAGAATATTTCTCAAAGAAACCAGGGAGGAAACCTAAGGATCCATTAACTATTCATGTAATGTGCAGACTATCTGATATCTTGTTAGGAAAGATCATGCCTGTAAAATACGGAGACCCTGGGAACCCGATTCTAATAGTACAAATTAATGGGATTGAAATCCCAAATGTACTGGGGGATTTGGGAGCGGCCATTAAAATTATCACTGCTGAAACAATGAACACATTAGGACTTGGAAACATTAAACCAACCCCTACTATCCTGGAACTTGCAGACAAATCCACAATTAAACCAGTAGGGAAATTAGAGGATGTGACCATTTCAGTAGACTCATGGCATTACCCTATGGAACTCCTTATATTGAAAACTTTATCTTCAGTAGGTGGCCACCCATTGATCCTAGGAAGACCCTGGTTGGCAACTGTAGATGCCTACATAGGATGCCGGTCTAGACACATGATCATATCAAATGGGACAGTTACGAAGAATCTCAAGCTCTATTCTCCTTCAGAACCAAGCCCATCTAAAAAATCATTACCCAGTCATAAAACTCTACCTGAAAAAGAGCCTGAACCTAAAAATGAAGATGTTAGATGAGTTCTCACTATTGGCCAGGCCCTTCAATTTAAAACAGAAACTGAAAATGATGCCATTAACGCCTTCATTAATGATTCCATTTCTATTCCCGATGGAATTCGACATATTTTGGAATCTGCTATGAGCTGTGAGACACAGGAAAACATTAAACCAGAAGATGACATTAAGGACATTTCTGTAACCCCATTCCAGGATAGTACTCCAATCAAGATTGAACCAGGGAAAACACTTAAATATCAACCCGAACCTGTCTGAATCTCAGACCAAACATCTTTTGAAAGTCCTTCAAAATCATCAGGAAGCTTTTGCCTGGGATTATACCGACATGAGGGGTATCCCTGCCAGCCTATGCACTCATCATATTTACATTAAGGAAGATTCCCGCCCTGTAAGACAACCTCAACGGAGGATGAATCCTACTCTCAAAAACATTGTTAAAGAAGAATTACAAAAATTGTTGGATGTAGGATTCATTTATCCCATCTCAGATAGCCAATGGGTATCCCCGCTAGTTATCATTCCCAAAAATAATGGTAAATGGAAGATCTGTGTATATTACAGGGAACTAAATAAGGCAACACAAAAAGACCATTTTCCTTTTCCATTCATTGACCAAGTCCTGGACACCTTGGCTGGAAAGAAGTTATTTTCCTTCCTAGACAGATTCAGTGGATATAACTAGATTCAGATAGCCCCGGAAGACCAAGACAAGAAAATTTTCACATGCTTGTGGGGAACCTTTGCATATAGGGTCCTTCCATTTGGCCTGTGTAATGCTCCTGCTACCTTCCAGAGGGCAATCTTGGGATTTTTTTCTGATTTGGTCGATGATAGCGTCGAAATCTACATGGATGATTTTACTCCATATGGGAACTCATTTGAGGAAGGATTGGAAAATGTGGAGAAGGTACTCAAAATATGTAAGCAGACCCATGTATCGTTGAGTACAGTCAAATTCCATATGATGAGGGAAGGAGTAGTATTGGGACATTTTCTCTCAGCCGTTGGAATTCAAGTTGATCCAGCTAAAGTAGAGGTAATATTACATTTCCTGGTACCCAAAACACCGACACAAGTACGTAGATTTATTGGTTGTGCTGGTTATTACAGGTGCTTTATAGAAAATTTTGCTAAAATAGCACACCCACTATTTCAATTGCTAACAAAAGATGCATAATTTTTGTGGATTGAAGATTGTGAGACAACCTTCACGAAAATTAAGGGGCTAGTGTGCACGGCCCCAATCCTCCGAGGACCTGATTGGGCATTACCGTTTCACATACATACTGATGCTTCTCAGACAACAGTAGGGGTTGTTTTAGGATGGTAGTTACAAAAAACACCATATGAAATTTATTACATCAGGAAGAATTTAATTCCTGCTGAATTAAACTATACGGTGACAGAAAAAGAATTCTTAGCTGTCATTTATGCTATCAATAAGTTCCGGCAGTACATCACCGGGTACTCTACTATTGTCCATACTAATCACGCAACAATCAGGTATTTTATGAATAAACCTATTACTCCTGGTTGTATTATGAGATGGTTACTATTGCTTCAAGAATTTGATATTACAATAGTAGATAAGCTAGGAAAAGATAATGTAGTAGCTAATTTCCTATCTAGAATGGATAAAAATGATGAATGCACACCAATAGAAGGCATTTTTCCCGATGAACATCTTTTTTCAGTTTCTACTAAACCTCTGTGGTATGCAGAAATTGCTAACTATCTTGCTACAGGGAAAGTGCCTCCTCATTTTTCATATAGGGAACATCGAAAGATTATTCATCATAGTGCCCGATATTCTTGGATGGCAAGGTACCTTTTTCATATAGGAGCCGATAAGTAGATCCGGTGCAGTGTGCCTGAAGATGATATTTATGAAGTATTGAAAGCTGCCCATGATGGCCCTTGTGGAGGGCATTTTGTAGACAAAAGAATAGGCCATAAGGTGCTACAAATGGGATATTACTGGCCTTCCATTTTTTGTGATGCTAATAATTATGTTAGGATGTGTGATAGTTGCAAATGTATGGGGTAGATCGGTAAAGCTGATGAAATTCCTTTGTAGGCACAGGTAGTCCTCGAGCCTTATAAGAAATGGGCTATTGATTTCATTAGACCCTTTAACCCACCCTCCCAGCAGAAATTCACATCTTGTTCCGTACTGATTACGTGACTAAGTGGGTGGAAGCCAAAGTTGTTGCAAAAACAAAAAAGTAGGTAGTCTCAGATTTTCTATTTGAAGAAATTTTTTCTCATTATGGTACTCCAAGAGAGGTTGTTTCAGATGGAGGAGCACAACTCACATCACACAAGATAGAAAAGCTCATGAAAAAATATGGGGTCAAGCATAGAGTGACATCTTCATACCATCCCAAGCAAATGGACAAGTAGAAAGCACAAACAAGACATTAGAAAACATTTTGACAAAAACTGTGGCATACCATTGTCAGGATTGGGCTCAGAAGCTTCCAGAGGCTCTCTGGGCGTACAGAACAACATGGCGGAATACAACCAGTTTTTCACCATTCGAGTTGGTTTATGGGAAATCCCTGTTGTTTCCAATAGAATTTGAAATAAGCATGCTCAGAACAACTCTAGAAGTTGGTTTAGATCTATCAGATGCCCAGAAACACTAATTGGCTTAGCTTAATGAACTTGATGAAATACATTCAATGGTTGTCCAGTGAACTACTGCTATCCATGAAATGGCACGATAAGTTTATTAAAAATAAGGTGTTTCAAAGTGGAGATTGGCCACTACTTTATGACTCTCGTTTTAAAGATTTTAAGGGAAAGCTTTGCACTCATTGAATGGGACCTTATGAGGTGGACGCTGTATTTGATATTGGAATAGTCAAGCTAGTCAAAATTGACGATACATTTACTTCCTTTACATTCAATGGACATCGCCTGAGACTATACCACCGGCCGGCCTCTAAGGATGCTTTTATTAAACAACTCTCTGAGAAATCTGATTTGAAGGTTATCAGCGCAGAGAATCCTTCCTCTGCACCCTAGTTGTAATATATATATGTATATATATATATATATATATATATATATATATATATATAATAAATCAAGAATTATGTTCTATTTTCTTGTCTTTTTATATGGAGCTCTACCAGCTACCACTAAGGAGGAAAACCGAAGAATTTTCGTTGTCGCTACTCATGGTGTTGTTACCTCTATTGCTACTTATGTTGATATTCCTGGTTGCTACTCATGTCGTTGCTATCGATTGCGACCATGATGTTGTTACCCTATTTGTTACACCTGATAAATGTTACACGGATACAGCTATAACCATGTTGTTACCTGATGCGCTTACATCGGATGATGTTATTCCAATGTTGTTACTCCGTCACATGACATTCGTATGTTGTTACACTGATGCTGTTACACCATCCACGTCATTACTGCGCTGTCATCCTACCAAAAATCACATCATCCAGGTGGGCTATCAAGTACACCACCACGTGACTTTTACTAATTTAATTAAATATCTTATGTGAAGATTATAATGCCGCGGACGGCAAAAATTTAAGTTGGGGGGGGGGGTGTGAAGCCAAGGACGACGCAATAATTGCCTCATAAGTTAAGTATGACATTCCACTCATAGTGCACCTTACGATTCCCATCAATATGTGGTATCATCATTTAAATCATATTGGGATTCATAAGATGTCTCGTCCACCCTATATGAACAATTATTATTTCTATTTTACCACACTTACCATACTCTTTCATGATTTTTCTCAGTTTTCGAGAGTTACCAACTGTATTTACAATTACCACCTTTCCATTTTCATTATGTTGTTCCTCCGAATATGGTATCCACCACCTTTCCCAACGGTCTACTGCTACAGGAAGTGATGCTACAAGTCTCCATAGTATGGGTGGGCTGGCTATGCAGCATGAACCTGAAAACACAGTTTCAATTCACAGAAATTCAGAGGTTTGGCATGTCTTTGTCGACGCAGGGTGGGATATATACTTTGACCGATTGCACGAATTTTTGCCCGTTTCTTGATTGGTTTTCTTGAGTTCAGTTGGCTAGGTCTTGTTGCAACTTTTGAAGAGTCTTTCTTGGTTCTTTGGAATTTTTGTTTGCGGCAAGGTTGCACTATTATTTTAGGCTGAGTGACTGAGTTTTCTTGTCTTCTTTTTCTTGTATTGATCTTGCTACTAGTTAGCCCTATAATATTTGGAGCATTTTGGAAGTTTTTTGCTTGAAATTCAGTATTGTTTGGCTTGAAATTTTATAGTTTTACTTGGTCTTTTCGAACTCTTTTATAAAACACAAAAGCTCAAAAAACATTTTTCTTTGTTGTTTGCTTTTGTTTTTGCATTTTTGTTTTCGTTTCTTTGTGTCTTTTGAAGCTTGGTTGAAGTTTCTTGCCTTTGGATTTTGGCTTGATAATTGGAAGGGAGTTGTCATTCATTTCTTCCTCTTATTTTTAAGCGTTTTTGGTGTCTTCATATTAAGAGTTCTTGATTTCGAGAACTAGCTTTCTGGACAACCAAGAAGAGTTAAAACTAAAGGACTTTTGGGAAATTTCACTCTGCTTTAGGAGATTTGCATCTTAGGATTTCCATGCTTGTAGTGAGTTGCATTAGGTGCATTTAAACATTTAGTCACTTTCGTAATTTTTGTGAGTGTGAGCTTGCTATCTGAAAATAAAAAATACAATTTTTAATCTCGTAGAACCCGTGTAGAAGTTACTTTTCATCGAAAGACAATAACTGCATTTGCATGTAGTTTGGTTTTTATTAATTTCTTTCTGCGTCAAAACATCATAAGTTTCATTTCCGCATCCTTGTGACTTAACATAACAGCCCATTAAAATAAGCGATATAATTTAAAATCAACTAGCAAGTTTTCTAAGTGTAATACACCAACTAGCTAGGTTGTAGGGCCTTGGATTAGGTGAGTGGAGAGTTAACTCTCCAAGGCTGCTCAAACAAAACATAGAAGTTGATTAATTGAGCGAAATCCAACTCCGTTAGGTGGACCGGGAAAGCTCTCCTCCAGAGAGTCAAGCACGAGGGGAAGTGAAGGCTGAGAAGAGGGATACCCCCTCTCCGATTAGCTGAATCTGACCTCAAGACCGTTCCGCCCGGCTTCTGACACGGATTGGTGCCCATAGTTGCCACTCCTAGGTTCCACACAGGTGACTGCAGGGGGGAATACCCGTGGTACCTGAGGCAGACGTCGCATCACTTTCAGCAGTACTTCTGGGGGGTGCCCTTGCGAAGCTTGGGTGCTTGAGCCAGCAAAGGCTGTCGTTAGGAGGTCGGCGTAACTATTTCTGATACCTTCGCTAGTAGGCCTGGGCCGTAATTATCCCAGACTGCTTTCGGGAGGTCCTATATTTCGCTTTCCTGTATTTTGGTGTCCGGTCCTCATCACCCGGAGCGGAAATACTTGGAGGCTGTTTGCTTGATTGCATCTCAGGGATTTTTCTTATAGTGAGTTCTCTTTGCTCCTAGCTTGCCTAGCTTTTCACTTTTTTGAGTCTAATTAAAATCTATAAAAGTGGCTGATCAAGCGCCTCGACGATCGAGGAGAATCCGGGGGTTATCTCCCGAGAGTCCAAAGCCTTCTTCGAGAAGGCGTAGGAGTGATTTAGCAGGTGGTTACCACCTTGTGATGTCTGACGCAGTGGAGAGAGATCCTCCACAAAGGTCTGAAGGTTTCATAGCTGATTCTGGTGTAGGTTCTGAGAGGAGCGTTCCGCTCACCTCGTGAGTTTTATTTCCTCAGGAAGAAGATTTTCAAATCGAAGAAGTACCTGAACCTCCTGCGTCAGGTCCATCTCCTCTTCCTCCCGATTATCCGTTCGTTGTTTAGTACATCGGACCTGAGTCTGAGAGACCGGAAGATCTTCCGTATCATTCATACCTTTCGATGGCCACGACTGGGAACGCGGCTTCTGCCGTGAGTGCTGCAGGCATTCAGACCCCTGCTTCTGTTGAAGGAGGGGGCACTATTGCTTTATCTTCGATTGCTTCTAGTGCTGCTATGTTTGGCTCTGGTTTCACCCAAGCACATGCTTCTCATTCTGGTCCCTTCTGTTCAGGGATGCCCACTAGTGGGAATCCCTCTTTTTCCTTTTCCGCCGCTGCAGCTGGATCTACACCCATGTCTTCCATGGCTAGTGGATCAGCTTCTTTTCAGGGTTTCCCCTTTGGAACTGGGCACATTCCTAGTTCTAATCGTTCTTTAGGGTCCTTTCCGTTTACGTCTCAGACCCAGAGTTTCAATCCTTGGTCTGGAGGTCAGAATTCGACCACTTTTACAGGATGGAACCCTGTATTCACTACAGTGGGGGCAGGGAATCAGTTTTACGCAGGTCATCAAGGGAATACTTCTTTCCCTTCGTCGAGTGCTTATCAGACCTTTTCTCCTCTTTCTAATGCCTGGAACCCCTATCAGGGGCTCTCCTCTTCATTTCATACTTCAACGGGGGGAACTGGTCTGGGCTTTAGTAACTCTGCGTTGGGAGGAGGTTCTTCTCCTTTTTCTACGAGTCCTTTCTGGCAACCTGGTGCCTCATCAAATCCAGGCTATTCTTTTCAGAATGTTGGGAATCCATCCCATCAAGGATGGAATCCTCAGGCTCCACCTCGCTTACCTTTTCTGGCAACGTTAAACTTGCCAGATCTATCCAAAGTTTATTAATGATCCGATTCGTTATGGTCCGGGGTGGCCTCCGGTTCCCACCAAAATTCCTTTAGACATTCCAAAGTTTGAAGGTAAGAATGGAGAAGATCCGGCTGACCACATTACCACTTTCCATTTATGGTGTTCTTCGAACTCCCTGATCGATGATTCGATTAGGTTGAGATTATTTCAACGCACCCTAACTGGAAACGCTGCCAAATGGTATATCGAGCTCACTGGGGGTAGTTTTGCTACATTTGGAGAACTGGCTGTTACATTTCTGAACCATTTCCAGTTGCCTGTCCGATATGATGCTGGGAATGAACTCCTAGCCAATTTTAAACAGGACGATGAAACCCACATTTCTGATCACATTCAGGAATGGAGGAGAAGGAAGAGGCTGATTAAAGCTCATATTCCAGGTGAATTCCTTTTCGAATGGTTTCTCAAATCCCTGCAGTCAGATATTTCGAAAGATGTATCCCTCTCCGGGTTATTTTCTGAGGAGCAGGCCATTTTTAGGGCACAGCAGCTAGAGTTGATATATTCTCAGTCTGGGGTCCTTCACAAGTATTTGCCCAATGCTCCTCGCTCCAAATTAGATTTGTCGAAAACTAAGCCCGGTCCTCATGGTGACGGACTGATTGGATCGATCAATAGTGGTGCAGCCAGCCTGCTTTCTCAATTGTAGCAGTTGTCTTTGCAATTTTCTCCTTCTGGTCAAGCTGTGCCTGCTGAGTCATCAACTTCCCAGTCTTTGTCCATAAATGCTGTCCAAGCTTCTGATCCCAAAGGAAATCAACAATCCGATGGGAAGAAGAAGGGACAAAATAACAAAAAGAAGGGCAAGAACGAGAAGGGAAATGCAAATAAAACCAACGAGCATGTTGGTGAGGGTCCAAAGGAGAAAAGGAAAGTGAAGTTTCCATGCAAGCTATGTACTGGAGACCATCTTACACACCTTTGCCCCAAAATTCAGGATGCGCAGCGCTTGTTAGCCCAGCAGGGTTCTTCTAGTTCCCAGGCTGTGTTAACAAACCCTTTTCCCCAAGGGCAACAATTAGTTGTTGGCGCAAACCAAAATCCTGGGGCTTCCTCTGGGGGCACCCAGGAAGGGGAAATTCCATCGAAAATTTTCATGATGAGTGCTCACGTGGATATCGCTACGAGATCCCATAATTATGGCAGAGAAGAGTCTTCGAAAGCTAAGGAATTCCCTGATGCTACTGAGCCGCTTCACATCATGAAGCCTATTGTTGAGTCTATGCCTCGGATGCCCAAAGCATCTTCTAAGCGATCAACGATTAATCCAAACGCTAGGGCTGCCCAGAACTACTCGATCGTGGAAGATCTGGCGCAGAGTCCTTGTGCTATGTCAGCTTTAGAGGTACTCCAGTCTTGTCCAGCTCAGTGCAGTGCTTTGCTCACTGCCATTGAGGCTATTGATCCAAAAAATTCTCTTCTGATTACTTTTGATATGACTAATTTTAAGAAGATACTTCCTCATCACATGGCCTTTCATATTAAATCATCGTACCGGAAGTGTAACATCTTTCGGACGGTTGTTGATGAGGGTGCTTCCACATGCGTGATGTCTCTCGCATGTTGGAAGACACTTGGATCTCCCAAAGCTGTTCCATCTAGCACTGTTCTGACTGCGTTCGATGGTCATTCTCACAGACCCCATGGTATTGTCCCAGCTTTGCCCATCTGTGTTGGGGGAAAAACTGTTAATATAGAGGTTGAGGTAGTGGATGCAAGCTTGGACTACAACCTTCTGTTGGGGAGGAATTGGATTTATGAGATGGATGCCATTGCATCCTCATTATTTCGCATTATATGTTTCCCCCACGAAGGGAGGATTGTTACAGTGGATCAACTGGACTGTCCTCCTGTAGACCCGAATGCGTCTACTGACTCATCTATTCCTAAGTTGGATAATTCTAAGGTGCCTGTTGAGAATTTAGGAGTTGGAATGTATTCTTCCTTGATGGGTACTTTCTATATTCCTCCTCCTACGGTTCATATTAATGCTATTTCATCCTCCAAGGCTCCTCTTTGAAGAGAGTTCTTCAGAACTCATTATTTTTCATACCCTTGGACCTCACCTTCCCCTACTGCCACATTGGCGGAAGGTCAAGTGGGTGGAATGGCATTTCCTATTTCTGCAGCTGAGATTGCCTATCAGTCTGTTGTTGACTCTGCAGAATCCATTCCAGCTCCTCTTTCACCAGAAGAGTTGGATGGAGATGTGGCTCCGGCTTGGACACTTAGTTCTTCTTCTGCCCAGGATTGCCTTGATACCACTCTTCCATCTGAAGAGGCCATCCTGGAAGCCATGACTGGTATAGATAGAGTTGGGCGGGGATGACTTGGCACGATCGGTCTTACTTTTACCCGCCGACTTGAGTTTAAGCTGAAACTAGCTTCCCAAGTCCCTCGCCCCCGTCCGTTCACCAGTCTTGAACCCTTAGGCACCAAACACAGCTTTATGCTTTGTTAGAATGGCCGTGATTTTTCCCATTGTCCCTGCAGCCATTCCGATCCCAATATTATCGAGAATGTATTCATCGGAGCTGAATGTTCCCGTGAAGAGATTCAAATTTACACCAAGCTCTTTAAAGAGTATAGGGATGTATTTGCTTGGTCTTATGAGGAAATGCCTGGTATAGACCCATCTATTGTCCAACATGAGATCAAGACATATGAAAACGCTAAGCCGATGAGGCAAAAACTTCGTCCGGTCAATCCTAGGAAGGCAGCAGCTATCAAAGCTAAAGTTGAGAAGCTGCTTAAGGCGGGATTCATTTTCCCTGTTCCTTTGACTGAATGGGTTTCAAATCCCATTCCCGTAGATAAAAAGCAAGGAATGATTCGAGTTTGCATCGATTTCAGAGACCTAAATAAAGCATGTCCTAAAGATAATTACCCCACACCATTTATCGATCAGATCATTGACGAGTGTGCCGGTAATGAGATTTTCTCCTTCATGGACGGTTTCTCCGGATATAATCAAATTACTATCCGTCCCGAAGATCAACATAAGACTGCCTTTATTTGTCCCTGGGGTACATTTGCATATAAGAAGATGCCTGTTGGTCTTAAAAATGTTGGGGCTACCTTTCAGCAGGCCATTTCATATGCCTTTCACGACATCAAAAAGATTATTGAGGCATGCTTGGATGATTTAGCTGCTCATTCTCGAAAGAGGATGGATCATCATGGTCACCTCCGGCAAATATTTGAACGATGTCGGTTCTATAAGATTAGATTGAATCCGAACAAGTGCGTTTTCGCAGTTACATCTGGTCGGCTATTGGGATTCATTGTGTCTAGGGAAGGGATAAGGGTAGATCCCTTCAAGGTTGAGGCAATACTTCGGTTGCCTCCCCCGTCCTCAATCCGTCAGCTTCAAAGTCTACAAGGAAAGTCTAATTTTCTTCGGAGATTTATCGTAAATTATGCTGAAGTTACAAAGGGATTTATGAGATTGTTGAAGAAAGGAGTTCCTTTTCTTTTGGATGACTACGCTCAACTCTCATTCGATGCTTTGAAAAAAGCATTGACCTCTGCTCCTTTATTGAGTCCACCTAATTATAGCAGGGATTTCCTTTTGTATCTGGCAGCAGCAGAATCTACTATTGGTATGGTTCTGGTTCAGGAGGATGATGCTCTTGTAGAGCATGTTATTTACTACCTTAGTCGAGGCTTGTTAGGACCTGAACTCCGGTACACTCTGATAGAAAAGTTAGCCTTAGCAGCAGTTCATGCTGTGCAGCGACTCCGGCATTACATTATTCTTCGCAAAACTTATGTTTTGGCAGCTGCCAATCCATTTCAGTTTGTCCTCAGTAGGCAAGTGATTGGGGGAAAATACAATAGATGGATTGTGATTTTACAGGAATTTGATCTTGAGTTCATGTCTGCCAAGTCCAAGAAATCATTGGTTTTTGCGGAATTGATCTCCGAGTTGCCCTGTGGGGAAGAGATGATTTATGATGAATCCTTTCCGGATGAACATTTGTTTCTTATCTCTTCACAGGATCCTTGGTACAGAGATATCATTGTGTATCTCCAGACTGCGAAGTTTCCCTCTACTTTTTCAAAAGATGAGCGTCGTAAGCTGCGTCACTTGGCCAAGAATTATTTGATTATTGGTGATGCTTTATACTGTCGAGGGGTTGATTCAATCCTAAGATGCTGCTTAACTCTCGAAGAAGCTGAGGCTGTGATGAATGATTCCCACAGTGGAGCTTGTGGGGGTCATTTATCTAGGCTTGCCACAGCCCAAAAAATCTTGCGTGCTGGGTACTTTTGGCCCTCGATTTAAAAAGATTGTATTGAATCGGTCAAAAAGTGTCATCCGTGTCAAGTCTATACTCGAAAAATGCGCGCTCATCCAGCTCCGCTTTTTCCAGTCATTACTGTCGGTCCCTTTACAAAGTGGGGTATTGATTATACTACTTGTAACCCGCCTTCGGCCAAAGGTCACAAGTACATTATTGTAGCAGTAGACTACTTTACGAAGTGGGTCAAGGCTATGCCTACTTTTGGGAATGATGGTGAGACAGCAGCTCTTTTCCTTTTCAACCAGGTTATCGCTCATTTTGGTATTCCTCAAGAGATTTTCACTGATCATGGCAGTCATTTTCAGAATAGTATGATGGCTAAGTTGGCTCTCAAATTGGGTTTCCGGCAGGAACATTCATCTCCGTATTATCCTCAAGCCAATGGGCAAGTGGAAGCCGTGAATAAATCCTTGAAGACAATTCTTCAAAGGAGAATTGATAAAGCTAGATCCAACTGGCATATTATGCTATACCCTGCACTTTGGGCATACAGGACGTCAGTGAAAACTACAACTGGCTTTACTCTGTTTCAGCTAGTGCATGGGGTGGAATCCGTATTTCCTATTGAATGCGAGATTCCTTCTCTTAAGTTAGTTGTTTAACTTCTTCCTGACACTTCTAGTCTTGAAGAACGGCTCCTTCATCTGGAACATCTCAATGAGCAGCATCGGGATGCCGCCACGATGAATGAAGCGCATAAAAACTAAGTTAAAGTTCAGTACGATAAGGTGGTCAAACCCAGGGTTTTTTAGGAAGGTGACCTTGTTTTGGTCTATGCCCAAGAAAAAGATGCCCTGGGGGCAGGAAAGTTTAAATCTATGTGGTATGGCCCCTTTATCGTTAAAAAAGTCCTTAAGAAAGGAGCATATACCTTGGTTGATTTTGAAGGGAACGAGTTGCCGGAGCCCCGAAATGGGCTCTATTTGAAGAAGTATTATGCCTAGGCTTCGGCCTGGCATGTTGCTTTTGTATATAGTAGTTTTTGTTTTGTACATATCTGGTTGATTTTCGATCTTTGATGAGTTGGTGATGTTTTTGATCTGCTTTGGCAGGTTGTGTTAGATGTCATGAGTCATTTTGGTTTCGCCGATGGTGCTAGTAGACACACCCGGAACTTAGCTTCCGCGGCTTGGGTGCTTCATTATCCTTCCGGTCAGCTGTTAGTATCAAGAGGGGTCTGCATTGGTCCTGCTTCCAATAATATAGAAGAATACACTGCAGTTGTTTATCTACTCTTGGAGGCAATATCTTTGGGTGTTGATTCGTTGGTATTTTTCTTGGACTCTCAGTTGGTGGTGTCGCAGTTGAACAACACTTATCGGGTTCGTGACCCATTTTTATTATGGTTGTTCTTGAGGGTACGTTTGTTACAAAGATCCTTTCAATTTTTAACTTTCATTCATATTCCTCGAGCTGACAACTGGTTAGCAGACTCATTAGCTAATCAAGCGATTGATTGGCATATTAATCATTCCATAAAATAAAATTTAATCATCAAAAACATCATACATTTGATACATTTATCACATCACATCAAATATCGTTGTATATATATCATCAGAGTGTTCAAAAACTTTACAAAAATTTGGATCCATAAGGTCATAAAAAACTTGGGCTTATGCTCAATCATGTTCAGTCTCAAAAAGAATATACAGTCATCTAATACATAATATCTGTCTACTCCTGAGGTCCCTGCCCAGAATTCTTGTTCCTATAGAACGTGACCCCGGTGGCAACTCGGCGGAATAATCGTACCCAGTCTCGGGGCACTCCTACCACCCGTCTCTGGATGGCTTCCGACAGGTCTTCCACGGCAGCCATAGGTATTTGGCGGGTTAACCCCTCCAAATTCCTTTGCACAGCCTGGAGCGTCCTATCTGAATCCACTGTATCTGCTTCGCCCCTGCGACGCTTGTGGCGCGGGAAACCCTCAGGTCGCACTGGTCCAATATCTATATCATGATCATGTTTAAATTGTCAATCATTATGAATCCAATCAAAAACATGTTTATTTTCATTTTTTCATACATATTTGAAAAAATCCAAAAAAATTATATAAGTCAAAAAATTTTGTAAACTTACCGACTGTGCCCCATGCTGTGCCTGGTGGAAGAACTAGATCTGGATCTCCACGAAAGTCCATCCCAGCATAGGGATAGTCATCTACTGCGATGATTTGTTCTCCCCACCAAAGGAAGAACTCATCGTCCCAGGTAGTCCGGGGAACTTCACTTTCCCCTAATCTCTTCATCATGTTCGCCCAACGGGCAATTCTTGGGTCCCGCGGGCTACTGATGGTAGAGATAACTCTGGGTCTCAATGCTGGTATCTTCTCAAAGAAGAATGTCATCAAAATAGTACCGTACCCAAAGTGTTTGGTCTTTGCTTGGCAGATTGAGGTCAACTGTTGTTTCATGTTCAGTAAAAGGGATGTGCACCAATCATAAACATGAGTCAAGCATTCTACTGCTATGCTCATTTGCGTCCTGGACGCCTGATGTAGGGAGGCAGATCCTGCCACTCTGCCAATGGTGAAAAGGAGGATTTTCATGTGCAAATCTCGTAAATCTTTAATAGCAATCTGAGTTCCAACTTTCTTGGAACCCTCTACGCAATACACGTGGACATAATCTTCCACGGTTAGCCCTCCCGGGGGCTTCCCGTGCAAGTCTACTGGTTCTCCCCTCCGAAGAGTCCAGTAATAAAGTATATGTCTTCCACTTCAATGCGTATTGGCATCTGATCAATCATGAAACAATCTTGGTCTGGTTCCCAGTAATTGACGAGCATTTCTAGCAACCGAGGATTGCTTTTCATATTTGGCATTTTGAAAATTTTGAACAATCCGCAATTCCGAAGGATATTTTGCGATGCTCGATCTTGCATGACCTCTTGATCAATTGCGCTATGTTCACGCTCCCTCCATGAGATTGTCATCCTGTCAAATTTCAACAAATCATCCATTAGCCACACATTTTTTGATTCAAACCTGCGCATAAGCGACTTTTTCTTTGCACAGTCGCGTGTATACGCGACTTTCCTATTACCAACCCGCGTATGCGCAAGTCCGAGTTTTTTAGCAACGGTTTTAATGGTGAAATTCACTAAATTTTAATTTCCAAATGGACAAAATGATTTGCAAAGATGATTGAGGAGCCTACCTGACAAATTCGGTGCGATTCGACATTCGGTTGTTCCTGAATTGATGAAAGAAGTTTTTTGCTCCAGAGCACTTTTTTCCAAATCAGCAATTCAATAATGAACCAAATATGAGGTAATTTGTCTATTTATGCCTAAAAAGTTGAAAATTTTCGCAAAAATTTGTTATGCTCATTTTTTCGATCTATCTTACGCTGCATAACCCGGATGCTTGGAAGTGCCCAGTTTGGTATGTTTTCAGGTACATTTTGATGAATTTGAGATTTTTTCCAGTTTTTGATCCATGATTACCGACTCGTCACGGCAGGTATATGATCTTCACTGGAATATAGGTTAGGGAAATCACTTTCTGTTGCATCTTGCATACTAGCCTCCATACTGATCACTTGCCATAGGGTCGATCCCATTAGGTCATGGGTATTACACCCATTTCACTCGCCGATTATTTAATCATGACTTGGTGGTAGAGCCTTCCTTTACATGGGCTTCCTAGTTAGTTCCTCGCTATCACATGTTGCCCATGCTGCGTTTTATGTAGGCTCGGGAGTCCTCTTTAGTCCTGCCATGACTTATGTGTTGAAGCTTCATTCTTCTTCTTCCTCACTATCATTTTTTCTGGCTATTACCCTAGAGGCTCCCTGGTGTCGTTAAGTTGTATTACTGCATTGCATATTGGGTACTTTTTTATCCTGGCCTTTAGCCGGCTTCATTTGGACTCAGTGTTTAAGCCAACTTTTGACCTTGACTATTTGTACAAGTTAACCATTGCATGCACTTAGCTATCGCGACTTGACACCCTTTTACCCATGGATGGAACGTTCCTTTGAGTATCACTTATCAGTTTCCGCCACCTTGCATTGAGCATAGGATTGTTCCAATCCCAGGAACTAGTGCATCTGATTCTTTGATACTCGTTCTATCCATTGTACCATAGCATTCTTTTATTCTTTTTCAGGCTTATTATATGAAAAAGACAAAAAAATCAAATATAACAAAAAGAGCGGGAACGAGATGTATCTTCGTTGTTTTGATGGCAGTACAGAGTCAGTTTGTCGCCCTTGAACAAAGAACATTTACTTATATATATCTCCTACATTTGGGATGGTTTTAGTTTTGACCTAGGTTCAGACTTTACCATGTTTCACTTGTCAGTTCTCCCCCAGTTGGTTATCTCTTCCAATCATATGGAGAGTTTGTTCTGCCTCCTGCATAACAGACTTATACAGTGTCACTTTTTACTGCCATGGTCATCACGAGTCGTGCTTTTGTTCAAGGGAAGTCTAACCAAAGTCGGCCATTATGCGGTGTCTCTTGACTCATCATTCAGTCGACCTTCCCAGTCGTGTCAGTATCTTGTTCTATCACATCAGATGTTTTGGTCTTCTGCTCATGCTGGTTTGAGAAGGTCCCCATTGACTTCTTGCTGGCAGGTTTGTCTCTTATCGACTACGACACATTGCTCTGAGAGCAAACCTAGAGCCGCACCCTAGCCCTATTTCCATCATTGATAGGTGACCTTGTGCTCAGCATTTGATCATCATTATGGTTCTTTGACTGAGTGGTTTCCCCTGTGTTCGATGTCAGCATACATTATCACACTTGGGATTCATGCAGTACCTTGATTTCCATTTGACCCTATCGGTGGATTTCTCGCCTCTGTGTCAGCTTTCATTATTGGTTGGTTCAGAGGGTTTCTTCCGTGCGCTAGCTTCATATTGTGCATGTCGGAAACGTACTTCGGTTTTGGTTCCATCACTCTACTTCGTCCGATTCCTTCCAAATCTTGGCCTGCGGGTTACACTCGTGCTGGACTGATGTGGGATGCCTTAATGCCTTCCTTCCAGCAGATCTTTTCCCATCGACTTCGACTCATTGCTCTGGGAATAAGGTCTAGAGTCTTTTTGTCAGTACCTTAGGGTTTGCAGTCATCAGTGGCAGACTCTTCGCTATCGACAGTGGGGATTCATCATTGCCTCCCGATTGGTAGATTCTTTCAAGTGTTCGACTTCAACTCATTCATTCGCACTTGTTAGATTGTACTGGGGCACCTTGACACTCATTTTCATTATTGGTGGGTTGTCTCGCATTGGTTAACGGTATACATCATTGACCGGTAATCCAACGATTTCTCACATGGTTGACTTCAGCTCATTTATTCCCATTGTGTAGAATTGTGCCATAGTGATCGGTGAAGACCTCGGGTTGCATCAGCATTTCTCGGTTCACTTTTGACAGTCCATTCAGTTTCTGCCAGTGATGCCGTCCACTCTTATATGTTGCAGTTCAGTACAGCAGCATCCTATATGTTGGCTCCTGAGTTGCGTGATAGTACCGTTTGTTCCACCCCTTATGATTTGGTACTTGGAGATTCAGTTACTTATTTGATCAGACATCCAGTTGCAGCATCTTTGATCAGCTTTTTATATGTGATACTTAGACATTGATTCAGACTTATACTTCCGGGCCATGCTCAGATGATTCATTGTGTATTTTCAGTTCACTTATACTTGTATACATGTTGGATCTATTCAGTACTTTCTATATGATGTATTTTTGACTGAGCATGGGTATGCCCGCCTCAGCATGAGTTGACTCTCTATTTTCTTTCATTGGTTTTTGGCAGGCTGAAATCTGGTGAAGTCCTCTCTTGTCCTTGCGAAGTTCTTTCTATGTGCATAATACATTTCGGACATCATGTACCCCTTCTGACCTCATATATTAGGGGGCATCTGTTATAGCATCATTTCTCACCTTCATATGATTCATGATTGCTTTTATGGCTTTGGGCACCCATTCCTACAGACTTGGACAAATTCACTAAAAAACAGTGTAAAAATCCCCATACGTGATTATGCCCAGACTTTTCCGCGTGTATACGCGAGTCCAACTGCACTTTTCTTCGTATGCCATTAAAATCATTAAAAATATATATATAAATTCCCTATTTTCGGGCTGGGTTGATGGTTACTCTGGTAGTTCAACCACCCCAGCACGTGGCCAACTGTTTCCAACTGTTGAAACTACTTTGAGGGAGTATAAAAGCACCTCATGTGTATGGCCTAAGGGAGAGAGAGAATTATTGATATTATACTCTGTTGGTATTCCCTATCCAAGTCTGAATTCTCGTGCCTCCTACACTTCCCAGTTCATTACAAGAAACCTTTGTTTCTTGGAGATGCTCATTCCTTTATATGCCATCTCGTTTGCACCAGTTCGAAAGGAATCTTAGCGAGGCAAGGGTGGGACGGATCCGGACGACGGTCTGCTCGAAGATCGTGGAAGGATTCAGGTGATCTCTCCACTCGTTATTTCTGTACATGCTATTTATAATACAGAAGTACCATCTTGTTCCCGAAATATATGTGTTAGTTTCTGCTTGTATACATGAGAATATTGTTATTTAAGCATTCATTATGGTTTATCTGATATTTTATATGTATTTCACTAACATTTAGAGTAGATATATGCTGTACAACCAGTTCTTCGTGCTTGTTTCTTCTTGTCTTTCAGGTTAAGGAGGAAGAAGGGTTGCTGGGGGTTTGGACCCCACGGGATCTACTTCAACCGTAGGACCTATGGGTAACTTCCTCGTTCTACTCTATTTATTTTTTCATGAACATGTATGGTTGTGTGAGTCCTTCTTAAGTAGCATGCCCTGCTCTGTGGAGGTTTAAGCCCAACAAACCTCTAGGGTGATTTTCCCCGAAACAGCAATGGAATTCACACTCAATTTAGAGGAGAATTATTCATGGGTTAGAGGTCTGGAAGTTCCTGTCACAGAGGAGGTAATTGCAGAGGTTAGCGGGCTGAGACAATAGGGGCAACAATGGTTTTCTCGAAAAGTTTCTCTCCTGGAATTTCCCGAATTGTTCTTGTAGGAAGGATAAAGTGTCGTTCAATTGGGCAGAGGATACGAGTGCAGAACTATGTCGTATCCTTGAAACGAAGTTGAAGGTTTCGTAATAAAATACATTACCTGTGAGGGTCGGGCCTCAACTCTATTTAAGTATCACTTTAAAATTATAACACACCTCTGATTTCCACATAATCAGGTGCATGCCCTAAATATGCCATTCTTCCTATTGAAACAACTGCAGCATATGGCACAGTCTGCTCGACGCTCTCGCTAGATGTTTGCAGTACTTTCTAACCATGGATTGGTGCGATTATTGGTCGTGCATGCAATAGGAAGGCTGCAAGTTTCCTGGGTGGAACTCTGCGGATCCTCATAAGAAGTGGTAGTAGCTATGATTGCTGCTAAAGAAGAAGAACCAGCCTCTCCGGTTGGTCAGGCAAAAGAAGAATATTCAGAATATTTTGATCAAGAGGAACCTGAGGAAATGTAAATGGAAATTGATCAAGAGGAACTCGAGGAAGAAGAGATGAGTATGGAGGAAGTAGCTGGCAACACAGATGAGGCTACCACACAAGAACCAGCCTCTCTTGAAGAACCCACAGAGGAAGGAATTATGGACATCGTGCAGGAAATTGATACTATTATACAGTCGTAAACCTTTGTCAATGAAGAACAAAGGAATGGAATTGTGGACAAAGGAATGGCAAGCGATGCTATTTCACAAGAAATAGCATCACTTGCCCAGACAGATATGGATTTTGATACAGGTGAGGTTGTTACAGAAGAACCACCCCCAATTCGGCTAGAACAGGAGGAGTCAGCCCGCGAAATTGACGTTGGACCTCAAGAATTGGTACCAATTGTGAAAAAAAAGGTGAGTCCTGAGGAAAATGAGGGTAAAGAAGGAATGAACCAGGTAGTCGATACTATTCCACAGGAACCAGTATCGACCCATGAAGAAGAAATGGTAAGCAAAGGGAAAGAGGAAAGAAGGGAATTGAGCCACAGAATCGATGTTGCTCCACAAGAACCAGCATCGACTCTAGTTGAGATAGTAATGCATGAAGTCCCAGTCCAAACTAGAAATAAAGATGATGGTTCTATTCCTTGTTCTTCGTTCCAGTCCCTGATGCCCAGAGGGGCGAGGGGATTTTGCTTGCCCAAACGATTAATGGAATAAGTGGTTGTTCCCCCAGTACTAAAATTTGTTGACATGACCAAGATTGGCCCAGACATTACTGAACCAAAACACTTAGAGGTTCACAAGGAAAACAGATTTCCTGTAGAAACATCGGAACATAGGAGGGTCAATGAAATTTCCGACCAAACAGCAGGAGTTCCCAGAAGAAATGTGGAAGAAGAAGCCCCTGTGGATAGGGGGCCTAGCCAAAAGGGCTTGACAAAATAATCTGTAGAGGATGCCGACAACATTCTGCTGCCTTCTGAGCCTGTCACAGGCCCAGAACTTGAATTCATAATTAAACAGGAATGGGTCGAACAATGTGAGAAAAGAAGGTTACCTCTCAAAAAGAGGTATCAGCTGCAGTTCAGTGAAACCATGAGACTGAAAAGGGAGGTTTTGGATTTGAAGAAGCAAGTTTCATGTTTAAAAAGGAAGGTAAAAATCTACAAATGGAGGGAAATAAAGCCGAAGATTGAAGTCTCCACTGTAGCTACTCATACTGGCCCGATCGAAGAGTTGTTTGAAGGTAGATAATTTGTATTGGCCGCTGAAATTCAAAAGTGGCAGTCTATGGTGAGTGACCACAAGAAAGAAACAGCTAGGGTTTGAGAACAGGCTGTTGGAGTCATCACAAGGTACATGGATCAGTTATACAAGGCACGACTAAAGTAGGCCAAACAGAAGGCTGGGATAGAAGATTTGGAAGAACAAGTTCAGTTGCTAAAGACAGATAAGGAGAAGATGTTCTCCCTAGCACAGCAGGTAATGGCCTGCAGACCTCCTGCACATAGCTATGCCTTATTTCTTCATGAAAAATTTCTTTTCTTTTGTCTTGAAAGTATTTATAAGGAGATTTGGTATGAAATTGAGGACCCCATTCAATTTCTACGTATTTTAAAAATTCATGATATTATAGGACAACACTTAATGTGTGAGCTCTACATGCATGGGTATTACTTAAGGCATGATCAGTCCTTTAACCCCATTCCATTCATGGGGGACATCCATTTAAGGGCTTTCACCTCCTATACCATCAATCAGATTAAATGGAGAAAGGCTTGGGATACATTTGAATAAAATCAAGCCAGAAAGCCATTAATGGTGAGATGAGAGCATGGTCAGTCCTCAAACATTTATAACAAGCATTATACCTTTCTACAGATTGAGGGTCGTAAAGAACACATGTTGGCAACCCAAAAATGGTGTGTTGACCTGGTGTCGGCCAGATTACGACATTTCGCAAGGAAGCACTGGACAGTTGTCAGAAAAGATGGATGTTTTCCTCCTCAGCCGTCAGGGAAAGAGAACCATTTGGGGCACCTAACTTTGCACGTGCCTTAGAGAGAATGTCGTGTTACGTGGCATGCATTCATACCTGTGGGGTTAGATGGATGGGATTAAGATTTCAATTTCCCCTTTTATGGTTTTCAGCTGCGCAGTATACTCCTGCGTATAATGTTGAACCAGACTGGTGGAAGGACTTTGTTTTGACAGAAGGATATAAGCCACCAGGAACAGAAATGGCTAAAGAATATGACCTCACACAACTTCATGCTAATCACAGTCAGTCCAATCCAGATCTAAGGAGATGACGATCTGCATGAGGACATGCAGATAGATCAGTTGGGGGGAGATGTTGGGTACCGGATTTGTATACTTTCCTCTCCCATTTTACCCTATCCTTCTATCTATTTGTGCAATTATTTATATTAAAAGCATGAGGTAAAACCCTTCTTCCTATCTTTTATGGGATATTTGATTAATGATGTATTTTTCATGGAGGTTTTTCCTTTCTACATATTAACTCCGATATTTCTTCAAATCTGGCTACAACAGGAGCGTTGTGGCCGTGAGTCAAGGCACAACCCATCATCTCTAGCATCTTCCTTATTTGCTGCTACATCATGACAACCTTAGGTATATTAGCACTATCTTAGGCCTTCTTACGGTTTCTTACTGGGAAACCTGGTTGCCATTGTAACAAGATGTATTTTTGTAACAATGGAGTCATTGAGAGGAATCAGGGGTTTTAGGACAATTGTATAAAGAGGACTACGGATTGTGAATCAAGAGAGGCCCTTGGACATACAGACTTTGTAATCAATATTTTTATCATTAATTGAATGTACAACAGTTTTTTGTTTCTCTTGTAATTCTTGAGTTTCCGCAGCCCTGATCAAAGAGTTGGGCCCACTCTTGTGATTAGGTGTTGCGTTCTTCTTTATTTTTTGTGCAGTGTTGTGTTTGGTGTGATTCTTTATTTGCTGTTACAGTCACGTTAATTGTTGTGGATGCATTTTATTTATGCAATTCATTTCATTATTGTTACAGTGGTATGTGTTTTATAGATTAAACCTGTGATCTACAGCAGACCATGTGCTTGTATCTGCATATACTTTGTCGTTAGTCTTGAAATAACTAACACCCTCAGGTTGATAATTTATGTGGAAAAGGGGTTGAATTATGTTCATATTCGGACACCAGCAACATGTTTTGGCTACTTTCCAAGATCACCATTGGACTTTATCTTTGAGAAATATGTTGCTATAGATGGACATAATGACATAGATAAAGCAAGAAATTTCATTGAGCAAATTCAGTTGGTACATCACACAATGCAAGAGCAACTTGAGAAGAGTCAAAGCAGCTACAAGGCAAGGAATGACAAACATTGGGTTGATTACAAATTCCAATTTGGAGATGAAGTTTGGTTGTACATAAGAAAATAAATATTGCAAAGGGAAGGTAAAAAGATCAAACCAATTCGTTATGGTCCATTTAAAAATCTAGAAAATATTGGTACAAATGCTTTCAAGCTAGATTTTCCTCATATGCAAATTTATTCTGTCATTAATGTTGATAATTTGAGATTGTTTGAGCCTCCTTTGACTAATGATCAAGGCGAGCATGTTTAGCTGCCATCAATAGATGATTTCTTGCAAGAATATATTGAATAAATTCAATAAGATCTCATACTTGACAGAAGAATCAGAACTTCAAGAAGAGGGAATGTTGAATACCTTAGAGTTGAAATCAGAGGTCAAAATCCTTCAAAGGAAAAATAGTTGGAGAATGGAAAAGTGAGGGAGTTGTACCCTCACTTTCTGAACAATTGATAATATCTTTTGGGGTCCAAAAGGCTTCTAGTGGGAAGGAATGATCTAAGGCTCAAGTTTTAGCTAAAAATTAAAAGTGATCGAAATTTCTTCAAACCTGAATGACCGGATAGAGTTCGTCGCCAAGATTCCAGTGCAACTTGTTTCATCAAAATCCGAGTTTGTATGACTGAGTTATCGTCTACTATTCGTTTTCCAAAACAGGCAAAAAATGAGAAGAGCAGGTACAATGTTGATGTGGAAAGTACAGTTAGCATCTCAGGTATATTCTCTAGATTTCAACCAGTGACACTGTGAGAAGTGTCGTCTTCAGATTTGCCAGATGGGTTAAGTGAAGAGAAAAATTTCCCAATGACCTTCAAATCTTCCTAAGTTGGAATTTGAAATTTTTTTAAGGGGTTGGAGTGAAACCCAACTAGAGGGCGCCATGTGTCCTCTCTGGCGGGCCACCTCCTAACCTATGGGGGGTCAAATTATATGATCATATTAAGGTTTTGAAACATTGGCTATACGGGGGAGTTATTTAAAATACACAATATATATATATATATATATATATAAAGAGAGAGAGAGAGAGAGATAGTTCAAACCATGTCTTGGTGGATTTCACCAATTGTAGAGGAGTCACTAACTAAACCTGGAGGAAGGCTAAGTCTGGAGTCAAGTCATCAAGTTGGTGAAAGGACCTCTTTATTAGTCAGATAAAAATTTTATGGCAGAGTCGGAGTTCGAACCCTTGACCTCTCGTCAAAAAACCGTCCTTCATACCATCTCTGCTCCAGGGTAATTCTTACCCGTGAAATTCTCCGCATACATTTAAACTTTAACCATTCGACAGCTGAGGGTTGGAGGGGGCTAGCCCCCTCCCCATATGGCCATGACTCCAAAGACTAGGTGCTTAACAGTCGAACCGACGGAAAAAATTAATTATGTTTTATTAAGTTAAGACGTGTATTATGACATTAAACCGTCATTGAAACATAACCTGCGCTTAATAATTAATACAAGTTTATCCACCCACTAATCCAACATTACACTAATTAACTCGACATTTAAACTAGCGTAGAATTCGGAGGCAACACCAAACTTGGCGGGAATGCCAAATTTAGAAAACTAACTGGCAGTTTCTCCAGTTTTGGAGGAGAAATTGGGGCAAAGTTGGTTTTGGTCATAACTCACTCAAATTTCGACCAAACTGAGCTAAGAAAGAGTCATTCTAGGCTAATTGGCATGTTGGTACTCAATGGAGTAGGTTTCAGAGGTAGAAAAGGTCATCTACAGGTGTTTTAGTACATTTGAATATTTTTTAAGGCCAGGGCCACTAGGTGTTGGGGTCATTGCCAGAGCATCGAGAGTCCAAATTCAGCAAACAAATAGTCATTTTTGGGAGATTATGATGTTTTAAACTCATTGGAATAGGTTCCAAGAGGTTTTGAAGCTTGTAACAACAATTTAAGCACACTTGAAGCTAATAAAAAGGTCACACTATGTAGCTGGACCAAGGAGATGTAGCCCAGGAGGGGTGAACTCCTTTATCAAATCTCTCTGTGTTAAGCTATGTTATATGTGCTTGCTGTTTTTACTATTTATTCTATTCTGTCATTTAAAATTTTTCTTTTTAATCTTATGACAATCTAATAATTTCACTAAGCACATTGTTTTCCAATCACATGCTCATAAAAAAACTCATCAAAGATAAGTAAAACAAAGAAAAGAAAATTTTATATCTGAAATGAAACTAGCACAAAATTAAATAGCAAGTAATTTCATATCAGTAAGATCCATTGAGCTATTTTTTGTCTCATGGATCATTACCTTGCTACGAGGGCTCACAATATTAAGTAGCAGGAGGATCAATGTCATTCAGATATTGAGGAGTGTAGAGTAGGAGGCCCAGTAACAGATTCAACAACAACATCGTTTTCCCATTAGAAAATTGCAGATTGATTCATTGATTATTTGTATTCTCATTTGCAGATGTTGCAGTATAAGAAACAATAGTGCGAGGTGTTGCGTGCATTACATTCCAAAGGTGTTGGATCAGGGTAGATTCGAATCCCTTTCTTGTTGAGATGGAGTGTTGAAAATGGAAACAAGAAATATTGATTTAATTTTCCCTTGAATTAAATTAGGAGAAAATTGTAATTCCACATCACAAGACAACAAGAATGTCTTAAATAAGTTATTTTACTTATTTGACTCAGTTAATTCGATTTGAGGGCATAAATTGATTCATATAGATTGGTTCTTAAATTTTAGGAGCCTAGGTTGAGTCTAATTTGAGTTGTAATAATTTAATTTAGTTAAATTGAGTTAAAGTCGGTTAAACTAGTTCCAATTGTTGGAGGAACTAGTGGGAGGTCTAGTAGCGGGGTGTGTACTCAGTGATCAACGAGTTAACAAATAAATAAACCATAATTAACTCATGCATGCTTGATATACGAGTTACCCAGTTGAGATTGGAGTTAAAGGGTAGTGTAATATCAGTTGTATAATTATTAAAGTTGTACGGGTGGTGCATGCAGTTAGAGAAGGACCTATAGGGATTGCACAATTATGGATGAGGAATTTCCCTAAATAATAGGGGCTAATTCCCAAGGAAACAACGCAAGGAAATAGGGGCTTGGGCAGGAAGGAAATTGGTTAATTATTGACCAAAGCAGGCTTGTGAAGCAGTGAGATAGATTATACTTGTGCAGAGATTATTCAAACTTGAACCAACATTGTATTTCTCCTCTATTATTTTACTAATGCAATACAAATAGGAAGGGGTTTTGAGCAGTGGATTTCCCCTAGATATATCCTCATGTTATGTGTGTTAATTGATTCATGCCTCATGTTTTTTATAGTGCTTCTCAATCGTGAATTGATTTCCACAAATGATTAGAAGTAGTTTATCTTATGTTTTAAAATATCACATGATAATTATTGAATCTACAATTAATTTGTACAAAAGGATCAGTTTCAATATAGTGTACTCATCAATGTCCACTTCAAAATATGATAAGGTGAAGACCTAGTATAATGCAATTAGAAAGACATATCCAATAGTAGCGACCAGTTCACCCCGAGATCCACCAGCTTAATATATGCAGGTCTAGGAGGAAGAACAAATAAACCCTCAAGAAAGGAAATTAGCTCCCAAGAAGAGGATCAACTATAATTTGACAAGCGAGAGAAGCAGGATATGGAAAGCTAATCCTTTGAACAAAGGAGCTATTAAAGCATAAAAGGAGAGGAGAGAAGCAGAAGAAGAGGAGAAGATGAAGAAGGATGAGTTGATGAGGGGAAATAAGAAGAATAGGAAGAAATGAGAAGAATAAAATAGGAACAACAAAGGGAGTCCTAGGAGGAAGAAGCGGCACAAAGAGTGGAATAAGAAAAATTTACTGGAGAGATAGAAGAAGAAGAGTTGGAGGAAGATGATACCATCCAAGCCATGGATGATGAACTTGGTTCTCCAGAGGAACCTCCTCTTACAGGTGGTTATCTTTCATCTGGAGAGATGGGGATCACACCTCCACCAACAGATAGAGTCATGGATATGTAGAGTCATTTTTGCTCATCCTAAGAAGAGGATCTTGCAGCAAAGGCATAGATACTTCCCAAAGGATCCTCATAATCCAATACCAGTTTCTAAAAAAAAGGCGATAACTTCCAACACCATAAGGAATACTAGGGAATTCATGTTAGGAAAAGATGTTGGATCGAGGTAGATGTGAATCCCTTTCTTGTTGAGAGGGAGTGTTGAAAATGGAAACAATAAAATATTGATTTAATTTTCCTGTGAATTAAACTAGGAGAAAATTGTAATTCTACAACAAGAATGCATTAAATAAGTTAGCTTGACTTAGTTGGATCAGTTAATTCGATTTGAGGGCCTAAATTGAGTCATAAAGAGTGGTTCCTAAATCATAGGAGCCTAGGTTCATTTTAATTTAAGTTGTAATAATTTAATTCAGTTAAACTGAGTTAAAGTCAATTAAACTAGTTCCAATTGTTGGAGGAACTAGTGTTAGGTCTAGTAGTAGGATGTGTACTCAGTGATCAACTAGTTAATTGATAACTCGGCCATAATTAACTCATGTATGCATGACCTACGAGTTACCTAGTTGAGATTGGATTTTAAGGGAAGTGTACTATCAGATCTATAATTATCCAAGTTGTACAGGTGGCACATGCATTCAAAGAAGGACCTATAGGGATTGCGCAATTATGGATGAGGAATTTCTCTAAATAATAGGGGCTAATTCCAAAGGAAACAATGCAAATAAATAGGGGCTTGGGAATGCATGAAATTGGTTAAGTATTGACCAGAGAAGGCTTTTGAAGCAGTGATACAGATTATAACTTGAACCAACATTGTATTTCTCCTCTATTTTTTTACTAATGCAATAGAAATAGGAAGGTTTTTTGAGCATATGTTTTCCCCTAGACATATCCTAGGGTTATGTGTGTTAATTGATTCATGTCACATGATTTTGATATTTCTTCTCAATCATGAATTGATTTCCGCAGATGAGTAGAATTAGACTTGTCTTATGTTTTAGAACATTACATGAGCATTATTGAATCTATAATTAATATCTACAAAAGTATTAGTTTCAATACAGGGTACTCATCAATGTCCACATCAGAATATGAGAAGGTGAAGAACTGGTATAATGCAGTTAGAATGACACATCCAATAATAGACACCAGCTCATCACAAGATCCACCGTCTCAAGTTATGCAGGACTAGGAGGAAGAACATATAACCCCTCAAGCAAGGAAAGCATCTCCCAAGAAGAGGATCAAGTATAATTCGACATGTGAGAAGTAGGAAATGGAAAGCTAATCCTTTGAAAAAAATATCTATTCAGTCAGAATAGGAGAGAAGAGAAGCAGAAGAAGAGGAGAAGAGGAAGCAGGGTGAGTTTCTCGAGAATCAATACAAAGAAGAAGAAGAAAGGAGAATAATAGAAGAGGGACAATAAATGGATTCCTAGGAGGAAGAAGTTGCACAAATACTGGAAGAAGAACAATTGACTCAGGAGATAGAAGAAGAATATTTGGAGGAAAAGGATACCATCCAACCCATGGATGATGAACCAGGTTCTCTATAGGAACCTCCTCTCACAGGTGGTCATCTTCCATTTGGATAGATGGGGATCACACCTCCACCAACAGACAGAGTCATGGATGTATGTAGTTTCACGTTTGATACACTTAAGAAGAGGATATTGCAACAAAGGTATAGATACTTCTCAAAGGATCCTCAGAATCCAGTATCAGTTTCTACAGAAAAGGTGATAACATCCAACACCAGAAGGAATCCTATGGAAATCATGGTAGGAAAAAGGTGTTGGATCTGGGTAGATGTGAATCCATTTCTTGTTTAGAGGGAGTGTTGAAAATGGAAACAAGAAAATCCCGATGTAATTTCCCGTTTAATTAAATTAGGAGAAAATTGTAATTCCACATCACAAGGCAACAATAATGTATTAACTAAGTTAGTTTGACTTATTTGGCTCAGTTAATTCGAGTTGAGGGCCTAAATTGAGTCATATAGAGTGGTTCCTAAATTTTAGGATCCTAGGTTGAGTTTAATTTGAGTTCTGATAATTTGATTCAGTTAAACTGAGTTAAAGTCATTTAAACTAGTTCCAATTGTTGGAGGAAATATTGGGAGGTCTAGTAGTGGGGTGTGTACTCAGTGATGAACCAATTAACTGATAAATCAACCATAATAAACTCATGCATGCATGATCTATGAGTTACCTAGTTGATATTGGAGTTCAAGGGAAATGTACTATCTGTTGTATAATTATACGAGTTGCATAGATGGTGCATGTAGTCAGAGAAGGACCTATAGGGATAACAAAATTATGGATGAGGAATTTCCAAAAATAATAGGGGCTAATTCCCAAGGAAGAATCACAAGGAAGTAGGGGCTTGGGCAGGCAGGAAATTGGTTAAGTATTGACTAGAGTAGGCTTGTGAAGCAGTGAGATAGATTATACTTATGCAAAGATTGTTCAGACTTGAACTAACATTGTATTTCTCCTCTATATTCTAATTAATGCAATACAAATAGGAAGGGGATTTTAACAGTGGCTTTCCCCTAGATATATCCTTGTGTTATGTGTGTTAATTGATTCATGTCGCACGTTTTTTATATTGCTTCTCAATCGTGAATTGATTTCCACATATGAGTAGAAGTAGATTTGTATTGTGTTTTAGAACATTACATGAGAAATATTGAATCTACAATTAATTTCTACAAAATTATAAGTTTCAATACGAGGTACTCATCAACATCCACATAAGAAGATGAGAAGCTGAAGAACTGGTATAATGCAGTTAGAAAGATGCATCCATTGGTAGATACTAGTTCAACCCGAGATCCACCAGCTCAAGATATGCAGGTCTGAGAGGAAGAACAGATAACCCCTCAAGCAAGGAAAGTAGCTACCAATAAGAGGATAGGGTATAATTTGATAGGTGAGAGAAGCATGAAATGGAAAGTTGATCCTTTGAACACAAGATATATTCAGGCATAACAGCAGAGGAGAGAAACAGAAGAAGAGGATAATAGGAATCATGATGAGTTGCTTGAGAAGAAATAAGAAGAAGAAGAAGAAAGGAGAAGAATAAAAGAGGAACAACAAAGGGAGTCCTAGGAGGAAGAAGTAACACATAAAATGGAAGAAGAACAATTGACTCAAGAGATAGAAGAAGAAGAGTTGGAGGAAGAGGATACCATCCAACCCATGGATGATGAACCATGTTCTCCAGAGGAACCTCCTCTCACAGATGGTCATATTCCTTTGGAGAGATTGGGATCATACCCCCACTGACAGACAAAGTCATGGACGTCTGTAGTGTCACGTTTGATTATATTAAGAAGAGGATCTTATAATGGAGGCATAGATACTTCTTGAAGGATCCTCATAATACGATATTTGTTTCTACATAAAATGTGATAACTGCCAACACCAGAAGGAATCATAGGGAAATCATGGCAGGAAATGTTGATTTTTCCACAACAACACAAGACAACTATAAATATCTATTAAGTGAGAATGCTAGATTGAAGAAAAAATTGTTGTATTTATGCAACAGGTGGAACATCTTGCAGCAAAGAATCAACGATTATCTTCACAGAGCTTCAATTTTTTGTAGTGAAGCAACAGGTGGAACATCTTACAGTGAAGAATCAACGATTGTATCCATAGAGCTTCAATACCATTGAATGGAATTCAACCATGCAAGAAGAATTGGGGTCAATGGAGGACACCATGGCATGGTTATATGATGAGATGATACTTTAACAACCGGTGGTGGCTCCTCTCATTGGCATTCCAAATAAATCACAAGAAGTGGTAAAACTCCTGAAAGTAGAAAAAAAGGTGGTTGACTATATTCAAGAGTGGGTTCCAAGTATCCAAATTCTTTGCAACATTTCAAAAAGAAATACAGGATTGTCGTAGAGATAGAAAATGTTCAATTGAGATTCCACCATCAGAACTACATGCTTCTTGGAAAATAGTCGATTAGTACTATTTTTTCCTATAATCGACTGCACAATGGCTTCAAGTATCTAACACAAAAACATGGGATGCCCACCATAGGAAAATTTGAAGCAATTAGAGGCAAAGATATCATCTTCTAGGAGACCAGAAAATACATTGAACAAATCAAGCAAGAAACAAAACATGAAGGATTGGAGGTCACCAAAGACATTATTCTACAATACACCATTTCACTAGTCAAAGCTCATATGACACTTTCATGGGCTATGGAATAATGTGCAGTCAAAATCCAAGACTATATTGACTAAGGCACTGGACGTGAAGATGCGGTATGTAGGGGACTTGCTAGTTTGGGCTGAAGCCATCTCAACGAAGTTTGGAGCATGACACACATACACTACAAATGAGCTCCACGAGGAAGAAAAGGACTTGTCAATTTGATGAGACTTTGTTCCATTATCGATTTTGTCCTATATAGACACCACCTCATATGTAATTGATCTTTTGTAATAAATTTTATGTAATGAATTCCAAGAGACACATGTGGAATATGAATAACCACATATGGAGTGTAATAAGTCATGTATAGAATATGAATAGTCATAAAAGTTGAAGAGTCATGAGGAAGCTCAAAGGTCATTGTTATTTGTTATAAATAGCTCCTCATAACTCAAGATAAGGGCTTGTATTCTTGGAGTATTTCCTTGGCTTCTCTTTTAGTGCATAGGAGATAGATCATTATTTGGAGAAGAAATTTGTGGCTTCATGTTCCACTACTAGATATAATGTTTCATTAATGTAACAATGTACTTGGGATCTTCCATTCTTAATCAAAAGCTCTATGAGCTGACACTTCTTCATACATGTATCATAGATATAGTAGGACTATTCTTGTTATGTTTATGGTATATGTTGCTTTAATTGCATACTAAGTTAATGAACTAATTCGTTGTTTAGCTATGTTTAGTATTGAATAAGTGTTGTTATTATTTCATTATTTTTGTTTATTATGTGGACTAATCTGCGGGTAATTAAAAATTCTTTCTCTTCCTTCTTGGGTCCCCTTTTAGGATAGTACTATTACTTTTCTAACTAGCGGCTCATTTTCCTCTACCGGTCGTGGAATTTCCCCCATGCACCTTAAATTGGGTGTCTCACAAAGCTCACAAAATTGTTGCCCCAAAGAGGTGTTGCATTCTCTTGTGTTTGTTTGTAACCAAGGCATACCTTTGAAACCTTTCCAACGGTGGTCAATCCGTATGCCCGGATGGGACTCCTACACCAAATGGTGTGAGGTCTAATTGGGACTCCATATCGGGATATCCCCTTACATGTTAGAAAAATCCAACACCTTCAACAACCGATCAACCCATACCAAATTTGGCAAGGCAACTAACAAAACACTTGGTCATGGACAATTTGATGGAATCATTATTTTGGGAATCATTTTGGCAGATAGTTTGGCGGTTACAAATAAGTTTGGAAGGCAATTTGGAGGCCATTTGGTAGAGATCCAAGTTGACATAACCGCCAAATGTTAGCGACACTTCCAGATTAGTGTTCCATGTTGGAATATGGGTTGGCGGGCCACCAAGTCAGAAGACCCACCAAACCCTGTGTTAAACTTGGCAGGAACTAACCAATTATAAAACGGGAAACTACCAATTTTCAAATGGACAGACCTCCAATCAATGGTCAATTTCAAACCCCTGACCTACTAATCAAAAAACATACTATTTTTGGTGGGAAAACCTTAGGGCCAAAAAACCATATCGTTTAATCCATCAGGCCTGATATTATTTAACCTTCCCAAATTCCGTTTAATCCATTCGGCCTGATATTATTTAACCTTCCCAAATTCCATTCAAACCATCAGTCAAAGGACAAAACAAAATGGAACCAATGATGGGAACTAGGCTATAATGGAACCATATGCACCTAAAACCTCGAGTCAGGGTTCTGCTATGGAATATTCCCTAGGGAATATTTTAATAATATTCTACAGGGGAATCTTTTGGGAATCTTTTATATTCCCTAGAGGCTCAGAGGTCACAGTGATAGAACTGGGCCAACTTTATACTCCAATTTCACGATTTTGTGCCAGGAATTTAATGGTGTAGCTCATTTATCCATCTGAGAAGTCCATTTATATGTCATCCCCAGAATCGAAGGTATAAAGTGTAATTTTTTCCATGTATGCATTTTTATTTTGTTGAGATTAATGAAGAGGTATCCCCACTTTGAGTAGGTCCCAAAGACGTAGTCCACATTGGATGAACTATGTTATCAATCTTGTGTGTATTCCTTATCTCTTTATGGTTGTATTTGTTTTTTCCTCTTCTTTAAAGTGTATGAATATGTGGGATTTCATACTCTTTCACATGTAATTACAATAACATCATGTAAGTAAAATATCTTGGTTAATGAGGGGTGCTTAAGTATCTTGAATCACTATCAGATTTGTCTTTGTTGAGCGAGGGAAGTTTAGGTAGAAATGAGGAAAGTCATAAGTCTATTACGTCTAAGATAAATAAATCAATTAGAGGTGAAAGAAAATTCCATACACACATGGAATTTTTTCTTATTGAAGGGGGGTCATTTTCTTATGATGTTGAGAGCATAGACAACATCGAGGTGCCCTTGAGGTAAAAACATCTGGTGAAACGATGGGTACCTAAGGACCTTCCCTAAGTAAACATTTATTTGTCTCAATGATAGGATATATCACATTGCTTCGTCATCATTACATGGTTTGGCACTATTTTCCATGGATGGCATAAGACTTTTTACAACATATTAATTGCATTGATTATGTTTGACCTTGTTACAATTACAAATATTGGATGCAACTGATCCGATATACATGAGATATGTGGAGATATGGAGTGGCTTAAAATTATATACAACTAAGAGAATGATAAAAATAAAGGAGTGTCTATGTATATTGACGGACGGCTAAACACAACAAGGAATATTGCAGGGTTTATAAAAAATACACAACTCGAGAGAACACATAAACAACCTAATTGCATATTTTATGAACATGAAGGAAACCTTGTATTCATATGCATAATAAAATCAATAGTTACAAAAGAATATTTTTTATCAATGTTATTATGGGGGAGGTACATAACCTCTCATTACTGATTCTTATATTTTATGTTTTTCATTGATTTAGAAGAATAATATTATGGAAATTTGCTACACTATTTTCAATTAGATGTGAAATTATTCACCTTCTCCTCTTCCTCCATCTTCCTCGTCTTGAAAAAGTACCACTACTAATAGCCAGGAGCCTAGGAAGAAGAGGCGGAAGAACTAGAAGACGAAGAAAAAACAAGGGATAAAACCTCTAGCCTCGGCTAGTTATGTTGGGGGCAAGAATTGGGAATATTTGATGTTTGAAAAGAAAGTATGCATGTTAACATTTTCATATAATGCTTGAATTATTTTAAAAAATACACGTCATATATAACCTAAGTCACCGTGTTCAGTGCACAAAATCCTTAAGGTTCAAAGTTCGTCAAACTCAAACACATGTCGAATTTATTCGTTTCAGCTCGTCAAACATCAAGGCGAACCCAAACACAAACCTATTATGAACATGAACATGAATAAGAATGCAAATAAAATTAATAAAAATGGCCTTAAATTCGACTTTATTTTGGTTTTTCTCGACAGTTGATTAAAAAAAAGGATAAAATCGTGCTCGCGGCCTCACACTGCACTCTTGACACCTTTCTCCGCATGTGTCCACTGAGCACTCTCTCTCACTCTTAAAATAATTATTTGTTGATACTTGAACCATTGAACCCTCTGTTTTTATATATATCATTTCTCAATGTTGGTTATGGACGATAAACTTATAAACCAAATATTCAATTCATTTACAAATACATGGAACAATATTGTTATAACATGTTGGAGTTTTCTTTTCCAGTGTTCAAGGGTGAACAATGGGGAAATTGACTACGGTTCCTTCCATGCCTAAGGAAAAAAATGTAAATAGAGTATTATGAGGTTTATGTAGGTCCTAATTTACTAGTATAAGTGTCCCCTACAAGTTGTCATAGAAGTTCCCATTTCTAGATTTGGTTGGGTTTAGTATGGAGGGATAGTTTCAGTGTAAAACTTCTTCTTAAAACCAACTATGCTATACATATTACAAATTATGATTAATAACTATTTAAATTTTGTGTTATGCCATAATACAAAGGAATGTTTTCTCATACACAAGTTTTCACTCAATGTATTTTAAAACCTTAGATCACATTGATATATTTTATATAAGGGAGATAAGGCCAACAGTCAAAGCCTGTAATTTGTAATTGTAGGTTTGAGAACTTTAATTATAAGTCAGTTAAATCAAAACTGATGAGATATCTATGAATTTCACAAAAAAATTATAATATTTGAATTTTTCATGTTGCTTCTTTGTGTTGCTCTTTTGGAGTGCTTGTTGTAACAATTGTGTCCTTTGAGAAATAATTGTGAGGAAATGAATGTGTGTTTCATATTTGTTTTATTGAATGATTTTTATAGATTGGTTTTCTTTCTTAATTTTGGGTTAGCAAAGAGTTGTTGCCATCCTCTTAGTCTATTACTTCTCATTAAAGGCTTAAGGTTTATTTTTATTTTTTCCATATGTGTTTAAACTTTTATTGACTTATATATATATATATATATATATATATATTCAAATTTCCAGTATATCGAAGTTAATGTCGAACTTTATCACCAAAATTTTAAATTTCAAAATTTAACATCGCTAAACTTGAACATGAGCACAAATGTTGTGACTTAGGATATAATTGGGGCTTGACCAAGGCTAAATATGGAAATGGTATGGAAGGAATCTATTGAAATTCAACAAGAAAATGCACACACACTAATGTGGGATCACAGGTCACATAGTGATGGATCCTAGCGACACATTAGTATGCAACCAATGTTTAAATAAATTGGAAAATTAATTGTAATCTTATCTCATAACAACTTGTAATAGTTAACTAAGTGTGATAGACTTAGTTATCTCAAGAATTTCGAGTTGAGGGTCAAAGTATAGTCATGTAGAGTGATTCTATTATCAACAGGGTCCAGTTGCAGTTGTAGCACTAGTGTAGTGTGAGTGGGATCAGTTAATTCATATTAATTGAGTTAAAATCAGTTTAACTAGTTCTACCTATTTGATTAGCTAGTGGAAGATCATGTGAATTAAAATAGATTTAATTCACCAGTAGTGATCTACCAAGTAACTGATGATTCACTATTTATAGTTGCATGCAAGTCAATTCTGGTGGAGACCCGGTTGAGACAAAGTTTCAAGGCAAGTAAACTATCAGTTGTATTTTTAGAAAACTGCCCAAACGCAGTTATATAACCACAGGAAGCCCATGATGAATTACGCAATAAAGGAAGGTTTTATTTCCTATTTAATAGGGGTTAATTCTATAGGAATTATGTAAGCAGGGTAGGTAGAGGGTAGGGTGATAATTGGCTATGTGTTTGTCCAATTTTGCCTAGATCAGTGTGAAGAAATTCATAGAGTGTATGAGGTTGTGGTGATCACAAATACATTGTATTGTTTCATCATTCCTTAGTTGATTATACAATAAATATGGAGGGGTTTTGAGCAGTTTCTTTCCCCAGGAAATATCTCATGTTGTGGATTCATTTACTTATTTCTCTTACTTGCATGTGATTCAGCGATCATGATTTATATTCCACAAATATTTTAGAAGGATTCAATATCTTGTTTTGGTACATTACATGATAGGATTGAATCCATTGGTATAATTTATACAGAGTCCCCTTTTTTTCATGAACGTGTTATATTTTAGACGCATTGATTAATGAATATTATCTGAATCGCTGAGCCACAATTTATAGGTTTTTGACTTGGGTTTTCATTAGAATGCAATTTATAGTTTTCAATTTAATACATATTTTTAAATCCTTTGTTTTTTCCATGAATAACATCCCATGTATATTGGTGTTAAAATCATCAACATCATGGTTTGAGAAAATATCATCATATTCAATAAGCTATACGTCACTAGAATGAAACTCTGAACTACTAGAGTAGAATAGGATCATCCATCTTGAGTAAAGATAAAAGATATTATCAAAAAGATAAATCTTTCAATACATCTTTGAAGTTCCAAAAGGAGCCTTTACCATTGTAATTATTTTCTAATTCTTTTTTTTTTTCCTTTTATGTTTTTGCCAGTGAATTCCAACTAGAACATTGGTTTCTAACATCCTAAGGTTTAATGGCACTCCTAAAGAGTTTTCATCATTAAAAAATAAATTTTAATGGAAAATAATACATATGATAAAAATGTGAATTATAACCACTGAATAATACAATTAGAAAAAAAAGCAGCTTGAATAAAATCTAAAATAGACTAAAATAAGTATAATATATGACAAGTACTCGTTGTGTTTTTTTTATTTCTAAGCATAAGATGGTGGTGTTATTCTTATGAAAGAAATAGTTCCATGGTCTATCCTTGAATTACCTCTCTATATTCTAGCATTGATGGCCATTCACATTCCTCCTCCAATTGGTTCCTTTTTCCTTGGGAGAGATAAAACTGGTTTTCTTTCAAGCATGCCAAGAGAATCTCACCTATTTTTGGACAATATTCCTAATTTATTTTCATCTTTTTGGAGATAAATCAAATGAATTTGATGTTGAAGTTTGGCGAGTGTGTGGATGCTATTTTCAACTACCTGCTATCAAAATTTCATAACTAATGAACATCGTTTGAATTGGTTATCAAAAAGTTATATTTATTGTCATTTCACATTTTTTAGGGGTAAATAAATGAATCTACAACTAACTTTTTTATAAGGATGTGTATATATGATCCAACTAACCAGAGTCCAAATTTAGTCTTTGTTTGATTTATAATGTATTTATTATGTATTTATTATGCCAAAAATTATATTATAACGTGGCAGGTTGATTGTGGAAAAGTGTTAGGACAGTCAAAAAAAGTAAACGATTAACAATTTTGATTTACATTTAATATGAAATTGATTATTTCTTTATATAATTGAAACAAGTTTAATTTTGTTGAAATATGTAGTTCGGGGGACATGAAGATGATGATTGGGTTGATGAGGAGTTGTTCAATTCCCCCAACCCAATCATAACACAATAGACTTGTGGTTAAAGCAAACAAATAACATGTTCATTTTATCTGCATTAGAGATCAAACTCCTGAGTTTAGAGATAACATCGACAACTTAAGGCAAGATATTCAAAGATATAATGTAATAACCATATTTTAAAGTGATTTTTTTTGTCATAAGTTTAATTATGAAAGTTTTTTTTTTAATTTTACATTATCTAATCAAAAAATAGTTTCTTTCTTATATAGGATATTTTGGCAGAGACACCACAACATCCAGCCACCATGAAGAAATATATACCTGTGAGGTTATTTTCTTCTCCACCTTAGAGTGGTCATAGTCCTAGAAGTCATGGTGAGTCCAGACCTTTAGATGGGACCCATAAGTATATGCCCCCTATGACAAACACATAGGAAAACTCTGAAGTTGATGATAGAGGTGATCATATTGATGACACCATGGGTTTTTTTCCTGTATTTTCATGTGTTATCAACACGCGGATAATTCCATGCATATTTTTCGGTGAACAAGGAATTAATTCCAATAAAAACACCAAAAATCCCAGGTAATTTTTAATATTTTAATTGTTTCATGTTGCCTATCTCAAACATAGATCATCTAGATTATTATTTTCAAACTAAGGATTGTATCTTTTTGCATGTAGGAAACAAATTGTTTTATAAACACATGAACAAAAAATCATTGGTGATTTTTGGCCCTACAATTCGACCAAGGTGGAATTCCAAAAATTCCATCCTTAAAAAATAGCTTATGGACTACCTTGAAGGTCTGTTTGGGGAAGATACCTTCAATAAAAGTGTGGTCACTTTCACACCTAGAAACTATTTAAAATATGCACGGGACATGTATAGGGTTCACTTGCAAAAGAACCCTAGCTATGAGCATCCAACCATGATTCTTGAGAGGGAATGGAAGGCCCTCATTGAGGATGAAAAGCAGAATAAAATGAGAAAAGAAAGAAAAACACCACCTAGTGCAACAAGGTAAATTACATTTTGAATTCAATACTCTTAATTTTCTTTAATTCTAAATAAAATTACAATATAAGGCAAGGCTCAAGAAACATGGGCAACACAAACTAGGCCAGGGTGACTATTCTAACTTACAAACATGAATTGTAAGTACCCAAACATATTAACAATATTATTTCTTATATTTCATTCCAAATTTATGGTAATCGTGTTAGCCAATAAAAAAAATCAGTACTCTTATGCATTGTAGGGTAATGAGTTTATAACTGAAGCCATAAAGGAAGACGTATGGCTTGATTTCACGTTTGGCTTTCAAGTTGTTTTTGAACATCGAATAAGCATGGGAAAAATGCCAAGATCCCATTTGAAGGACACAATAAAGAAAAGTCAATCCACATTAACCTTTCAGTACTTATAAAATAGAATTACATTTGATATCGTCCATAAATTTAATGGGTTGCTTTCTATTAAACAAGGGAGAAAAAATATCAATGAGCAGTCCATTGATAATGGAGTGCAACGAAAACATAGTTCTCTCGTGCAAACCCATGATATTATTACAGATGAGACCAACGACGGTAATATGGTTGTATATTAATCATATATTTTTTTCAACTGAAGAAATTGTGCATGGGGAAGCGCTTAGGCATACACAGTCTTGCTCAATATTGGACCAATAGACTTGTGAGGACCAAACCTCCCCTCCTAACCATTGGACCACATCCTCAGGTCTTTATATTAATCACATAATTAATATTTTCGTACTTATAATTTTTGTACCTTATTTTTTTGTACTTATTCATTTACAATTGTGTAATTATAAATTTTGTACTTCTATTTTTTTTTATTCATTTACAATTATGTACTTATAAATTTTGTGCTTTCAATCTCAGAGCATGCCATACATGAGGTCGCTCTACCAGAAGAGGACCACAGGGCATCCATTCCAACAAAGTCAAGTAGTGCAGCAAGTAAATAATTACATTGCAAAGTTATTTTTTATTATCGATGAACTAATTAAATGATATTGCCTTTGACTGAGTTCTTTGAATGAGAGATTGCATATTTTTTTCTACTTATGTTAGAGTTATTCTAATCCGCCTAGGGTTCAACCATTCCTTTGTTACTTGGGTTTTAAACAAAATCAAAACTACTTCTTTTGCTCTACTAATAAATGGCGCAACCTCACCCTTTCTTCATGTAGAAAGAGGATTACAATTAAAACTATTTAATTGCAATGGTGTATTTATTATAACCTTTCATGTTTCAACTCCAGAGCATGTAGAGGATGAGGCTAGATAACAAGAGGAAAATATGTCTGCATCTGAAACTAATTTTCTTGCCTCTGCTACTCAAGCAAGTGAAGAACACTCTAATTCTCTTTTTATTAATGAAATAATTGTAATAATAATAACAAAAAATATAAATTTAACATTTATTTTTTGTTGCAGTTGATGATCCGCCCCACTTATATTGGCCTCAATGTTGTGAGTACATGACCAAGTCGTCAAGAAGACTTGTAGAGGCCATAGCAACTTAAGGGAAAGAAGGAATTGATGCCATCATTTCTCAATACGTTTCAAAAATAAATCAAACTAAAAATAAATTATTGTATTAATCATGTAATTAGAAATATCATGTACCATATTATGAAAAAATAATTTTGGCAATAAAATTTATTGAGATGAAGTATTTTGTGTCTATGATTAATGAATGATTGTTACATGCTTCTTTATGTACAAAATCACATATGTTTCTTTATGAATATTTTGTTTTGCTAGTGCCTATGCATGAATATTTTTTTTTACACCAATGAATTTCTTTTATATTCATTATGCACCCGAAGGCAAAAAAATGCCCAGGAAATTATTACATTGAGTTCCAAGCTACAAATTATTCAAAAAAGAACACGAGATAAGTTCCAAATTTTTTATATAGGAAACTATTATCAACATACATTCTACCAACCAAATGACAACTAAATTCCCTGCAATATTAGCCGGACAACAAAATGACTTTACAAAAAGTGATCATATCTGAGTAGGGGGATCAATAAAAATATTATCACATTGGATTCAAGAAGTGTTGCGAGCAATGTTGCATTATTCATCTACTTTCTGTTGAGTTTGTAACTCCTCTAATTAACATCATATATCTTCAATTTCATCCTCATGTCGGTTTACTTGGGCATTGATCCTTTGCATTTCCTAAACTAGAAATAGGATGATGTTAGATTGTTGTTGGGATTTGACTAGAGGTCCAAAATATTAACTTGATTATTGACCGATAGATGCAGACATTTGTGAAAGGAACTGGTGCAACCTGGACTATCTGATGTATCCAATCTGTGCTCCATGAGAGACTGACCAATGGAAAGGAGCCAGTGAACTAGTAGGATCAAGAGTCTGATAATCTAGAATTGGAACTCAAAGGATGAGAAGGAGATAATAGGTTGAACAAAAAATGAGTGTTGAAAACTTGAGGTAGGGTGAGAGGAGGACTAGGGTACTCAGGGTGTAGAAAACTCAACAAATAGAGGCAAACAAGGGACATGACCCACCAAAAATGGAAAAAAATGACCAAGCAAGCAGGAACTCTAGAAAACGCTTCAAAGCAAGTATAGGGATACCTTCGGAGAACTATCAAGCCAAGTTTTGTTAGGTGATTCCTGCATGGCCACCACCATATGCCAGAACCACCATCGCCTATAGGTTGGTGAGATTGAAGAGCACAAACCAGTAGAGGGGTCCCATATCTTTTCAAGATATTGAATGCATCACCTTGAAGGAATTAAAAGTTTCCAGTGACATAGAAAGCACAAAACCATGACAAGTCAGAGAAGTATTCAAAGATCCACTCTAAACTAGGGACTAATAATTCACCGCTCCACTTAGAGAAAAGGATAAATTTGGTCTTGCAATTGAGTGGAGGTGACAAAAAATCTATAACTCTATATTTGCAATGAAAGGCTATGGTCACAACACAGGACATGAGATACCTTCTACTCCCTAATTCAACACTATTTCTAGTTCCTTATTGAACTTGACGAACCCATCCACACCAAGAAAAATGAAATTCACCTTTGTTTTAATCCCGCCTTCTTGGGGCCTTCATACTCATCACATTTCCACCCTTCATGGCTATAATCACAAGTCTCTAAATATCACACGAAACAAAGATCATGTCAACATATATTTTCATTAATTTCTGCCGCCCAAGATCCTTTTAGAGATCAAGACTGATGAGGAATATTTTCTTACAATATAGTCCGGAGGGGGGAGTTTCCACATGAAAGGGATAAAAGGACCAGGGGTGCGCATGGCCTGCACACCCTTCACAACCCACATGAACCATGACAATAAGCATGTAAATCAATACAATATTCATATATCTTCCAATATTTTGAGAGGCAGAGGTCTTATAAAATAATGGTAGATATGATTGAAACAATTATCCCTTATAGGCATTCCCAAAGGTATTATTGAAACATTGAGAAGAAAGAGAAGAAATGTGAGGGGAATACATCATGGAATAGTTTTCCATTCTAATATACCAATAGTGATGAGTTGTCTTGCCTCAAGAAGACAATATTAATTTTCCTACACATCAACTTCCTTATTTTGACTCCTTATAATGTGATAGAAATACCTGTGAGGGAAGTAGTCTAGGATACTAAGAATTCTACGGAAAATGACTTAGGTGATTATTCTTAAGAAAATATCCTCTTTGTAAATAATAAATGGTGAGAAGCGAACGTCCTAGGATTGTTATCCTAGAGAGATTCCTTTCTTTATCCAATTGGAGCCCAATTAGGAGCCCATACATTTCAGTCACTTTGTTTGTCCTCTTGCCAAGTCCCCATGAATACTTAACTTCTTAGTTTTCCTATGGATTTAAGATAGTTCCCCCTCTCCTAAAAACCCTGTCTATGCATGAATATTTGTGTGTTTCTTTCAACTATTTTTTAGTAGATATATTAGGTACTAGGAAATTTAGGGTGATGTTGGTGGGGGGGGGGGGGGGCTCGTAAGAGCTTCCGCCTTCACATGGTTTACCTTATTCAGTAGAGAATAAATTACGATTTAGATAAACTTGGAACAAAATTCCCTCAATCCAACAAAGATTAACCAAAGTCAATGCTAACTTTGTTGCTGCTCCGTTAAATCGAGGGAGATTTGATCCAAGATTAAACTACTTTAAAATATTATTTTGAAACCAAGAGGGCTCATGTGTGTATTCATGCACTCAAGTATTTCAAATTAATATTTAGTCACAAAAAAATTTTTTATTTTATTTTATTATTCTTTTGATCCATTAAGTGTTGGTTAAATTAGTGCAACAACTATTGGAGGAGATCTTAAGATGTGATTCCACCTCTTGAACCTAGGCTTCATCCAAAGAGGCCACCTGAGGCAACATCATCAACAAATTCTATTATGAGTGTTGTTTGTTTGGTAGAGGCATAGGTAATTTACATTTTTGAGTTATCTTATATGTTTTAGCAATCTATGAAACATATTAGGAGTTGGATTATTTTTGGAATATATGTATGGTTTTTAGAGATTATTTACCAATTATTCTCTCATTTATTGTTTCAGTTTCCTTTTCATCATAACTCAACATAATCCTCTAATAATTCTTTATTTTTGTGTGTGAAATTTTATGCAATATTCACATAGGTGTAATGATTAAATTTATCCTAATGAATGATAGCCATGTTCACATGGATGCGATGTAGTGTTTGACACTTGATGGTTTGCATGCCCAAGAGTTTGCATGTTCTAGTGGGTGACACATACTATTTTTCTTTCCTTGTACCTATTTTTCATAAGGTGGATGGTTCATACGTAATACTTTCCATTGTTTCAATATATTTTTTCTTATACATATGTGAGGAAGGTAATAAAAAGGGAATTTGTTGGTATTTGTTAAGGAAATTGTATGCATGTTCAGGACTCCTAAAGATAAAACAATGGACCACATTATTCTTTTTTGTACTAGAGAACTGGAGGGAAATGATTCTCAAGGAATATCTGAGTAGAGAGGGGGAAGACCTTTCCTTATGTTGTGTTTCAATAAAGGGAAGAAGGTACAAACTAACTGATAAATGGGTGATATTCCTAGATAATATTCCCGTAAGTTAAGTGGTAGATGTCTAGTTTGTCTAGATTCTTGGGCACTGATGTAACTAAGTTATATTATATCATGCGGGAGTTTATTTGCCTTGGCATTATCATACCCTGGTTTGGTGGTGGAATCCAATGTTGGTTCATATGGTTGGGTGGTGAATTTCTCCTAAGTAATCGATTTAGTGGATGTTTAGCTTAATAGATACAAGTGTTGTCTTTGTGTATATGAAATATATTTGTTTGCATCTCTGATATGTAATTATTGATGTTATGTTATGTATATTAATTTTATAAATAAATGGTATGAATTTTGTGAAGATATGTGATAGGTCTTCTATGTTGTGGAATCACATTCATCTAGGTGTGAATTTTATGCGGGTTTCCCTTAAGCTTTTGGTAAACTAGTTCTAATTCTGCTACAAATTTAATAAAATTTTAATTCTACAATTTTATTGCATGTGAAAATCTATAATGTGGTTGTGGGATTCTAAGTTGCACTCATGGTGGGGAATTTGAATTCAGAATGATGAACGAAATTTTAATGGAGTGACCCAACTACTAAGGGACATGGATTTGTGTGTGCTACATAGCACCTTAACAATGATTTTATATCCCACATTCGAAAAGAGATGGGATGTCAACATCCTATCATATATATTTAGAACATTTTGGGATGAACTTTTGGGTTGGCTTGATATTTCAAGGACATTGATTCCAATACTTCCATAGGCATTCAAAAGAGGCACATCACCTGACTCTACCTAATATTATTTGGCCTTGATTCTTGTCCCTCTAATATTGGAACCTTTAATGCAGGAAAGGTTTTAACATTTGGATTCCCAATTGTAGGGAATGGTTAAAAGAGTTCATGAATTGAAATTTGGTTGAATTCTTTTTATTTTACCCCTTATACCTTCTCTGTCTAGCTATCATTTTCATCAATATCCTAAGAAATTTCCATCTTGTAAATGGTTTCTTCCCACCTTAAGATCCATCTCTCCTATAAATGTGTTGTGGCTAATTTTTGCAATATTTGTGTTTAAATTTATAATAGTTTGATCTTTTCTATATATAGAATCACAATTTCATTGTGACCACAAAAATTGTGACATGTTCCTGTCAACATATATTTGATTATTGATGCATGTCTTATTTTCCCACTTTAAGGTCCAAAACTCCTATCAACATGTTGTGGTTAATTTTTGAAATATTTGTGATTGAATTTATAATACATCGATCTTCTCTATATTTAAGATTGCCTTTTTGTAGTGGCCATAGAATTTTCCAACATATTTTATGTCAATGCATATTTTGTTATTGATGCATGTCTTATTTTCTAATATAATATTTTGATCTATGTTTCAAGGTATAGGTCGTTAGAATGTCAGAAATCACAAGATTTTCAAATTTCACTAAGATGTGGTAGATCCACAAATTGGACAAATTATTTATGGTCCTTATCCCAAGGTGTGAAAATAGAGTTGCATTAACTCTAGTTAGAGAGACTATTGACTCTCAATTAAACAAGAGAGTTGAACATGTTTATTTTTAAAATGAATGGCATAATATGCCAATAATACCAGATATAAAAATCCTACCTATTGTCCAGAGCTAATATCTTTGTTTGGACATTTTTCATTTTCATTTCAATGTTTCTCTGATGATCGTAATTTCATTTATTTACCTTACTAGTAAATCTTACAACTTCCCCTTTGTCTCGTGAATCACATTATGATCAACCCAATAAGAGGAGGCATTTATATTGTAACACACCTCCTCCCACATTTGCCCAAGCTAACTGGTCCACCAGGGTAAACATGTAACGAAGGGTTACTATGATATGATTCAACTTCCTAAGTACAGTTAAGTAGTGGAGCTGACATGAAACAACCAATTTGACCTTCCACACATGCTACATAACCTTTAGGAGCCAACCAACCCTTGAGAAAACTTGGAATTTTACTAATATGGACCCTCAACCACTCCCATGACAAGTCATGCATGTGATTGAGGCCTTCCAGTTGCTCCCACAATAGGGCATGGCAACGATTGTGGAATTTTCGAGGTAGTTCTGTGCCAATAACCCTAGAATCTGAGCCACTTTGTAAGGGCTAGGTCCCATGCCACTACCCAAAACTTCATGAAACTCCCAGAAATTATAAGTAACATTGAAAAAATGTTACTGATTTAAACATTGGTACAAGCACTTGATCTAACCCCTACCAGCCATGATAAGAATTTCGTCAAACATTTTACAAGTATGTAATATATAAGTCATAACAACATATATGAGCATAGGGGTCTCATACTTATCTAAGAATCGATAAGAAGCATTAATGCCTTATCACAATAGTTGCATTATCACCTATTAGGTCATATATCCATTCTTCATTCATTTTCTAATCAAAACATATAGAAATTCAAACAAAACAATGATGTTAAATACATAATCCTTCTACTTAATTCTTTGCGGAAATTAAATTTCCAATTGCAAACACATGAAGAAAAATCAATCACACATAACAAGATGTTTTTACCAGGAAAGCTTAAAGCTAAAAACCCAACTATAATATATTATGTATATCATGGATCATGAAAAAATCTCATACAAATTTTTTCTCATAGATCTTTCAGTACAATATACAATCGTCTCACACTATCATACAAAAATTGGCTCACACATGCACCAATTTTCTGCCTCCTAATAGCCTGCCTCCACTGTGCAATCCCTGCTGAAGAAGATACCTAAATGAATTCAATCTTACCTCACCTTGAATGTGCAATCCTCATTGGCATCTCCAATGTGTGTGTAGATGCAGTGAATGCATCACTATAGTCACAATTGATAGTCAACCAGACCCTTTCACCTATCTCTCCACTAGGTCTCCACTGGATTTGACATGCATGTAGTTAACAGTTGTATTTCTTTAGTTGTATGTGAAACACTGCTTGTGAATTAATTAAATAATTAATTCATTGATATCTCACTAGTGTATCATGAGTTACAACTAGCACAACTGAGTTTAACTCACTTAACTAAGATAAACTAAATAATAAATCATATAACTACTCTTCCAACTCTGTTACAACTTTTTCACACTCAGTTACAACGAAGTCCACTGTGCATGTCCCACCAACCAACCTTGGAACTTGTAATTCCTTCAATCAACTGGTTTCCACATAAGTTAACTGAAATCAAGTGTTTCAAGAGAATAGATTATTATTTATTGTCTAATTATTATTAAGGGATAATAATAATCGACATGCGATCTATAAATAGATTTCTCCCATGCATCTAAAAATAGAATCTCATATATAAATAGAATTTTCTCAACCATCTACAAATAGTCTCCTGCTATAAATAGAATATGCTCACCATTCTAAAAATAGACATACACCTAAAAATAACTGGTGGGCCCCACCTAGTGAAGGTGCTTAATTTTCACTAGGATCACCATCTTGTTGAATCTCAACACTCCCTCTCAACAAGAAAGGGATTATCCTTCACCTCGATCCTGCCTCTATGGTATTCGAATTTTCTCCTAGTGAGCACCTTCGTCAGAATATCTACATCCTGATCTTCTGTAGGAATGTACTGAAGCAACATGATCTTCCGCTGCACACAATATCTGATATGATGATACCGAATATCTATATGCTTAGATCTATCATGAAACACAGGATTAATCGAGGGTTTAATGCAACTCTGATTATCACAATGAAACATTGTAGGATGTAAATGAGAACCAAACAAATCGACAAGGATCTTCCTCATCTAGATAGCCTCACATGTAGCTGTTGGAAAAATACTGAGAGGGGGGGTGAATCAGTATTTAGTGCAGACAATAAAACTTTGATATTTCCTTCTTAAAAACCCATACGCTACTTTCCTGAATTCAACTCGCGTATATACGTGGATATCCTTTACAAAACTCACGTATATCCAGTGAATTAATTATGCATTTAATTCATGACTTAGATCATTGCATTACTCATTTATCAGATGTTCAGAAAATAGTAAATAGGTGCAGAAAGAACAAAGTAATCATCACACACAATCAATCACACATGAACACCAAGATTTTTAGGTGGAAACCCAATTTGGGAGAAAACCACCGCTGCCATTGTCTCAGTCTTCAATCTTTATTATTAAGAAAACTTCTAACAACATGTACTGGTGCAGACTCATACCAGCACGCAGGCACCCACTTGCAGAAGGCTACAACCTTCTCTCGTTTACCAGCCTTTCCTAGAAGGGAGCAACAACCCCCTGCTTTCGTTTACCAGCCTCTCCTGGCAGAAAGCTTCTACTTTCAGACTGAAGGCTTCAACCCTCAGATCCACTACAGACCACGTTTCATCAATTTTCAAACTGGATCAAAACGGCTTCAACACAATCCTTCACTTATCAGCAAACGTCATTTTCCCAGAGCATCAACCAGAATATCAGAGATAACACAGAATTCAGAATAGATATGCAGAATCTCAATCAGCTTTGAGCAACCATCAGTTCAAATTGCATACGCGCTTTTCTTCAAACAAACTCGCGTATATACGCGCTTTCAATAAAGGCAACCCGCGTATACATCTGTGCACTTTTCAGAAAAAACCCTAACAGTCCATACGCTTTTTTGTTTAAACAGATCCATGTATATACGCGCTTTTCATGAAACGAACATGCGTATAGATCTATAAAAGATAAAATTTGCAGAACAGATCAGATCTATGGACTTACCCAGATTTCTTCAATATCTTCAATAGATTTGCGCCAGGTCTTCAATACTTCTTTTCAGATCATCCTAGAGATTCATCATTTCTAGATCTAGAGATTTTGAACCTTCATCATATTCATGGGTGCATCATAGATTCAGATCTATCGATTAAGAACAGAGTTCAACCATACAAATAAACTTCAGAGTGAAGTATTCATTTAAAGCCCAGACACATGCACACTCTTTGCACAATGATTTTCTTCTCCTTATATAGGTTTACCCTTTATCAATACCATGAGCCAAAACCACACCTCTTCCGATGGTATTCCTGGACGGGATCGAATAGACAACCCAGCGCTCAATACAATGGGTCAATACCATGGTAGTAACCCCTGGTTTTACACTTTTAGAGCGCAATTGAGCATACGCGACTTGGCACGTACTTTCCCGCGTGCATACGCTACTTCTCCTAGACAAACCCGCGTATGCCTTGAGACACACACTTTTCATCATTGGTCTAGCACATACTGGAATTCCTTTCATCATTACATGTGAGCTGCTCTGTAGACACATCAGATTTACATCATTAAATAGTATATCAAGTCAGTTTCCATTTAGTACAACTTTCATCAAGTAGGTTTCCATCATCTTTATCAAGTGGGTTGCCATCAAGGACAACACTCTGCATCATATTTCCAACAGTAGCTTGACTTGCTTCCATGTATTCTGCTTCCACTGAACTAAGTGCCATGGATCTCTGTTTCCTACTGTACCAAGAAACAATTGTAGATCCGATACTAAAAACCCCTCCTGATGTGCTTTTTCTATCCGTTGGGCTACCTGCCCAATATGCATCCTTGAAGCCATGCAACTTCACCTCATCCGTCTATCTGTACCATAAGCCATACACAGATGTGCCCCTAAGATTTCTCAGGACATGCTTGCCCGCCTTCCAAAAGAGCTTGGTAGGCTTAACCATTGCTTGACTAAGCTAGTTCACCGCATAGCATATGTTTGGTCTTGTATTAACTAAATACATGAGTGAACCCACCAACTATCGATAGATAGTAGCATCCACTACCTTTTCCGATGTAGCATCCTCTTTCCTCTAGTTTCCTGGAAGAGGAATATCCATGGGTTTGCATCCCTCCATGTGAAACTTACCAAGTATATCCCTTGCATACTTGCCTTGAGACATAAACAGTTCACCATCTCGCTACCATATTTCCAATCCAAGGAAATAGTGAAGGAGGCCCATATCCTTCATCTCAAACTCCTTTGTAAGGTCCTTTTTGCATGAGTGTATCAGCTACTCATCACCAGTTAGTATTAATCATCAACATAAAGAACAATGATTAAAATCTTACCCTCCACCACAATCTAGTATAGGTTTGTATTTGCCTCACTCTTGGTGAAGCCAAGTCCAATGAAATAGTTGTAGATTCGAGTGTACCAAGCATGGGGTGCTTGCTTTAGCCATACAATGCTCTTTTGAGTCTACACACATGCGACTCACTGCTGAAGATCTCAAATCCTTTAGGATGCTCAATGTACACTTCTTCCTCAATGATCCCATTAAGGAACGCAATCTTCACATCCATCTGATGAATGTGCCAACCCATCTGTGTTGAGAGAGCAAGGATGGTTCTTATGGAAGAATATCATGCGACAAGTGAAAATTTTTCTTCATAATCAATCCCCTCGATCTGTGAGAAGCCTCAGGCCACAAATCTCGCCTTATACTTCTCAACACTCCCATCAGTAGCTTGCTTTACCTTGTAGATCCATCTTGAACCTACCACTGATTTATCAACCGGCCTTGGAATAATTTCCAAAGCATTGTTTCTGATAATGGAGTCATACTCCTCCACCATTGCATCTACCCATGTGGGCTCCTGCACTGCTTCCTGAAAGGAAGATGGCTCTATCACAATACATTTTCTCATGAGAGCCATGTATCCATTGAATCAGTTAGGAGACTCTCTCTGTATGTGCTGTGAAGTAGGGACTCCTACATTCTGTGTCGCATCAAGCTTCAGCCTCTCAGCTTCTATGGTATGCCTTCTGCCAGTTCTGATGTTTGGTTCTGCATGAGTGGACTCCTCCACTCCATGATCCTCCTCCTGTGGCTGATCCACATCTAGAGACTCATCTTTGGGAACAAGCATTTCCTCCTCTGCATGCAAGTCTAACTCCCTCTCAAGCGACAACTTCATGGCTTTCTCCTCATTGAATTTTATATCCCGTCACACCACAGTCATTCGATTATTTGGAAAATACACACAATAATTATGGGGTATTTCTGTGTACCCCACAAATATCCCAACTTCAGCAGTTGACTCCAGCTTCTTTCTAGTGTTCTTCGTCACATGAACATAAACAAATGAGCCAAAAATCTTAAAGTGAGAAACATCTGGTTTCTTACCAGTAAAATATTCTTCAAGTGTACTCATGCCAAGTACTCTACGAGGACAATGGTTTTTCACATAAACCGTAGTGTTTCATGCTTCTTCCCACAAGTGCATTGGTAGGCCCTGATCATGTAGCATAGCTCATGCAGCACCCACGATCGTTCTATTATTCCTCTCCGCGACCCCATTATGTTGTGGGTTATGAGGCACTAAGAGTTCTCTTTGAATTCCTTCTTTGCTACAGAAGTCTTTGAATTCATTCAAGATATATTCACCACCATTATCACTTCATCGATCCTTCACTTGATTTCCCGACTCTTTCTCCACCAATGCTTTAAACTCAAAGAACTTTGAGAATGTTTTTTCTTTCTTCTGCATGAAAAATATTCAACAACTATGAGAATAGTCATCAACAAAAATAACATAATACATGTGTTTTGTTGTTGAAGAAACTGAGAATGGCCCACACACGTCTATGTGAACTCTCTCCAAGATCATCGAAGCACGATTCTCCTTTTCATGAAAGGTGGTCTTCACAAACTTACCCATAGTACATCCCTTGCACTGATCTATCTGCGCAAGTGTACCCTTGGGAATTCCAGTAGAAACCTGCTGTAAAATATTCAGGGCACCATGGTGAAGATGGCCTAAACACCTGTGCCATAATTCGCCCTCATCCCGGCTCACCACTTCTTCTTCTTTGCCCACCATTGCAGCTTAATCATCTACCTCTAGCTTGTAGAGATTATTGACTCGAATCCCTATCCTCTTGGTTTGACCCATTGTTTTATGTCGTAGGAAATATTTTCCATCGCTGAAAACAACGTCATAACCTCTGTCCTCCAACATCGCAACTGAGACCAAGTTTTTCTTTAGACCTGGAACATGCATAACATATTTCAACAGAAATGGTTTACCTAACTCCCTCTCAAAGGTAATGGTACCAATTTCGGTTGCACTGTATCATCCATCATCGCCCATCTCTATATTCATCTGGAGATCTTTCTCCTCCAAATCGTTGAAAAGCTCCTTATCTCCTGTCATTTGGAAGAAAGCACCACTATCAAGATACCACACGGATCCCATTCCGCTTGAAACCAAGCATGCGATCAAAGAGAAATCAAGTTCAAATTGCAAGGCAAGGGCCTCACCAATTGCATCTCTAGTAGACTTCTTGTTCTTCTTTTTTTGTGGGAAGTTAGTGGCAAGATGCCCATGTTCGTGACAGTGAAAACATTTCACCTTGGAAAAATTTAGCTTCTTTCCTTTAGCCTCGAATTTTGAGTGGAATTTCTTCCCCTTCCCTTTCCTTGCTTTGGCAGCCAAAGCACAATCCTCTTCATCATCATGTTTTGATGAAGAGCCATCCCCGGTGTTCCGCCTAAACTCCTCCTGCACTAGATCTGACCACAATCATTCTCAATCCGACAGTTTTTCCAGTCAGTTGAAAAATTATTGATAATTGTGCCAAATATTAGGAAGTCCCAAGACAACCATGCTCACCAAATCATCATTAAAAATCGTGATTCCCACACTCCCCATTTCATCCCGACATTGGACAAACTTTGTGAGATACTTTGGAATCCTATCGCCCTTCTCCATTTTGATTTTTCTGAGTTTATCCTTCAGCACCAATTTCCTATGGTCGCTGCTACTTTGGAAAATAGTTTTCAAAGGATTCCACATTACAAATGGAGTAGCTTTTCTGTGAAGGCTTGAGACAATATGGTCTCTCACACCTTCCATCAAAATCCTTCTCCTCTTCACTACTTTCTTTTTCTAGGCATCAAGTAATGCAGCATTCGTCGAAGTGGGCTTAAGAACATCACTGTCAATGAATTCCTTCAAGCCACCATCTTCAAGCACCGCCTCCATCCTATCCTTCCATGAAATTTAGTTTGAGCTTCCCTCGAGTGCATACTCCAACTGCAAACCATTGAAAGCCATTTCGATGTTTATTCAGCTGTTTCACCAAGAAATTCTTGCAAAAAATTTGAATTTTTTCCACCAACAAAACTCAGCACTGCTTCAATATTGCATTCTTATCTACTCCGATACCAAGTAGAAATTCAATCAATATAGTGATGTATTACCATATTCTCTTGATCTAACAATTAAATCCATTGTTAAATACATAATCCTTCTACTTAATTCTTTGTGAAAATTAAATCGCTAATTGCAAACACATGAAGAAAAAACAATCGCACATAACAATATGTTTTTATCAGGAAAGATTAAAGATGAAAACCCCAACTATCATATATTATGTATATCATGGATCATGAAACAATCTCATAAAAAGCTCTATTCATAGAGGTCTCAGTACAATATACAATCGTCTCACACTGTCATACAAAAATTGGCTCACACATGCACCAATTTACTGCCTCCTGACAGCCTGCCTCCACTGCGTAATCTTGTTGAAGAAGATCCCTAAATGAATTTGATCTTGCCTTGACTACACAATCCTCATTGGCATCTCGAATGTGTGTGTATATGCATTGAATGCATCACTATAGTCACAATTGTTATTCAACGAGACCCTTTCACCTCTCTCTCCACTGGGTCTCCTGTGGATCTGACATGCATGTAGTTAACAATTGTATCTCTTCAATTGCATGTGAAACATTGCTTGTGAATTATTTAAATAATTGATTCACTGATCTCTCACTAGTTTATCATGAGTTACAACTAGCACCACTGAGTTTAACTCACTTAACTGAGTTAAACTAAATAACAACTCACATAACTACTCTTCCAACTCTGTTACAACTTCGTCACACTCAGTTACAACGAAGTCCACTATGTGTCCCACCAACCAACCTTGGAACTCATAATTCCTTCAATAAACTAGTTTTCCATCAGTTAACTGAAATCAGATACTTCAAGGGAATATATTATTATTTATTTTCTAATTATTATTAAGGGCTAATAATAATTGACATGCGATCTATAAATAGATTTCTCCCATGCATCTAAAAATAGAATCTCATCTATAGATAGAATTTTCTCAACCATTTATAAATAGACTTCTGTTATAAATAGAATATTCTAACCATTATAAAAATAGACATACACCTAAAAATAGACTCCTCGCTGGCCCTGTTCTAGTAAGTAAGCATCTTTTCACTAGGATCATCGTCTTGTTGAATCTCAACAAAACATGACGAGAACCATACATCAATATTGTCATAAAACATAATCGTAACCAACATATAACAAGCATATAACAACCATAAAAACCACATATGAAAAAGTATATTTCCCCATCGAATACAAGAAGGAAAGAGCTCTTATTAACTTGTGAAAAATGCAACCTGGTTTGGGACTTCCACATACTACCTGACCATAGATTGGGCTAAATCAGATCTTTATTTCAGCCAATCATCCTTGTGCCATATTCCAATCATGAATATGGGATCTCATGGAATAAACCAAATCAGGGCTTCCAGAAGTGAAATCACCTCAACCCTCAACCAGTGTTTCCACCTCACAGTCAGACATCACTGACCATCACCAGATCGGTCTCTATCCAAGTTGTCTAGGCCTCTAGAGCATTTGTACCAACCAGGGCTTCCAGGACTAGTAACTCAACCCAAGTTCTTACAAGGCTTCCAAGAACTAATAACTCAACCCACAATAAAAGGAACATGAGAACTAACCAAAAAACAAAGATAAACCCCACAACACCTTGGCTATCTAGGAAATGGAAAGGCTACGGAAAACCACTATCAATCCAGGCATTTCTCCTTTCCAATGACATATCATAACCAAGAAACCACATGCATATGAAACGCATGCCAAAAATAGCAAGGAAATAATACATGAAACTCAATACCTGCAATCAAAACCCATTGTAGTTGCTGATATTGGTGTCCTCTTGCACTTTCCTGCTCTTCCTTTGCCTCATTTCTCCAAATCCCAAGTATGACACACTCCTCCAAGAGTGCTCCAAGAAAAATATGTGTTTAAGAGTATGAGAGAGAGAGAGAATAGAATGAGAGCTCCAAAAACTGAAATGACAAAAGCCATGAACTGATGCTTATAAGCCTTTTTATTAATAAGTCCTTCATTTTCTTCAATTTCCAATATTTTCCTTCATTTTCCTCCTCACATGCAACCTGTGACCTTTCACCTTCCTTTTCTCCTAATTTCCATTTTTTTCATAAATAAATGCCAATAAATGCCACTTTGCCTTTCCAAAGCCTTTTTCATTGTTGTTGCCAATTCCCATAGCCATTAATTAATCAATAGTGACCCTCGTCACTATGTTTTTTCCCAATATTCAATTTGGAATACGTGACACATGACTAAGGTTATTATTTTTCCTTTATTAACTTAATTACATGGATTTTTAACCAGGATTTTTATATAACCCTCCCCCTTGGGGGAACACCATCCTCGATGTTCAATGGAACCTACAACCAACAAGATTGTTGAAGAAAAACATACTACCTATGGAGATTTATAACTTAGCTCGTTGTAGTATTCACAATGATAATCCTGTTGAAATAAAACCAACATAACCAACATGACAAAAATAACATGACACCCATACTGCTTATTGGAGCTTTATAACACAACCCGTGGTAGTATTTACATCCATATATGTATATACACATGTAACCAAACATCACACCCAAACATATACCAATAACGTCGCTCAACCAATGAATATAGAAGGATACATAACCCACATCTGATCTGTCATATCACATGTAGCTTCATCGGGTCCAAAGTGCTTCCATTGCACTTTAACTTGCTCGATTGCTCGGTTCTGGAGCATGAGCGTCTTTATCGACAAAATTCACTGAGGTTCCAGTTGGAATTTTCCTTCTAACTCCACCTAGAATACAGAGCAGTCAATCACATGATGAACATCTTTAACATACTTCTTAATCAATGACATATGGAAAACATCATGGAATTTCCCTGTTGGAGGCACTGCAAGTTGATAGGCTACTGGTCCAATCCTTTCAAAAATATTGAAAGGTCCACAATACTGAGGAGAAAAATTGCACTTGCTTTAATCCTTAAGGAGCTCTTCTTGGACTTTATTTGCAATTACACCTATTCCCAAACCTAAAACTCCTTAATCATCATGCCTGATTTGCATAAATTTTTTGCCTATCCTAAGATGCTTTTTGTTTGATAACCTGCATTTCTTTTCTATCTATGCCAACATGTCTGGTCCAATCAGTACCATGTTAACTAAATGAATCCAACTGATAGGAGTATTATAACTCCACCCATAAAGTGCCTTGAACGGACTCATCCTCAGTGACTCATGACCATTATTGTACGCAAACTCAACCAAACATAGAAACTATTCCCACTTTCACTGCTAATGCATCACATACATCCTCAACTTGTCCTCCAAAATCCTGTTGATCCTCTTTGTCTGTCCATCTGTCTGCGGATGATAAGTTGTGCTGAAGTGCAAATTTGTGCCCAAACCTGCAAATAACTCCTTCTAGAACCTACAAGTGAACTTAGCATCCCTATATGACACAATATTCTTCAGAACATTGTGCAACCTCACCACAAATCTGATGAATACCTATGCCTCATCACTAGATGAATAAAAATACTTCACCAGAATTAAGTGCGCTACTATTTTCAAACTTTCCACTACAACCATGATGGAATTATGTTGTCTAGATTTCTTTAGAGGACCTGTGATGAAATCCATAGAAATCACCTCCCATATCCACTATTGAATTAGAATTATCTATAGTAATCCACATGGATGTTTACACTCTACTTTTACCTGTTAATAGTCCAAACATCTAGTCACAAACACTGCCACTTCCTTCTTCATATTCGTCCAATGGTAAAACTTCTTCATTGTTGTCAATGTCTTATGATATCCTAGGTGACTTGAATATGGCTTAGCATGAAATTCCCTCAAGACAAGCTTCTTGAGCTGACTATTTCCTGACACATATATCTTGTCCCTGAATTGGACCAAGCCATCTGTTGTGAGATGATAGTCCATATCCTGATCACTTGTACCCTATTGTAACCTATACCTAAGCTCCCTCTACCTATCATCGTGTTTACCTGCCTGTAAGATCCAATCCTATAAATCTGTCCCATAGAAGCTCATAACTATTATATGATTCACATGTATCCTCCTACTAAGAGCATCTACAACCCTATTCTCTTTACCTTTAATGTACCTGATCTAAAAGTCAAACTCACTGATCGTGGCCAACCATATAGCTTGTCTAGAATTCATATTTGGTTGGTCAAATAGATACCTCGATCCATTGTGATTTCTCATCAATAAAAACCTCATGCCAAGAAGATGATTCCTCCACATATTCAATGCATGAATGATCGCTTCCAACTCAAGATCATGTGTCGGATAACTCTGCTCGTGTTCATTCAGTTTTTGTTACTCGTAACATACTACATTTCCTTCCAGCATACGAACTCCACCAAGCCCCCTCTTGCAAGCATTTGTGACACTAGAAACTCTTTATCCAGATCTGAAATCTTTATAACTATAAATTTGTCAACAACTGCTTCAACTGTTCAAATTTAGATGCCCATTCCTCTATCCATTCAAATTTTTTAACTTTCCTTTGCAATGATGTAATAGGATAAGAAATTTGTGAGAAGTTCCTGATGAACCTCCTGCAATAACCTGCTAGTCCCATGAACTATATTACCTCATCCACATTCCTAGAAGCTTACCATTCCATGATAGCCCTTATCTTTTTTGGATCCATTGTTATACTTTCTTTGGAAACCACATGTCCCAAGTAATGTACCTATGTCTGAAAGAAACCACATTACTAATTTTAGCATACAATTGATGCTCTCTCAGCAATCTCAATACTTATGCTAAGTGTTTGACATGTTATTCCTCATTTTTAGAATATACCAATATATCATCAATGAATACAATAAAAAACTTGTCCATATAAGGACACAATACACTATTCATCAAGAACATAAAAGTAGCTGGAGCATTAGTCAAACTAAAAAGAACTACAAAAAACTCATAATGCCTTGATGTGTACCTGATGGTAACCTAATCTTAGATCAATCTTCAAGAACACTCCTTCCCCGTTAGGGGAATTTTGAGGTCTAAAATGGGCCTCCTAAGGAAATAATAAAATAATAGCTAAACCAATAAAATCATATTTATGAATTTTCAATTCACTTTTTGTACCACAATCCATGTAACCATAGTTAAATTCAATTCAAAAGTTGTACCAAAATAAAATTAATAATTTTTTTTATTGATGTGACTATAAATAAGAATGAGTTTTTCAAGAAAAATCATTATCATTGAACAACTAATGCATTTGTACTTTGTACTTAAATAACTTAAAACAAAATAGAAATATAAATTTATAAATTCTTAATTATATTATATGTTATTAATTAAAATTTATATTATTTAAATTGTATAATAACATGTAATTAATATACTATATAAAAATAATATAATATAATATAATAAATATATAGCAATATGCATTATTTCTTTCAAGAAATATGAAATGACAATAATATTATTTTATTCAAAAAGTGTGAAATGACATTTATTATTAGTACTTTACTTTATGACTTTAAAAGTACTTAGAGCACTACCAGGGTTAACCATGATTTTTTATCCACCATTGAGAATGTGACAAGTAGGTACCTTTAACTCAAGCAATGCCACCTCAACCATTAGGGATGATGTCATCCCCTGAAATGTGATTGGTTCTCATAAAGTGAATTTTGATTGTACATTTTCCTTAGGAGGCCTATTTTACACCTCAAAATTCCCCTAATGCATTCAAATGATCAAACAAGACATTAATCCTCAACAACATATACCTATTTTTTATGGTCACCTTGTTCATCTATTTATAATCGATGCACAACATGAGAGTGCCATCCTTCTTCTTCACAAATGACACTCATGCACCCCACATTGATACACTTGGCCTAATGTATCCCTTGTCAAGCATTTACTTCAACTGCAACTTTAGATCTACTAACTTTGGAGTGCTCATCCTGTATGGTGCCTTTGATTCTAGTGCTTCCCCTGGTACCAACTTAATAGAAAATCCCACTTCCCTGTGAGGTGACAACTCATAAATCTCTTTTGGAAACACATCTTGAAACTTGTATAGAACTAGTTACCTGATAAAAATATTTGCATCCTCATTTTCCTTACCTTTGTTGCTATAAATGTGCACTACGAATAACACACACCCCTTCCTATGACTACACTTTTCCTACATAATTGTCACCATCATAACTTATGTTGCCTTCTTCTTACCCTGTAAGATTATTTTTCTCCATTGTCATCCAAACACTTAATGACCTTGTCATAAAAATCCGCCTTGGTCGTATGAATATGCAACCAATCCATACCCAACAACATTATGTATGACCCCAATGAAAATACATTGAAATGTGTTGATGTAGGCTTACCAATCAATATAAAATAAAAAGATCTTACCCAAATATGAACTCTCTTCTTTGTACTTGTATCCAACTACAATAACCAAGATTCTGTATGAAATTTTTTATTCAAACCACAGTTATCCACCAATTCAGGATTAACATAACTATATTTAGATCCAGGGTCAATCAAAATAGAAACAATTTGATCAAAAAGCTTACTATCCATCTCAATAATATATGCCTGATGATTTGCCTACCTGTTATCCAACATTGTGGAAATCCAAGGAATAGTATGTCTAACATCCCCTACTGCCTGTGCCTCCTGAGCACTGTAAATCTGCAGTCTACCACCCTGATGTTGTGGAAAATCTCGCCTACGATGGTCCTTTCCCCAAGTCCAATATTGTAAAGGATTCCAACCTGCACCCTTGTTCTACTCCTCAGAATGAAGTCCATGTCCTCTATCTGATGTATTGAACTTCTTAGGCAACGTTGCATTCTCTTTGTTACTTGCGTCTTGAGGTCTTGTTCGCTTTTTATCCCATTTTCCTTTATCATTTTCATTACCTTTTCCAATCTTGCTTAATCATATATCTGTGCTTTGATTGTTCAAAACAATGATTTGGCTTCCTGATGGCTTCTTCCAATGATCTAGGCTCATCAAACTCAATCATGTCTTTAAATGCTACCGACAACCCACTGATGAATCTATGAATCTTCACTTTCTCTTCCTGAAAATAAGGCACATAACTCAATAACTCCAATAATCTGCTAGTGTACTCCTCATCAGTCATAGATCCCATATTTATCTCATAGAATTTCTTCTCCATGTCGTCATATTATCTCTTCGATAGGTACTTCTTGAATAGTCTCTCGAGCTCACTCCAAGTCAAATCCTCTTCATGAATACTCTGACAGTCTTTACATCTTCCCACAAAATATCTTCTTTACCTTTAAGACTAAACTTAGCTATTCTAGCCTTCAAGTTCTATAAGTAATCATGCAACCAAAATAATTTATTCATCCTAGGTAACCATGCTTCTACATCATGTGACTTCTTCATTTCCCCATCAAATTTAGGTGTATTTTCTTTCTTGAACTCATCCGAAAAATATCCCCTTTCATTCCTCCTATAAGGATGATAACGACGATGATATTGATACATGTTATAAATAAAACTAGAATATATAATTTGTCCATAACCTCTCCTTTCTAGGGTATCCATGACCCTTCCATCTCTTATTGTTTCATCCCTATATAACCTATGCCCACCATGAGACTGACTGCCATATGCCCCATTAGTCCTATCCTCCTATCCATGACTGATTATAAGCAGTCCATGTCTCTCCAAGTATGATAAGCTTTGAAAGATAACTACATTGACTTTTGCTTTTTTCTCCTGTGACCTAGCAAGTCTCTCTTGTGATTGAATAATTATGTCATTATCTTATTTGCAACTACTTATTTCTACCTTCAAACTTATCAAATTTTCTGCTATGGGAGGGGAGTATTCATCACCATGTTTCTCATCTGATTTATATGGAGAATATTGTGAACTATAGTCTACCATTATGGTAGCCATCCTTTTTCTTCTCTTCCTGCAAGGCATACTATGTCAGCTAAACCAAAGAATAAACATAACCAACATACCTCAGTATAGTTCGGGAAGGATATCTCATATGCAAGACCAACCAGATTACCGCAATACACATGTAATCATAATCATAACAATATATAGACATCATATCAATCATCATCCAATTACCATGCATGATGCCACAACCACAACACCAAATAGAAACAATGCATGCACAACAACATATGTACGACACACATGCATACACGTTACATACAAACGCTGAAATTCATAACCAATGCATAACTGAAATATACTCATGATAAACATATCCAACATGAACACCATTAACTTTCACACGATGACACATTGCAACCATGACCACCACCATATATACACAAAGAGCACATATACCACAAACATAAGTAACACATAAGCAACCGACATTAATGAAATACAAACACATCGCCCATCCAATCCAAGGGGTGAACCATGCTTTGATACTACTCTATAACACACCTCCTCCCACATTTAACCAAGCTAACCAGTCCACTGGGGTAAACATGTGATGAATGGTTACTATGATATGATTCAAATTCCCAAGTACAGTTAAGGAAGTGAAACCAACATGACATAACCAATCTGACCTTCAACACATGCTATAAAACCTTTAGGAGGCAACCAACCCTTTCAAGTGACCAACCCATGAGAAAACTTGACATTTTACTGATCTGGACCCTCAGCTGCTCCCATGACAAGTCATGCATGCGACTAAGGCCTTCTAGTTTCTCCCACAACAAGGTATGCAAGCGATTGTGGACTTCTTCATGTATTTTTGTGCCAAAAACATCGGATTCTAAGCCAATCTTTCAGGGCTAGGTCTCAGGCCACTGCCCAGAACATCATGAAACTCCCAAAAATGATAAACAACATTGAAACAAGGTTAATAATGAAAACATCGATACAAACACTTGATTTGACCCCTACTAGCCATGACATGAATTTCATGAAACATGTCACAAATATGTAATCTATAGTTCATAACAACAAATCTGAGCATGGGGGTCTCATACTTACTTGAGAATCAATAAGAAGCATTGATTACTTATCGTAATAGTTTCATTATCATCTATTAAGTCATATATTCATTTTCCATTCATTTTCTAATCAAAACATGATGAGAAAATTACATCAAGTCTATCATAAAACATACTTGTAACCAACATATAACCAACATAAATAACAAGGATATAACAACCATAAAACACACATATGAACAGGTATATTTACCCATCAAATACAAGAGGGAAATATTTCTTATTAACATGTGAAAAATGCAACTAGGTCTAGACTTCCATGGACCACCCAACCATAGATTGGGCTGAACCAAATATTTTTTTCAGCCAATCACCCTCGTGCCATATTCCAAGCACGAATGTGGGATATCATGGGATAAAGCAAGAAAAACCAAACTAGGGCTTCCAGAGGCCAAACCACCTCAACCCTCAACTAGTAATTCCACCTCACAGTCAGACATCACTAACCATCACTAGATCGGTCTCTACCCAAGCTTCCCAGGGCTCCAAAGCGTTTTTTCCAACCAAGGCTTCTAGGACTAGTAACTCAACCCACAACTGCTATCGGGATTCCAAATAATTTTTCCACCATGGGATTCCAGACTAGTAACTCAACTCACCAAGGGATTCCAGAGCATTTGTCCAACCAAGGATTCCAAGACTAGTAACTCAACCCAAGTTATTACAAGGCTTCCATAGCATTTTTCCAACCAAGGATTCCAGGAACTAATAACTTAACCCACATCAAAAGGAACATGAGCATCAACTAAAAAGAAAACATAAAACCAACAACACCATGGTTATCCAAGAAATGGAAAGGCTAGGCAAAACCATTTTCAATCTAGGCAATCCTCCATGCCAATCACAAATCATAACCAAGAAACCACATGCATATGTCATGCATGCAAAATCTAGCAAGGAAATCATACATGTGACTCGATACCTACAAGAAAAACCCATTATAGTTGTTAATCCTGATTTCCTCTTATGCATTCCTACTCTTCCTTTTCCTTCTTGCTCCAAATCCCAAGTATCTCACACTCCTCCAAGAGTGCTCCAAGAAAAATCTAAGCATCAAAGAGTATGAGAGAGATAGAGAATAGAATGAGAGCTCCAAAAAATGAACTTACAAAAGCCATGAACTGATCCTCAGAAGCCTTTTTATTAAAGAGGCCTCTGTTTTCTTCAATTTCCATTAATTTCCTTCATTTTCCTCCTCACATGAAACCTGTGACCTTTCACCTTACTTTTCTCCTAATTTCCATTATTTTCATAAATAAATGGCAATAAAGGCCACTTTTCCTTTCCAAAGCCTTTGTCATTTCCTTTTCCAATTTCCATAGCCATTAATTAATCACTAGTGATCCTTGTCACTATATTTTTGCCCAACATTCAACTTGGAATATGTGTCCCATTACCATGGTTATTATTTTTCCCTTATTGACTTTATTACATGGATTTTTAACCAGGGTTATTACATAGATGATGACTCTGATGATCTCAAAGATGATGACAATGTTAGTAGCATCACCAGACAAATGTTTCAACATTATCTTACTTTTCCTTGCTACCATAAACAACCATCTCTATCCATGCCAAAACATATTGTAAGTTTTATATGTATTTATGCTTTGACTAAAATCTGGCAACAACCCTAGATAGCCTTAAATTCTTCATCTAAAATAATTTGTATGGACATTTATTGGTGCATAACATATCTCAAACCAACACTTGTAACATCTTGGAAGGGTGTATTTGGAGGATACATAAATCATACTTATCATATCTGTTTTGGCTCATTTTAATTTTCTCTATGTATTTAAAAAATGTATATATGTGTACTCAAGAAAAAAAATATAAATAAAATAAAAATAAAAAAAATAAAAAATAAAAAATAAAAAAATTAGTGGCAAAGGTTTAGATTTTTAATTTTATTTAGCTTATTATGGTGTATTAAGGGCGTTGATCAAATTTTAATGCAGTCTTAAGGTTAAGTGCATTATGGTGGGTCCTCATTCACCGAAGTCGACAATGTTAAATGTCATTAAAATTTCAGGGTGCAATGGAGAATACAAGTGGGGCCCATCAGATGGAGCAAACCCAACGACACTACATGCCCGACGGTTAGCTCTCCGAGTGCCTCCGAAACTATTTTTTTAGATCTCTTCTAACTGAAAATCAACGTTCCACAATCGTTAAGGGGGGACTCCATCAGATTTTTTCCATACAGGATTCCTCCCCTATAATACATCGATAAGCGAGTGCAAACGTCATGTATCCACTCTATCTACTTTGTCATCATCTATCACTGTACCCCTCTGCCACCTCATCAACATTATCATCCATTAATTCATCCATATTATTACCATGTCATCAATTTAAACACCCCACATTTGCATTTAATTTTGTTTTCTCTCTCGTTGTTCTGTTTACTCTATAAATCTTGTTACCCCGACTCATTCCATTTTTCATTATCCCATGCTCCTTCTTCAGTGGACTTAAATTGTACAAATTTTAGCTCCAGTCAGCATCACTCTTCAATACTCAAGTATTTTTGCGACATCTTTTACATCCAATATTATCAAAATGTCCAAGAAAGCTATTTTAGTAGGTTCTTCTTCCCATATTTCATTAATGGACACTGAAATGGATGTATTTGACCCAATTTGTTCCAAAAATTACATGGAAATTTACCAGAATGTCCTTCTCAAGCAAGATGAGTCTCCTGTATATGTTGTTATTGTTAGGTCGGGTGTTTTGGCTACAATGATTCCTCAAACTTATGTATTCCTAGAATTTATACATTGGCTGGTCTCTACCCTCTATCCTCGAAAATGTTTTGTCATGAACAAATTAGGTGAAAATTTTTTCCAAGTGTCTTCCCTCTTGATTCAACAAGCATTATGTTTTCCTTCCTCAAGCTCTTATACTCCTTTCTCAGAATAAACTTTGTTCTCTGCCTTCCAAGACTTATCTAGGCTAAATCATGCTTAGACGTCTTTCTTTTTAATCCCTGTCGAGAAGCATTTACCTTTGGAACCTACTCATTTTGTTGTGGATAATTTTGTTGAGGAGGTTAAACCTGTTCTCCAAATTTTGGCCAAGATTTTAGGAATATAAGAAAGAATGTTCAGTTTGATGATGAAGCCTAAAACTATTTTTGAGATACCTACTTTCTAGGATAAAATGGTCAATTCTCAATTAATGGATCTCCCCCTCACTGGATGTTTCATATTTCCTTCTTTAATTACTTATCTCTTCTTATATACTCATTTGAAATATTTATGCACCTTAGATTGAATATCATGGATCCTCACAAGAACAAACATTCAATGGTGTTTTGGAATTTTGTGGTAAGAAGTAATGAAAATAATGAGGGATTGATGTATTTCACCACTTCCTTTTTATCAGTTGCTTACTCAATCATAAACAACTTGCCCTTACCTTACATATTACCAAGTGCCCAGTCTTTTATTCAGCTCAGTAAGGAGATCAAAGTAGGTGATTGGTTTTAATTTGAAGAGTATGCAGTAATTAGACTATATGGAGTTGAATTCAACCCTTATAGGCTCCCTACATTTTTTCCTATGAGATTGTTTTCATTAGAATTTATCAAGAAAATTTTGAATTTTGATCAAGTGCATTTTGTCCCAACAAATCAGGGGCATCTATTTAAATTTCCAAAGATAGTGAGACCTCTTATTGTGAACAACAGACAAGCTATCGAAGAAGTGTCGAAAGTTCTTGAAAATATGAATTTGCAATTGAGTGAAAAATGGGAATATGATCATCATCATATTATTTCTAACTGGAGAGTGGAAAATGCTTATGCTCCCTATGTACATGAAGCTTGACTAGATGTCAAGAATCTAGAAAATGGAAGAAAAACCATTTTATCAAGATGGATAGATGTTGAAACTATTCATTAGAGTGAAAATAATTTAAAAAGAAGTAGTGAAGATGTCATTGATTTGGAGGGAGAAACAGATGGAGGTACTAAGAGGATGAAACTATCTTAGGAGAGAAATTCATCACTAGCATCGGGTTTTAAATTACAATTAGGGGATGTTATTTGCACACCTTCTTATCATGTTCCTGAAGAGACTGTTCAAAGCTATGTTACAATGATAATCAGTCGTATTCTCAAATTGAGGAAAGAAACTGAAATTCAAAGAAAGCATGGAGTCCCAATTAGAAGCCCAATTCATCTCATATTATGAGATTATATTGCTTTATGCCATGGACTTGGAGAGGAATAAACTAAAATTATGTTTATCTCACCCCTCTTCCTTGACTATATCTTCTTCATTAGGTTTCAAGACTGTCAACTTTATAGTAGATGCCAGACAAATTCCACTTCCTGATAAAATCAACTTACATAGGCAAATTGGAGAATTGATTTATAGTCATTTGAATAAAACTTCCGAAGTTGCTAGCAAAGCTGAAGCTTTGTTAGAGAAGTTAGTTAATAAATTGAAATTAGAGAAAACAAACTCTAGAGCTATAACTAATCAAAATGAGGAATTAAAGAAATTGGTGGTTAAGATTGGTCTCAATCCAAAAGATAGAAGTGTCATTCAGAAGTTGTTACAGGGAGCTGAAACAAAAATTATCATGCTACTCTGGAAGAAAGTGAAGATGTCTTTTGTAGAAAATCATATGGCTTATGAAGTAGCACTAGTAGAAAAAGAAAAAGAAATATTGACTAATGAACATTTACAGATAAATGGTGAGGTTTCCAAGTAGAAGGAAATGAACTATGTTTTGCAACAGAAAATTGATTCTCATGTTTGTACTATCTTAGTACAAGAAGATTATGAATACCCAGCTAATAAATTAACTCGAGTTATGACTAAGTCGAAAAGTTCTGAAAATGAAATGAAGAAGATTCAAGGAGATTTTGAGAGTGGTATGAAGATTATCAAAGCCATTGAAAAGGAATTGGCCATGTCTAAGGAGAATACTGCGAAGTACATAAATGATTATCAGATTGCTTCTCAAGAAATTAAGGAGCTAAAGGAGAAAGTGAAGGGAAATATGCTTCTTATTAAAGCAAGAAAAATCCTATGGAATGATATCATCCACACCGTAAGGAACATTTTTGAATCCTTGTCTATAGTTTAGGAGGAGAAAGTCATTGTCAAAGACCTAGACGAATTAAACATTGCTAATAAGCAAAAATTACAACAGCAAGCTCAGTTTGCTAAGAAAATGATATATTTCCTTAATTCAAGATCTTCGCAGCAATTAAGGGAATTAGGATTTGAATACAAAACTGGGTATGTCTTAGAAATTAATAAAATGATTGTGAAAAACTTATACTGGAAGATGGCATAGAAGAAATTAATAGGGATTAAAGAAATTGTAATGAAGTTCAACAATGATTTTGACAAGAGGACTAGAGTAGGCTTGCCTTCATGTTGGGACCAGCCAGGAAACTTATTATCCTGGGAGACCTATGAGACTTTACTGGTGGAGGCCAAGAGAAAAATCAGTTCTACTCATGATAAAACAACAGTGATTAAAGGAGCAACTATTTTCAACTATTTTCACAGATATTTCCAACCATATGGTTAATCAAAACCCTTTTTATTAACAAACCAACATACAAAAGAATTACAAACTTCAGAATGGCACACACTAGGTTTGTAAAAATTCCAAGTCCAGATACAACTAATTGGAAAAAATGGAAGGATTGTATGTCACCAACAACAGCGAGTGAAGAAGTTGGACATTCAACTGCACTAGATTCATAAATCACTCAGTGAATCGATGCCACTTTTCATGCATCAGTGTTTTAATATTTAAGAAATTGTGTATTTATGTTTTCTTTTTCAAGAATGTAATGTTCGAGAGAACAATCAATTCCAAAGTAGTTTAGGTAGTTGACAATTTTCTAACTATCCCTTTTTAAAGTTTTGTATAAAAGTCAATTCGGAATGAGAACGAGGGTTCCGAGTTTTTGGAAGTCAGAAGCAAAAACTACCTGTATTATCAATATTCATGTGGATTTGAATAAATATTTCAAAGTGATTCCAAACCCCTGTTGAGTGTGATATGTGTTTCATGTTATATTTCATCTTATGTTTTTCTTCTATAAAACAAAGTAATGAAGTTGCTAGTCTTTAATTTTACAGTTATGCAAAATTTGATTCCTGTGAATTAAAGTTAAAAAGCCTTAATCATGTGCTCCTCTTTTCTATATTTCATTTCATGTTAACTATATATTTCTTCTAAAGTTGGAAACAAGATATTTTGCATACACCAACCTATTTTTAAACACTTTCCACGTTCCTTTCTCACTATACTACCATTCAAAATTGTATTCGACATTAGAAGGCCACTCAGAAAGATTGTTTTTTCTTATAGAATATTAAGAAGAACTATCTTTATAATGAAAATTTCTAAGGTTTTAAAAACAATGGGACAACAACCTTATTTCATCATTATTCCTAATAAATGTCTTGGGCATTGACCTCTTCTCAGCCAGAGGTTGTCTCTCAAGGTACAACAATATCCACCCACCAAGGTTGGCCCAAGGAAGACTAGTAATGTACAGGCTGGAACTAAATTATAAAGTCACTCTCCATTTTAAGGTTTCATTACCAAAAATTTCAATATAAACCACAATTGAGTATAAAATAATAATAGGCTTTAGAGGCATTTGAATATCCATCTCCCTTTTGTCTTTTTTCAATAAAAAACTATTGAAAGTACGCCTCAGAAAGCACCAAGATTGATCTTATTCAACAAATAATCAAAGCTAATTTATCAGTCTCACATTGGGGTAAGTATGGCGTTGAACCCAAATATTATGTTAGTTGTACTAGTCTCTACAAATAACATCGATATCATTAAATAAATTTGGAGGTGAAAATGATAATTATGATGGTGCAATTTTGGGTGATGGATGACAACCCCCTATGGGATGTTGAGAATCCATAAATCACCAATAACCAAAATTCATACCCTTGCAATTGTATCAACCTCTAGTGGCTTGGAAATTTGAAACATCATTGAATCAAGTTAAATATATATTCAACACATGCTTACATAGTTATTGAAAAACTCAAACCATTACCAAATCGTGCTATAAATCAACTATTAGTGTTCAATAATTGACTTATTCACAAATACCCTAATTTGTGCAAGAGACAAGGAATTAGGTGAAATCATATTTCCAGTGTAACTACCCAAGGATCACAGCAAAAGTAGAAGATCTTCCATTAAGTTACATGATGAACCAAAGTGAAGGAAAAATCAACTATATCCATAATTGGGCCAACTCTTCAAACACTTTTTTTTTAATAGGAGGTGAAAACTCTAACTTTGCACCTTTAATGAGCAAGGCAGACACCTAATGATTCATATAATATGCCCTAGTTTAAATAGACTCCATCCAAGCTTCAATGAGATTATTGGGAGTTGGGAGTGCATCTTTACTGTCTCTTGAGATTTCTTCGTGTCACTTCTCTCCATGGTAATCAATATTAATAATCGACCCACCAACATGAAATTTCTTAGTCATGACTCATAATAGTCTACGAATACCATTACCATTTGTATATTTCTCTTCCAAATCAACAAAACAAGGTTGCATGTTTCTGGTTGTACCGATATTTTCACCCCTATCTTCTTTAATAACTTCTCATGTTCTGTAAGAAAGAGAAGGAAAAGAAAATATTTTATCATTACCCTTATCATCCTTTGGTATATGATCAACATCACCAACCACATCTTGATAAATATTGGGATCTTCAAATGCAACTGAAAGGTTATCAACATAGTTAACTCTTGTGTTTGTGTCATCTTCCTTTGTCACATGTTTTGCGGACCCATTATTTGGTCAACGTAGATTTGGTTGTGAACCATGGAAATGAGCCCTATTCCTAATGAAAATATTAAAGGTAAATGCCCTAATTAGAAAATTTCTAACCTTCGATGGCTTGTAATTATCTTGTCAATGTTTTCCTAGTGGCTACTGTAGGGGCCATCTCTTGGTGTGCACTCAAGTGATGGTATGATGAGATCATTACAGTTTTGACTATTCATATGTTATGTTCATGCTTCAGTTTATCTTTTTTTATATGTTGATAAAAATGAGAGGGCATGATGTTGATAATTTTATGGGATGTTTTTTTATGATTATTCACAATTGTGATTATTGTTTAAGGTTGTTGTGGGTCCCATGCAAAAAACATGCAAATGTTAGGGTGCACGCAAATGTGCCAATGCCTATTTTAAACTTTACATTGCAGTTCAAGGCATAAGTTATTTCAACATTTACACTTTATGGAGTCTAAATATTGTGACCTTGAGTCCTAGCCTTGGTTTAAACTAGCAAAAAATGGTAACCATGCCAACTATAGGCAAGGAAATTCTATACCCAGTAATTTTTGGGAAATGTGGTTCATATCATTTGCAAATAATTGGGAGTTGGTTTACATGCTTGGAAAATTATTGTTTTTGTATTTAATGTTCCTAAAATTTACTTTTGATATGGTTTAAGCACTTGGAAAATATGTGGATATGATAGTTGGATTTTGCAAAAGCGTTTGGCAATCAATTGTGGGAAACAAGTGTGTACCAACACTCTGTGTACACCAAATTTTAATTTGGAGTTAATGTCATTTGATTGTATGGATTTTTGTGAAGGGATCATGACCCTTGATTTATATCCAAGGGTAGGAATTTCCCTCGTTTTCATTTATGCCATTTCCTTTATTATAGTCTCGTTCAACCTTTTGTTGACACACTGCCCCAGCTTTGTCAATGGTGGAATCATGCTCCTTCTGTGGGCAGTAACCAATGATTTAAAGGGAAATATGAGGCATAGGATACTCATATTTCAACCTATTTTCTTGATTTTGGCTCTCTTACTTCAATTCATGAGTGTTGAACAAGGTCTAAGCTCCAATAACCAACTCAAGCCTCCAATTTCGGTGTTTAATTACTCGAAGAAGAGTTGTGGACTGGTGAAATTATTGATGCTTTCAACGAAGCCATGGATGATGCACCCATCTCAAGGATTACTTCAGATATTATCTCTAGACAATAGGTAGGATTTTTACATATGGTTTTATTGGCATATGATGCCATTTATTTGAAATATAAACAAAGAGTATTATATATAATGATTTTCACAAGTTTCCTTACCTTTTGAGTCTTGGTTTTCTACTCAACACATTGAACATTAGTGCACTTATGAGTGTCAATGATTCTAAGCTATTTATTGGCTTGAAAAGAGTACCAAATGATTCATTTGATCTTATGGAATCACAATTTTCCTTACAAAATTCCCTATAGGAAAACCTGTTGTATTCTCATATGTTTGTCGAGAATTGCTTCAAAGAGCATACAGTGAAATTAAAACATGAAGGATGGTTAGAAACTTAACACCTTGATGTCAAAAACTTGGTCTTCAAAATTCATTGTGTGATCATGGTTTCATCTTTATGTAGCATGTATTTTTACAAGTTATGATGAAGCATCATGAAAATAGAAGGGGTGCTTGGGAGTTTAGAGATTGGTCTTATTAGATACACGTATGAATATATCACAAGAGTTAGATATATATAGTGTGAATCCCATGATGGATGTAATATTCCTTTTTCGGGAATTTCTGAAATGTGGTCTTCAAGGATGTTGTAAGATAGGCAGTGTAAAAATAAGCTGAAAGGGGGCTTGGATCCCCTTGTTAACTCAATAAAAACTTCTCTTCCAGAAGTTGAGCTCAAAGAAATAAGCCTAAAGGGCTTATACAGATCTCCCCAAAATAGATCTCTCATAAAATGCTCAATGAGAGAGCTTACAGCAATATATGAACACCACCATTAAACTCTGCAAATATGAATGCAACATAAGATGAGATATAATACAGCCATCATGTTATTTAATGAATCAGCTACAATATACATAAATATCTTGAGGGACAAGCCACTCAAGCTATGAGAACCAATCTCCAATGATCAAGCAATGAAATACATGAGTTGTTGCAACTGCACAAAATGTCGGAGAGCAGTGACAGTGCTGCCTATATTAGATTAGCTGTTGTAATAGATGCATATACATGGGATATGGTTGAACTATACAAATAAATGCCCCAAAATAGAATAATGGGCTCCAATACAAGATTTCTAGCCAATCTAGGAGAGATTGCTAGAAATGCCAGAAAATGTACAATGTGACAAATAATTTGTCACTACAACTGAATCAAAATAAGAATGAGGCTAAGGCAGATATGAAATACTCATGCCCTCCTCTGATAGTTCTCTTTAGTAGAATTTTGATCCCTCTACTCAAGAACAATCCTCCTGATGAGCTCAACTGGACCCTCCCAGCAACTGCCTCTGAAAATAACGCAGTTTCTACCCAAGACTGCGCTGTGAGAGATGGTAAGTGATTGGCATGATGCCAAATATTGAAATGAAGCTCGAGAGTCTCCTCTGCTGCTCCTCCAAAGAATATGCAGGATCTCCACTGAAGAACAAGCCAAGTAAGACTCTATGAGTTCCTCTGTTGCTGCACCCAACAACACAATGTTTTCTGCTACAGAAATAATGCTGTAACTGAAGGGATAAGCTTGGAAAATTCCAGAATGAGGAAATGAAGCTCAAACCCTGTCCTTCCTTGAGGATGAGGTAGGCATTCCCAATCGGGAACACCCTTGGGTGAAGAACACTACAACCCTGCTAAACAGCCCGGGGATGTAAGTCTTTGCAGACCCAACAAAAATAATAAGCTAATGCATAATTGAAAATGGGCTTCCATCTCCTCCTTATAAAGCAAAGGAACCTTTCTCACCATGGGTCCCATTCACACTTGCTTCTAGCTCAAGCAAGTGAAGCCTCCACTGAAACTGCGTTGTCCAAGTAGGTTCAATGTATCTGGACAGTTTTAGTTGACTTGGTCAAAATGACTAGATCAAGCATGTTCCAATCTTGTTCACACCATGTGGTGCTCAATCCAGCTGCTTTATTATTCCTTCTTTCACACAAGGAGTGTTATTTCTCCATCAAAATGGGTTAAGGTGTCTCCTTACCCATTTTATTCAACAAAATAAAAATATGTTAACTATAATGTTCCTTTTAGCTTGAGGCTAAAAATTGGGAACATTACAGTCCTCCCCTCCCACATGTTTCTTGTCCTCAAGCAACAACATAGAGAGAAAAAAATTCCTCCCCCTTTTCTCTTGTGGCCTCCTCATCAAAAATCTCCACCACTGCTCAAAATATCCTGCAACAAATCTGTCCTCCAATGCTTCCTCCCAAGTATGCAAACCAGAATGGTGCACATCATGAAAATATAGAAGGTGTAGGTGGAAACCTTCTTGTTGTGCTATGGCCTCCTCAAGGTAGGAGTGATGACATGCATGGGAAAAATTTATCCCCAATGATGATCCTCTCATCCATGCTATCATTCAAATAAAAGTCTCAATCCCCGGTATATGCAATGTGTTGGGGTTGAATGGAGAGTTGGGATTTTGATTCCCAAGGTGTTTCTCCCTCCATTTGTGGTACATATGGGGCTTCCTATGTCCTTGGGCTGAAATTCTATGGCCTTCAAGAATGGCCCAAGCTTCCCCATCAAGAAAATCAGCCATGATATGCCCCCTCAAATTCTCCAAGTGGTTTTTCCCACAAGAAGAGAAAAGTAGCAATGTGGCAATCATGGTTTTCCCATGGTGTCTCTTGCAACATAAAACATATAAAATGGGGATAATCATGCTCCCAATGGGCTATACATACTGTACTCTCCAAACAATGCTCCTCATAAGTGTACAAATATCAGAAATACAAGGGAGCAATATGCAATGAAAACAAGTTGTAATAGGACAACCGGAGATTGGTTCATAGGTCCACTCATGGAACCAACGCAGTGCACCTTTGGCCTGCATCAAAACTAAAAACAACAAGTGCTTTCCCAGCCACTTGTTTGCTACCACAAACATCTCATAAGATGGAAACATGAAAGTATAAACTGGTGCTAATGATGCACACCGAGAAATATGTGGCTTCCCCTACAACCCATCATAAAAATAGCCACTCCCATTGCTGCAATGGGCCACAAGTATATCATAATAAGGAGCATAATGAGATGTGATCATCCTTAGCTCATAAATATGCTCATAGAATGTAAATAAAGGTGAACCAACATGAAAACATATACCTCCTTTACCATGCACTCCGGTCCTTGAGCTGAAATGGCTCATCTGAATGCTCTCCCTCACCTCCAATGAGTATGGAAATGGTTGTGCCAACCTCTCCAAAATCATCCGGGCTATGCATTTTTCCATATACTGATATATATCATGTTGGATTCCCTCCCAAATGAACTCTTCTAGCAAATAAAAATATGCATCAAAGTGCATAGCTAGAAATTCCACATATGTTACATGCAATAATATCTCCTTGAGACTAGAAGCCCTAGTCAAGAATATCCTACCATTGGTATAGATGACCATCTCATCAATCATGTGCTTTTCATCTCTATCCGGGTCATCAAGAGTCATGCATGCATCTAGATCCTGGGAGTAACTATACCAAGAGTTGAGTCCTCCAATCTGGATCCATCCTCCTCATAGATAGCACTGGTGATCTGCAATGTGATGCTCCCCTCATGTTGTTTCCTGCTACTTTGACATCCCCCATGCCAAAGTCATCCTCAAAAATGCTGCCATGCCCATCATCCAGCTACTCATACTCAAATAGTAATGGTGATCCTGGGAAGTTAGCCTCCCATGAGAAGTTGTCATCCAAAAGGAATCTCCCAATCCTGGTCAATGTAAGCATGAGTAACCTCCATCTACTCCCATGTGTAAAAGAGTCCTCCCTCAAAGGAAGTATCCTCCTCTTCATCAAATTTGTGCAGCAATCATCCTGCATCATGAAGATGCCATCCTCCATCACTGCAACAAACTCTATCAATGCAGTATAACTAGTGAGAGTGGGTGATACTAAAAATGAGAGAGTGTATCCCTCCTCCTTGAGTCTATCCCAAACTCTTTGTGCTATGATGGACTCCTCCAATGCCTCCACCTCTCTGGAATCCAAGAGTGGTGAACCAAATGGCAAGATGCCTCTCATCAACTCTAGATTAGGTGGCCTTCCAGGTGGAATGCCTCCATATAGTGAGACATCAAGATCAGAAGTAGACTGTATGTATAAGAGGATTGATTTGTACCTCTCTCCACTGTGTTGTACAGTCTCCTTCTATTGTGCAAAGACTCTCTCCTTCTATTATGCAAAGACTCTCCGGAATAGATAAGGGTGTATCAACCCTTGATGCCAATCCTTCTCTTCCTCCTCCATCTCACAATCCCTAATAACTGCTACATATGACTCTGAAATTGTGCCATGGTTCCCACATGTTAAAATACTTGGAATCCCTTGCATAGAAACAAGGACTCCTCCCATGGAATCAATGGCTCCCCTCTCATCTCCATGTGGTGATGGATATTCCTCCAATAATACAGTGTTGTGGGTTCTTCTATGCACATTATCTTCACCAATAAATGAGAATACCTCATCATCAAGGAGAGACCCTAGACCTTGGTCACCTCTTAAAGGAAGTACCTCCATTTCTTCACAAATGGAAGAGAACCCTTCATATAATAGGGATCTTGCCCTTGGCAAGCCATCATACATGTTTTCATCCCTTTCAGAAGTAAGGAATGGAGTTGGTTTTATGGTTCCACCCAATGCATGCAAATTGTTTGAAGTTATGATATAGGATGACTCACATTGACTTTCCTCAAACTTCTTCACCAAAACCTTAGTGACTTCATCATATACATTTGCATGACAATATGAAACAGAATTTTCAAACCAACAATCATGAGCCATACCTTTGAGTTGCAACGCTGCTGCTCCAATGGCCTCATCTTCTTCCTCCGATCTTCCTGCAGTGCAAGTGGGAAAAGAACTATGTTGTGGATCTGCATGTGTGTCTAAATGCTCACACCCATCATAAAAATAGCTAGGGCTTGCTTCATTCACAAACCCTCTCATAAAATCTTCCCAATTTTCCCTTTCTTTCTCCTCAAGATCTTCAATGATACCCTCCAGGGTCTACAAAAGAAGAAGGGAAACCTCCTCTTCCGTCATTCCCCTTTTTTTGTTTTCTCTGTACATATCCTCTTCCAAATGAGGAGCTTATCCTTCTAATGTCATTATTTCTTTGGCTGCACAGCTGTAAATTTCCCTTCTCAATAATATCAAAATTCTATTCCAAAGATTGACTACAGGGGCATTTACTGGATATGTCAACTTTGAAGAAAGGATGAGATCCAGAGGCTACCTAGCCATCTGCAGACTCTATCTATAGATCTTTAAATATTCCCCCTCAGGGATTCATAACTTTGTCTTGAAGCCACAGGCTAAGCCAAAGATCATGCTCTGATACCACTGTAATATTCATTTTTCAGGAATTTCTTAAATGTGGTCCTCAAGAACGTTGTATAAGAGAGGCAGTGTAAAAATAATCTGAAAGGGGGCTTGGATCCCCTTGTTAACTCACTAAAAACTTCTCTTCTATAATTTGAGCTCAAAGAAATAAGCCTAGAGGGCTTATACAGATCTCCCCAAAATAGATCTCTTAGAAAATGCTCAATGAGAGAGCTTACAGCAATATATGAACACCACCATTAAACTCTGCAAATCTGAATGCAACATAAGATGAGATATAATACAGCCATCATGTTATTTAATGAATCAGATACAATATATAGAAGTATCTTGAGGGACAAGCCACTCAAGCTATGAGAACCAATCTCCAATGATCAAGCAATGAAATACATGAGTTGATGCAACTGCACAAAATGCCGGAGAGCAGTGAAAGTGCTGCCTATATTAGAGTAGCTGCTGTAATAGATGCATATACATGGGATATGGCTGAAATATACAAATAAATACCCCAAAATAGAATAATGGGCTCCAATACAAGATTTCTAGCCAATCTAGGAGAGATTGCTAGAAATGCCGGAAAATGTACAATGTGAAAAATAATTTGTCCCTGCAACTGAATCAAAATAAGAATGAGGCTATGGCAGATCTAAAATACTCATTCCCTCCTCTGATAGTGCTCTTCAGTATAATTTTGATCCCTCTACTCAAGAACAATCCTCCTAATGAGCTCAACTGGACCCTCCCAGCAACTCCCTTTGAAAATAATGCAGTTTTTGCCCAAGACTGCGTTGTGAGAGATGGTGAGTGATTGGCCTGATGCCAAAGATCTGAAATGAAGCCCAGGAGTCTCCTCTGCTACTCATCCAAAGAATATGCAAGATCTCCATTGAACAACAAGCCAATTAAGACTCTATGATTTCCTCTATTGCTGCACCCAGCAACACAACGTTTTCTGTTGCAGAAATAACGTTGTTGTTAGTATGAATCTTTTGTCGAAAAAAGACCACTTTAGCTACGCATAAAAAATAGCCCTAACATCAATTATGGCTGCCAATATCTTCAAATCTACATTTATTTGATCCACATAAAGCTGCGCAAATCCATATCTATGCATAAAAAGACATTAAGCAGTAAAAATGAAATGTCGCTCCATGCATCCAATAGATCAGGCAAGAACAATATTTTTGAAATAATTTTTATATTAAAGGGGCACCTGAGAGGAAAACAAGAAAGGTGTTTCCAATTCTCCTCAATGGGATGGGTTCTTGAAAGTCCTTAGCATTTCAGATCTAAAATTTCTCTCTCTTGTTGGTGTAGAAAACCCAGACACACATAGAACTCAAAGGCAGCTCAAAAAGCAAATGATGAAAAATGTGACAATGATAATGGCTCAAAGTCAGATCAAGAGTATAGATCCAGAATGATCTAATATGCAAATGAAAGGTGACAAATGAATTGGAAAACCCTTCTATTTATAATAAAATATTAGGGTAGTCTAGAACTTGGTGCATGAAAAAAATATTATTAACCAACTTCTAGAACCACCTTTTAGGAATATTTTATTATATTTGTTGGAGGGAAAAGGATTTTGTCTTGGGTCAAATCCTTTATTTATAAATAATAAATAAATAAATGATTTATTTATTATTTTAAGGAAATGGTGGAAATATAATTAAATGAATAATGATTTATTTAATTATTTATAAATGATTTAGTCAAATTTAACTAGGAATATTATTTAAATAAGGATTAAATAACTTATTCCTAGGAAATAATCAAATAAATAAGGATTTATTTAATTGATTTCCTTGTTTTGGGTTAAATATGACCAGGAATAATAATTGAATTGATGTTTAACTAATTATTCCTTGAGGAAATATAAACAAATATAGATTTGTTTATTATTTCCTTTTGGGGTTTCCTGTTTAGACCATAAAAAACTTAATAAAGGTGTTTTACTAAGTTATTTCACATAGTGAAAGAAATTTTACTTAGGGTAAAATTGGTCTTACATGGTGTACTTGGGTCCATCTAATGACAATAGGTTAGATGACCAAAAAAATGGTGTAACAGATTTCCCCCTAGCGTACGAGTGTTAGGAGCAAATTGTATGACTGAAGTACGTTGTAAGAATTCAATTACCAGACATCAAGAGGGAAGTCAGAGAGAGAAATGTGAGGTAGTCTAATGTGCTAAAGGACTAGACCCTGAGGAGATGAGACTTACAGGTGCAACAAGTCTGTTTTTATGATATGGTACTTGTGCTAAAGGTGGCGGGGGAGGCATACCTATGCCCGTCAAGACAAAGTACAAAAGAATAGTGCATCCAGTAAACAAGGAACCGAACTATAAAGTACATTTTGGCATAAACACGAGCCAGATAAAAGATAGAATGATGAATCCCACATACATGTTGTGCCTAGGATAACAACCAGGACTTATACAATAAGAGTTGAATACATGAGATACAAGTATAATGAAAATTCCCCCTATAAATGGGTAAGGGCTCACAAAATCTGACTGATGCATGCAAATCAAAAAGGCGCTGCAAGCGGCTAAGGACGACATCATCAAATATAGGGAGCTACATCAAAGGTTGGAATGAAGAGGTCATCCAGGCATGTGGGGGGCTACCTACAAGGCCACCCCCTCATGAGGGTTGAGACATCTCACACACACCTGGGAATCACCAATATCTGCTGCTGCATCACTAGACCATCAAGTGTATGGATCTCGATCATGCAAACAAGTGTGGAAGCTGGAACCAAGGTACACTGCCCTCTAGACCTGTCTTCTGGAATGAGTGAGCTGATGTCGACAGAAGGAGGTCCACCATAGGTGAGTCAATAAGGAATCCTCAACTAAGGCACGAGAGAAAATAGTAGAGTGATGGACAGACTGACACTAATGATGATGATGGAATGGGGGAGGACTAAGTAGCGAATGGACGACTGCCCTTGTTAGAGCATAAAGGGCATGGATGACCTGGCAGTGATTGACACAATATCATGAGGGATAGGGTACAATGGGGCTGAAGGCTATAATGTGCGACACGAGAGAGGGACTAAGCAATGAAGGATGGAGGACTAAGGCAGGATACAAAGGGACTCGGGATAGACTCCATGAATGTGATGATGACTCAACTCGGATTATCTAAACAAGGGCGACTCGGTGGTGTTGCCACGTAGTAAAGGTCCAATGGGGGACCATAAAAACATTAGTGCAAGGGGGTATCTCATGACGAAAATCAACATGAACAAGGAAAAGTAAGTAGGCAAAGTGGTGCCCCAAGTACAAGTGTTGTAAGTGAGGAAATGCAATTTAGAGGAGAGGTGAAGAGACTCTTCGTGGAAAAAATGTGTCTTGGTGAAGTATCGAATCACGAAAAACTAACAGATGCCCAGTTGAGTGCTCGGTGAGAGCTTTCCAATGGTGCAGACGGTTTGTCAAACGGGGCTACGGTTTGGTCGTAGCGGGCGAAAGAAAAATCAGGGGTTTCTCTTCTAATAAGGCATTTTCCCTCCAAATGCATTCATTTGCTTGTGTAGCTGTGGTGAATGTGGAGAGGAGATAAGGCCCTAAATCTTACGGCGATCGTAGCGGACAAACCGACTGTTGGAATCGAGAACCGTCAGTTGCAGGTAAGAGGCCTAATCCCACTCTTTCTTTTTGATGGATTAAAAGTTTAGATTAGGGTCCCAAATCTTAGGAACAGACCCTCCTTCATATTCACGGCCGGGTCGCACTATTTGGGCCAAAAACTGCGACCTGGGAAGCAGGTTTTGGCCAAAAAAGTGCGACCTGTCCCAGGATTTGGCCAAAAAGTGCGACCTGTCAGATGGAGGTGATTTCAGTGCTGTTGTTGGTTGAGAGTCAGGTTTTGTGTAATTGAATACATTTTTTTGGTCTGTATACCGACAAAGATGATGTTTTTGTGCAGATATGGCAGACATGTGGATCAAGTGGAGAGAGAGAGACCTGGGTACATTACGGTCAGAAATCCAAGTGGATCAGGGTGTCCGTCAGGCATTGGCCAGGTTTGGGGTTCTAAAATTTGTGGAGAAACCTCTGATGAGAGATGGGGAGCCCTTATTGGCCCGGATTGTCAGTTATTGGGATCCAGATAATGAGGTCTTTATAGTGTAGGGGCACAGGATTGAGTTGACAATCCAGGATCTGTATTTCCTGACTGGTCTCCTACCATTAGGGATGGTGGGAAACACACATCCAGTGTTACCGTGGGGGCGTCACATCATGGAGTTTGTAGAGAGACATTGTTGACCAGGCCTCTGAGTCAAAGGGACTCGGATATTGATTGGGGATCTAGAGAGGTTAGAGACCCGTGCAGTGGCGGCAGCAGTGTTGCGGATCCTGGGCAGCCAGGCGCTCCATCACATCACTGGAGGGCAGATGATGATTGTGGAGAGTGTGTTGAGTGGGACATGCTATGGGTGGGCCTAGATGATGTTGGTGTCATTGAAACGATAGCTGTCGCTTTGCAAGTGGCAAGTGAACCATGATTGCGCGTATGGGACCGTATTGTGCTCCTTATTTTTTGAGAAGATCCCGACCTTACGACCTCGTGTACAACTTCCAGATGGGGGTCTGAGAGAACCCAGGATGCGCCGGTGGGGGAAACTACTGAGTAGAGGAGGAGGAGGGGCGGTCAGACGGGTGTTTCGACCAGAGTTATTTTCCCATTGGGATTAGATGTCGTTGTACATAGATGACTATCCCTATAGTGGGATGAGTTATTATGGAGATCCGAACTTGCCACTTCCGCCTGGTCGAGTATGGAGGCCTGATGGTAAGTGACAAGTGGCTAATCTTATATGTGCATTGTAAATTTTGTGAATAGTATATATGGTACTGATTCTTACACTTTTGGTATGCAGATATAGCTCTGGTAAAACTGGCCAGATATATGGGACGACCTGCAGTATCAGGACCTACAAGTGCTAGTGGATCGATAACGGCACAAAATGAGGACATGGCCGCCCTCCTGGAGGACATCCATCATAGATGTGAAGGGTTGCTGACCGATGTGTCGGAGCGGGGTTGGCAAGACTTAGACGACCAGTACATAGAGCTATGTATTGGGCTGCCCTCGGAATGGCGAGGGGTCATGCGACGCATGGCGATGTCCGGTCAGACTGTGCGTGATCTATGAGTGGTGGGGGTAGAGCCATTGGCTCGAGATCCTCCAAATAGTGATTAGATGTGGGGTAGGTGGTGCCCCCTAGTTTTGAGTTTTGTTGTTTGTAACATGCTATGGGTATGTCATATGTAGCAAAGTAGATAGACTCTAAAAACATGTTGTACGACACATATTATGGATATGCATTGTTTTGATGATTTTGAATGTTATTGTCTTGTGGGAAATGTGTGTGATAAATACCAATCTAGAATGTGGTTTGCAATGCTATCTACGTAGTGATTTTGTTCTCTAGGTACATGACTGAAAGTAATGACTCTAAATTCACGCATCAAAAGTTTCACTCGTAAATATCATCTAAAAAGTATAGGATTATGCACACGATAAACACCATTGAGTTGCAGGACAAGAAGTAGGGAATCTAAACGGACATGCAGATGGAGGATACGATGAGAAAGGGCATCAACTAAGAGACCATGCACTGCATCATATTTAGCCTGATTATTGGTGGCAGCACCAATGCAGATCCCATGGGAGAGAACGATGGTGTATAAGGGGGTAAAGATGGCCCAAGCTGCCGAGGCTAGATTCCAGGAATAGCGACTTGCACCATCGGCATAGCCGATATAAGGTGTGGACGGGAGGTCCTGCGGAAGAGTGTCGGAAGACAATAAATGAGAGGAGGAAGAACAATGATGGTAGAATGAGTGGAGAGTAGACATAAAATGACAACGACGGGAGGAAGTAGTCTGGATAGGATGGTTATAACTCATAAACCAACGAGAGGGTGGTGTATGAGGGCTACGGGAGGGATAGCTGGTGCTCAGGCTGCGGAGAACATCATAGATACGGATGGTATTATCCCAGTTAGGGATGGGAAGAAAAAGGTCAAGGAAACCACATGACGCTGCAAAGCTACCTAAATCATCAGTGTGGGAGGAGAGGCTCACATACGAATCATCACGGGAGATGACAGAAGAACAGGTAAAAAGATGGTCAAATGATGTGGAGCCCAAGAATGTCGCTGAGGGGGGATCGAGAAAAACAGAAGGAGGGGATTCAGAGGGAATGTACTCTGAGGATCGCACAGATGATGATAGGTAGATAATGGGGGCGGTAGGTTTCGTCATCTCAACATTAGGTGGGGGAATTTCAATGGTAGCAGGGGGATCCTCAAGCTGACCTGATGCATACTGTGCGAGGATGGGAGAGGCGGATTGATTTTGTTCAACCTCATACTCGCGAATGACCTCTAAAGAGGTGCGGTAATGTGTTAGGTGAGGAAAATGGTGAGAATAATGGCCATGGACACCACACAAAGCACAGGGTTTGTTGGTGCGAAGAGTCTTTGGGTTCTTGGGTGTGGATGAGGAAGCAACAGAGGGTTCAGGGACAGTAGAATCAGGGAACACGACTTTAACCATGGGTTTAATAAGGGGCAATTCGGGGCAAGTATGGGTGGCATGACCAATGACATCACACAAGGCACAAGGCTTTGTGGGCAGAGGAGGGGCAGGGTCAGTCGGGGTGGCCTTGTCTTTAGGTGCCCCCTTACGAGCTTTTCCTTTCTTTCCTGTAGTGATCACAACAGGACAAGGGTCCTATTGAGGTGTGGATGGCACTGTAGCGACGGAAGCAGCTAGGGGAACTAGTTGAACCGGTCTCAAAGCAAGGTATGGTTTGGGGTGACCTGGTGGGGTAGCAGCTGGACGGTCAAGGTACCAGACGGGAATTCCCAGGGTCAGATTGGGGAGGGAAAGGGTGGCCATGATGGGGACTGAATAGACTCCGGGAGGGGGAGTAAGAAAGAGTATCTGACCAGCGGGGTGATGGCCAGGAGGGACGGTGCCAAGATGGTTGAGACTTGGGGGAACCGACCCAGGAGGGTAGAGAGGCTCATGGGTACTAGCTTTAGGGGAAGGGCTAGAAGGAAGAGGTACGGTTGGCGGGGGTGAAGGGCTAGGAGTAGGTTGCGGCAGGCGAGGTTGAGGTTGCTGACTAGCCGAAGCGGGCCGCTTGAGGTCGGCCCGAGACGATTGCACCATGCAAACATTCGCTGAGATGGGATCAGAGACAAGAGGAGGAGGAAGACCAAGGAAGGTTCCAAGCAAGGAGGAGTCTTTGTAGACGCCGGGGGAGACACTGGTCAAAGAATCGACGGTGTGCTTATTGGCTACAGAAGAGATGATCGACTCAGGGGAGGTCTGAGATTTTGGCTCATGATATGTCAACTGGTCAATAGTGACTATCTTTCCATTACGAGGGAAAAACATCTTGCGATGAACCATGGATGGGATAGAAGAAATGGCATAGGTGTAGCTACGCCCCAAAAGAATGTTATAATCAAGAGGGGCGTCGATGACTTCAACATCAATGCAAACCGTCTTGCCTGCAAGAGTGATAGGGCAATTACGGAAGAGGCCAATGGGCTGGGAGGTATGGCCATCCCATGCACGAAGGGTGATGGTGGAAGGGGCCAGCTCAAAAGATCCGAGTTGTTTCCAAACCAAAGTATACATCACATAGGTAGATGCCCCCTCGTCAATAATACACCGAGCTACGTTAGCGTTCTAGATTTTGACTAGGATTTGGAAAGCAACGGAAGCAGGAAGAGGAGGATGATCTGATTGGCGGGCATCAAAAACAATCAATTGGTCATCAGCTGGATCTACAGCGCCCATGGCAGATAGTAGAGCCTTCTTTTGAGAAGGACATGACTGGAGGAGTTCCAGTGTTGAAATGGCAGCAGGAGATTGTGCCAAATCATCTACTATGCTATACGAATGAGCAGCTCGACCAGAAGCAGCATTTCGGCGTAATGGGCCCTTAGGAACCTTGATAGGGACCTCAACTTTGGGTTGAGGGATCTGCAAAGGACCATTTGGTGTCGAAAGAGGCTCTATAGGACCTGAAGAAGGTGACTCGAGGACAGACGGAGCGGGAGGTGTGGGGTACTGACGAGACCGAGTTTGAAGGTTAAGGCCGATGGTGAGATGTTGGTCAGAAGTCATCATGAAAATCTGGTAATCGGAGGAACCAGAAGGGGAAGGTTGAGTGGTTACTGGGGCATGAGGTGGTTGAGTAGCCATGAATCCTTATTGAGGGAAAGGATCGGTAAACACGGATGGTTGAGAAGTAGCCGTATTGGGGGGAACAGTAGGGGAGGTATGCTGTCCCCGCAATGTAGCTTGAGACTCCCACATCTGCTGCATCTATGGTAATAGGGGACAATCGTGAGTGTAATGACCATAAACACTGCAACACGAACAAGGCTTATTGGTGCGAAGAGGCCCTGGCCCACTTTGGCCGAGATATCAGGTGGTTAGCAAAATTGTTAGAATCAATACTTGAGGATTAGACTCACGATTACTGTGCGTACTGATTTTTACCGCTTCGTCGCTTTCCTTTGAGAAGAAGGAGGATTAGTCGTGCCCTGCTGTGCAAATACTTGCTCTGGAGGGGGTATTAGTTGTTGTAGCAGAGGTTGAGAAGGCAAGGGAGGTGGAGGTCCAAATGCTGGAGGAGCTAGGACACCAGGCTGTGGGTAAGGATAATGGGTAGGATGGGAAACATGGAGGTAAGCAAGAGGTTGGGCAAAAGGAGGAGGCATGTCGTATCCTAGATACATGCTACCTGGAGGGGGGAAAGTGCTGGAGGTGTTGGCCCTTCCCGGAGGGAAACCATATCCCATAGGAGGTTGAGCATAGGTATGCAAAAGAGCTCCAATGATACCGTCGGCAGAGTGAGATGCCCCTGGGGCGTTAGTGCCACCAGGTCTGGGGAGGTCAGGAAGGACAGTATAAACATAACCAGATTAAGCATAGATGAGGTCATATTTCAAGGCTATTTGGAGGGTGGCTTCTTTGGTTTGAGGGAACTAGGATGCGACATCTTTTCCGATGGTAGATAAGAGAGAGCGAAGTAACCAAATTCATATAGACCTTGACCTTCAAAGGTGGAGCTCGACATAAGCCTTACTTTTCTCCGCCATTCCTAGACATGAGCTGAAAGGCCTCAAAGATGATCACTTTAAAGAAGTCAAGAGTTCCTGCATCAATGTCGTATCAGAGAGGGAGCTAGAAATAAGATAAGAAGGCTTGGGAAATGGTTGCAAAGGTGGTATGGGAAGAGGCGGTCTGATCAACATACTATTTAGAAGCTTCGACGGTAAGCGTGCGTTGGAACAATCTAAGACGGATGGAATCATCAGTAATGGAATTGGATGAACACCAAATGTGAAAAGATCAGATATGGTTGGAGGGATCTTCACTAGCAAGGCCTCCAAACTTGGGAATGTCGAAGGGGAGCTTGGTTGGCATAGAAGGCCAATTAACATCGTGGCGGAGAGGATCTTTGATCAACTGATTGAAATCAGGGAGACTGAGACTAGCCATATAAGGGAGCAAAGGGACAGTCGAGGTAGTTCCCATGGTGGTTCTGCTAGAAACAAACGCAGCAGTAGGACTGGGGTTGCCTCTAGAATTAGGCCCTGAACTGGACATGGTGAAGGTAACAAGGGGAGAACCATAAGTATGGGGATAACTCGAAGAATCAGAAGAAGAGTCGGAGTGCGGACTAACTCGACGACGGTAGGAGGGAGTAAGTCGACCAATCGAAAACTGAGGGTGAAGCCCAAGAAGTCTCCGGGATAAATGCCTTGGAGGCGCAATGGTGATGGCACAAAGGGAAGAAGAAGGACCAACAAAGGTAGGGAGGTGAAGAATCAAAATATGACGATGTCGAAACAAGGGCAAAGAGGTGCCGTGTCAATTGATTTTAAAGTCTTTGCCTAGCGGTGTTAACTAGGCTCTTCTTCACTTAGGGTCAGTGTGTGATGTGTGTTAATTTTAATTTTTAAACCCAGACATTTTGAGAGTTAAAGAAAAAGTGTGCTGCGATAACTAAAAATAAATCTACAGAGAACAGTAAATAAGGCTGAAATAACAGAAAATTAACAACTAACAATGCATCGATCTAACCCAAGAAGGTGAGTCTCTCAAAACTAGTCTAAAAGAGGGAAAAAATTCTAATCAAAACACACAAAAAAGAGGCCAATAGATCTAAAGTCAGGAGGGACAAGGATCTAAAGGAGAATTCTGCTGAAAAGAGGTGCAGAAAACAGTAAAGAGACAGAGGCAAGGTTGCTGCAACAAAGGAGGAAATCAGCTAAAGGAAGAAGGTACAAGGAGGTGACCCTAGAGGCAAACCCAAACAAAACTATATGAGGTGATTTGAAAGGGAGAAGAGTTGATCTAAAAATGGATCTTAAAATGAGGTATCAGACCTGAAAAGAAGAAGGTTGAAACTCTGAAAATTCAGACGTCTGAAACAGCTAAAACTCTTCCACAAAAAGTGGAGGGACTAAAGCCCTAAGGGGCAAGATTCCCACTTAGTTGAGTAGAACAGATCATAAACAGGTCTAAACGGGCGGAGACAGAGGCTGGAAAACCATGACAGAAGCTTTAGAAAAACCCAGAAAAATTGCTGGAAAAGCGCAGAAAAAAGTGCAGGTCGTAGGTTCTGACCTGTTTTTAGTCCAGGTCACAGTTTTGGGGTAGAAAAGTGCACCCTCTAGGCCAGGTTGCAGGTTTTGGGCTGATAAGTGCGACCTACAGATCTGGGTCTCTCGGCGGCAGATTTCAGAAACATTTGTCGTCTCAGCTGCGGCTGATGTCTGTCACCTACGAAATAGGGCCAGAAACACATGGAAGTTAAATTTTTTAATGTTTGAAGGTTTTAGAGGTGAAAAACACCATAAAAATAGGAAAAATAAAAAACTGAAGAGAAACCCTAGGGTCGGAAATAGCTGGATATGCAGGAATATATAAAATGATAGCGGTCACAAAATAAAACCCGTGTGGAGTCGCCAATTGTTAGTGTGAATCTTTTGTCGAAAAAATACCACTTTAGCTACGCATAACAAATAGCCCTAACATCAATTACGGCTTCCAATATCTTCAAATCTACAGTTAGTTGATCCAAATAAAGCTGCACAAATCCAGATCTATGCATAAAAAGACATTAAGCAGTAAAAATGAAATGTTTCTTCATGCATCCAATATATAAGACAAGAACAATATTTTTGAAATAATTTTTATATTAAAGGGGCACCTAAGAGGAAAACAAGAAAGGTGTTTCCAATTCTCCTCAATGGGATGGGTTCTTGAAAGTCCTCAGCATTTCAGATCTAAAATTTCTCTTCGTTGGTGAAAACCCACAAACATAGAACTCAAAGGAGCTCAATAAGAAATAATGAAGAATGTGACAATGATAATGGCTCAAAGTCATATCAAGAGCATAGATCCAGAGTGATCTAATATGCAAATGAAAGGTGACAAATGAATGGGAAACCTCTTTTTCTATTTATAATAAAATATTAGGGTAGTCTAGAACTCGTGCATGAAAAATATTATTAACCAACTTCTAGAACCACCTTTTAGGAATATTTTATTATATTTGTTGGAGGGAAAAAGTATTTTGTCTGGGTTCAAATCCTTTATTTATAAATAATAAATAAATAAAATGATTTATTTATTATTTTAAGGAAATGGTGGAAATATAATTAAATAAATAATGATTTATTCAATTATTTATAAATGATTTAGTCAAATTTAACTAGGAATAATAGTTAAATAAGGTTTAAATAATTATTCTTAGGAAATAATAAGATAAATAATGATTTATCTAATTAATTTCCCTGTTTTTGGTTAAATATAACCAAGAATATTAGTTAAACTATTCTTTAACTAATTATTCCTTGAGGAAAACCAAACAAATGTAGATTTATTTAATATTTCCTCGTGGGGTTTCCTGTTTATACCATAAACAACTTAATAAAGGTGGTTTACTAATTTATTTTTCATAGTGAAAGTGATTTTACTTAGGGTAAAATTGGTCTTACATGGTGTACTTGGGTTCATCTAATAACAATAGGTTAGATGACCAAAAAATGGTGCAACAACTGTAGCTGAAGGGATAAGCTTGGCCAAATGCCGAAATGAGGAAATGAAGTTCAAACCCTCTCCTTCCTTGAGGATGAGGTAGGGATTCCCGACCGGGAACACCCTTGGGTGAAGAACACTACAACCCTGCTAAACAGCCCGGGGATGCAAGCCTTTACAGACCCAACAAAAATAATAAGCTAATGCATATTTGAAAATGGGCTGCCATTTCCTCCTTATAAAGCAAAGGAACCTTTCTCACCATGGGTCCCATTCACACTTGCTTCTAGCTCAAGCAAGTGAAGCCTCCACTGAAACTGTGCTGTCCAAGTAGGTTCAATGTACCTGGACAGTTTTAGTTGACTTGGTCAAAATGACTAGATCAAGCATGATCCAATCCTATTCACACCATGTGGTGCTCAATCCAGCTGCTTTATTATTCCTCCTTTCATAGAAGGAGTGTTATTTCTCCATCAAAAGGGGTTAAGGTGTCTCCTTACCCATTTTATTCAACAAAATAAAAATATGCTAACTATAATGTTCCTTTTAGCTTGAGGCTAAAAATTGGGAACACTACAATGGATCCTATCACTTCTATGTATAATAGATCCCACTCTGTGGATTTGAAGGAAATGCAAACTAGCAAATTAAGACATGGGAGCTTCTATGTTTGCTTCTGATCATGAAGGTGATACAATAATAAGAGTTAGAAACTCAAGTTGAACACTGGGTCCTTTTCAAGTTGCCTTTTTTTATGTATGATCTAAAACCTCAACAAATTATTCTTTGGGTTTGTATCCCTGCATAAAAAAACTTTTGAAATTTACAACAAGAAACAGTGGAATTGGCATCTAGAAACAACATCCTCAAAATGGAACCCAGAAATGGCTACCATGTGAGGCTTTTGATTTAATTATTCCTTAATTAAATTGAAAGAAATATGTGTCAAATTTATTTATCCCTTAAATAAATTGGACAATAAATTGTAATATTATCTCATAATCATTGTAATAGTCAATTCGAGTTGAGGGTGGTTGGTGAGGCATGTATAGTGATTCTATTTGTTTTAGAGTCCAAGTTGCAGTTAGTGTATTAGTTTGATGCATGAGAAATCAGTTAACTCAATTAAGTGAGTTAAAGTCAATCTAACTAGTTGTAACTGATTGTTGCACTAGTGAGAGGTCAAGTGAATTAAATCAGATTTAATTCACATATAGTGATTTTTCAAGTGACTGATGATTTACTATTAATAGATGCATGCATTTCAGTTATGATGAAGACCCAATTGAGACAGAGGTTAAAGGGATGTTATCTATCAGTTGTATTATTAGTGAATTACTAACACACAATTAGATAACCATAGGATTGCGCATGATGTATTGCATAGTTTTGGAAGGTTGAATTTCCTAATTAATAGGGATCAATTGTTCTTAGAATTGTGCAAGCAAGGCAGGTTGAGCAGAGGCAGGAAATTGGCTAAGTGTTGGTCGATTTTTTCTGGATCAGTGTGAGACAGTTGGTTGAGTGCAATAGACTCTTGTGAGAAGAGTGCATTGTATTGTTTCATGATTCATTGGTTGATTATACAATAAATATAGAGGGGTTTTAAATAGCAAGCTTTCCCTAGGAAAAATATATGTGTTGTGTGATTGATTTGCTTCTTTCTCTTACTTGGTGTGATTGTGCGATCATGTTTATTTTCCACAAATATTTTAGAAGGATTCAGTATATTTTTTTAGTATATTAAATGATCAGATTGAATCAATTGGTGTAATTTATACATGGCATCAGAGATCCATAAATCACTATAGTGGAGAAGAAATTGATTTTGTGTTCAACAATATTCAAACTTGCAGATATTTTCGTTGGTGTGACAAAAGGATCAAGATGAATTTCAATGAATTAAGATTGGAATATGCACTTGAGGGAAGTCTAACTATATCACATGGAAATACAGAATGGAGATAGTTCTGGAGGACAACGGGTTGAAAGAATTGATTGACAATATTCCAAGACCCGTAGCAGCAGACGTCGGTCTTCTCGATGCTTGGAAAAAGAAGGTAGCAAGGGCGAGGAGGATCTTATTGGAGGAAGTTCGAGATCACATTGTCTCAAGTCTCCATGGAAAGGTGACTCTATATGTTATGTGGAAGGCCTTGAAAGATCTATTTCATAACAACAATGACCAAAGGAAGTTGTCACTGAAGGACAAGCTTAGGAAAATCAAGAAGGAGGAGGGCGATATGGTACCAAAATACTTGGCGAAGTTCACTCAATGTAGAGATGAGCTTGGAAGTGTTGGTGTGGTTATAGTAGATGATGAATTGGTGAGCCTAGCACTTCTAGGCCTTCCCAAGAGCTGGTATAGTTATCAGGACTTTGTCAATGGGAGGGAGAAGATACCAGACTGGGAACGACTTTGGTCAGATTTGGTACAAGAAGAATTCAGGTGGAATACCATGGATGGATCCTCATACAAGACTAATGAAAAGGAAGATTTTGCCTTGGCCAGTAAGGCAAATAAGGCCAAGGGAAATAAATCCCAAGGTGAAGAGGGCGAGAAATACTTGTAGAATATTAGATGTTTTCACTGTCACAAGCATGCGAACTATGCTACAAATTGTCCACAGAAGAAGGCAAGCAAGAAGGAGCATGTAGTTGCAGTAGGTGAAGCATTGGCTTCACAGTTCGAGCTTGATTTTACTCTCATTACATGCATGGCCAGCAGTGTAATGGGATTCATGTGGTATTTAGACAGTGATACCTCGTTCCATAGTATGAGGAATCTATATATATTTAATGACTTGGAGTAGAAGGACCTCCAGAAAAGCATAGAATTTGGAGATGACAAGAGGTATAGCGCTACCAGCATGGGTACAGTTACCTTTCAGAGGGAGAATGGCTCCCATCTTAGACTAGCATATGTTTTGTATGTTCCAGACGTAAAGAAGAATCTTGTCTCCGTAGCGGTATTGGAAGATCGTGGTTATGAAGTGATGTTTAGAAAAGGAAAATGTTTCCTTAAACACATAGCCACGTGACAGGTGAAGCAGATTGGTTCAAGAGTCACTAACATGTATTCTCTCTAGGTTGAGGATGCATGCAAGGCTTTGAGGAGAAAATCAGCGGTTAATGACTTGGTGGTTGAGAGGGAGAAATTATCTCTCAACATGCAGCCTCAGAAGTAGTCTCAGAAGGTTTTGGAGCACCACAATTGGAGAAGCAGAGAGGACATAGAGTGGAATATTCCACTCAAGCAGAGACCTCCAAGAGGGGGAAATTTTGAGCCAGGAAGGCAGAGGGAGTACATGAAGTTATACCTCTAGCTGTGAGATGGGGCGATGTGAAGAATTAATCCCAAGAATATTTTGGGCAGTATTCTTTGAGATGGTGTGTCTCATGGATCGAACCTGGCTACGAAGAGCCCACAGAACAACAGTAATAGGAAATATCGGTTAGATTGATGCAATTAGATTTCAAGAGGACAAAAATCACAATGACAAGTGTCAAATACTAGAGCACAGATCAGAGTTAGTAGCAGTGCAGAGTGCATGGATGCAAATGTCAGCAGTGCAGAGAGTCCAATAGACATGTGTAGTAGGATCCAGTAGTTAGAAGACTCTGATGAAAGATGCATTATACTGATTCAGTTTTTTGGAGACTATTCAGTTTCAGAAGTGTTACATGCAGAACATTCCAAAGGTATCGGATCAGGACAGATTGATTACTTTCTTTTTAAGAGGGAGTGTTGAAATTTGCAACAAGAAACAATAAATTGGCATCAAGAAACAACATCCAGAAAATGGCACCAAGAAATGGCTACCATGAAAGGATTTTGATTTAATTATTCCTTAATTAAATTGAAAGAAATATGTGTCAAAATTATTTATCCCTTAAATAAATTGTAATCTTATCTCATAATCACTTATAATAGTTAACAGAGTGTGTTAAACTTAATTAGCTCATGAAATTTGAGTTGTGTAGAAATTTAAACAATATTGTCATGTATTACCAGACTCTCATGATCTAACAAGTATATCCACTGTTAAATACAGAATCCTTCTACTTAATTCTTTGCGGAAATTTAATCGCAAATTGCAAACACATGAAGAAAAATCAATCACACATAACAAGATGTTTTAACCAGGAAATCTTAAAGCTAAAAACCCCAACTATCCTATATTATGTATATCATGGATCATGAAAAAATCTCATACAAATCTCTACTCCAAGAGCTCTTAGTACAATATACAATCGTCTCACACTGTCATACAAAAATTGTTTCACATATGCACCAATTTACTGCCTCCTGACAGCCTGCCTCCACTGTGCAATCCCTGTTGATGAAGATCCATGAATGAATTTGATCTTGCCTTGCCTTGACTACGCAATCCTCATTGGCATCTCCAATGCATGTATATATGCATTGAATGCATCACTATAGTCACAACTGATATTCAACCAGACCCTTTCACCTATCTCTCCACCGGATCTGACATGCAAGTAGTTAACAGTAGTATTTCTTCAGTTGTATGTGAGACACTGCCTGTGAATTAATTAAATAATTAATTCACTGATCTCTCACTAGTGTATCATTAGTTACAACTAGCACAACTGATTTTGCCTCACTTAACTGAGTTAAACTAAATAACAACTCACATAACTACTCTTCCAACTCTGTTACAACTTTGTCACACTCAATTACAATGAAGTCCACTGTGCATGTCCCACCAACCAACCTTGGAACTCCTAATTCCTTCAATCAACTAGTTTTCCACATCAGTTAACTAAAATCAAGTGCTTCAAGGGAATAAGTTATTATTTATTGTCTGATTATTATTAAGGGCTAATAATAATCGACATGCATTATATTCTTAGACATGCGATCTATAAATAAACTTCACCCATGCATCTAAAAATAGAAACTCATCTAAAAATAGAATTTGCTCAAACATCTAGAATTAGTCTCTTGCTAATTTTAGAATATGTTCACCATTCTAAAAATAGACATACACCTAAAAATAGCCTATGGGCCCCACCTAGTGAAGGTACTTAATTTTCACTAGGATCATCATCTTGTTGAATCTCAACACTCCCTCTCAACAAGAAAGGGATTATCCTTCACCCCGATCCTATCTCTATGGTATTCAAATTTTCTCCTGGTGAGCACCTTCCTCATAATATCTACATCTTGATCTTCCATAGGAAGGTACTGAAGCAACATGATCTTCCGCTGCACACAATCTCTAATATGATGATACCGAATATCTATATTCTTAGATCTATCATGAAAGACAGGATTAATTGAGAGTTTAATGCAACTCTGATTATCACAATGAATCATTGAAGGATCTAAATGAGAACCAAACAAACTGACCAGGATCTTCCTCATCCAGATAGCCTCACATGCAGCTTGACTTGCTGCCATGTATTTCGCTTCCGCTGAACTAAGTGCCACGGATCTCTATTTCCTGTTGTACCAAGAAAAATTTGTAGATACGATACTGAAAACCCATCCTAATTTTCTCTTTCTGTCCGTTGGGCTGCCTGCCCAATCTGCATCTGTGAAGCCATGCAACTTCACCTCATCTACATGTCCATACCATAAGCCATACTCAAATGTGCCCCTGAGATATCTCAAGACATGCTTGCACGCCTTCCAAAAGAGCTTGGTAGGCTTAACCATTGCTTAAATAAGCTCGTTCACCGCATAGCATATTTCCGGTCTTGTATTAACTAAATACATGAGCGAACCCACCAACTGTCGATAGATAGTAGCATCCACTACATCTGTCGATGTAGCATCCTATTTCCTAGAAGAGGAGTATCCATGGGTTTGCATCCCTCCATGTGAAAATTATCGAGTATCTCCCTTGCATACTTGCCTTGAGATACAAATAGTTCACCTTCTCGCTGCCATATTTCCAATCCAAATAAATAGTGAAGGAGTCCCATATCCTTCATCTCGAACTCCTTTGCAAGGTCCTCCTTGCATGAGTGTATCAGTTGCTGATCACCAGTCAGTATTAAATCATCAACATAAATAAAAATGATTAAAATATTACCCCCCACCACAATCTGGTATAGGTTTGCATCCGCCTCACTCTTGGTGAAGCCAAGTCCAATGAAATAGTTGTCAATCCGAGTGTACCAAGCACCAGGTGATTGCTTCAGCCCTTACAATGCTCTTTTGAGTCTACACACATGTGACTCGTTGTTGAAGATATCAAATCCTTCAGGATTCTCAATGTACACATCTTCCTCAATGATCCAATTAAGGAATGCAGTCTTCACATCCATATGATGAATATGCCAACCCATCTACGTTGAGAGAGAAAGGGAGGTCCTTATGGAATAATACAGTGCGATGGGTGCAAAGGTTTCTTCATAAAAAATCCCTCGACCTATGAGAAGCCCCAGGCCAAAAATATTTCCTTATACTTCTCAACACTCCCATCAACATCTTGCTTTACCTTGTAGATCCATCTTGAACCTACCACTGATTTATCAACCGGCCTTGGAACAATTTCCCAAGCATTGTTTCTGACAATGGAGTCATACTCCTCCACCATTGCATCTGGTCTCTTGCACTACTTCCTAAAAGGAAGATGGCTTTGTCACAATAAATTTTCTAATGAGAGCCATGTATCCATTGAATCAGTCAGGAGACTGTCTCTGTCTGCGGTGTGAAGTAGGGACTCCTACATTATGTGCCGCATAAAGCTTCAGCCTCTCAGCTTCGGTGGTACGCCTTCTACCAGTTCTGATGTTTGGCTCTGGATGAGTGGACTCCTCCACTTCATGAATCTCCTCCTATGTCTAATCCACATCTAAAGACTTATCTTTGGGAACAAGTAGTTCCAACTCTACATGCAAGTCTAGCTCCCTCTCAAGCGACAACTTCATGGCTTTCTCCTCATTGAATTTTATATCCCGTCGCACCATATTCATTCGACTGTTTGGAAAATACACAGGATAATTATGGGATGTTTCTATGTACCCCAAAAATATCCCAACTTCAGCAGTCGGCTCCAGCTTCTTCCTAGAATTATTGGTCACATGCACATAAACAGATGAGCCAAAAATCTTAAAGTGAGAAACATCTGGTTTCTTACCAGTAAAAGCTTCTTCAAGTGTACTTGTGCCTAGTACTCTATGAGGAGAATGGTTTTTCACATAAACCTCAGTGTTGCATGAGACTGCCCACAAGTGCATTGGTAGGCCCTGCTCATGCAGCATAGCTCGTGTAGCACCCATGATTGTTTTGTTCTTCCTCTCCGCAACCCCATTCTGATGTGGGTTATGAGGCACTGTGAGTTCTCTTCGAATTCCTTCTTTGCTACAAAATTAGTTGAATTTGTTCAAGATATATTCACCACCATGATCGCTCTACAGATCCTTCACTTGCTTCCCTGAATCTTTCTCCACCAATGCTTTAAACTCACAGAACTTTGAGAATGTTTGATCCTTCTTCTGCATGAAAAAGATTCAGCATCTATTAGAATAGTCATTAACAAAAATAACATAATACCTATGTTTTTTTGTTGAAGCAACCGAGAATGGTCCACACATGTCTTTGTGAACTCTCTCCAAGATCACCGAAGCACGGTTCTCCTTTTCATGAAAGGTGGTCTTCACAAACTTACCCATAGTAAATCCCTTGCACTGATCTATCTACGCAAGTTTACCCTTGGGAATTCCAGTAGAAATCTGCTACAAAATATTCAGGGTGCCATGGTGAAGATGGTCCAATCGCCTTTGCCATAATTCGCCCTCATCCCGGCTTACCACTTCTTCTTCTTTGCCCACCATTGTAGCGTAGCCATCTAACTCTAGCTTGTAAATATTCTTGACTTGAATCCCTATCCTCTTGGTTTGACTCATTGTTTTATGTTGCACGAAATATTTTCCATCATTGAAAACAAGGTCATAACCTCTGTCCTCCAACATCGCGACTGAGACCAAGTTCTTCTTTAGACCTGGAACATGCATAAAATATTTTAACATAAATGGTTTACCTAAATCCCTCTCAAAGGAAATGGTACCAATGTTGGTTGCATTGTATCGTCCATCGTCGCACATCTCTATATGCATTTGGATATTTTTCACCTCCAAGTTGATGAAAAGCTCCTTATCTCTCGTCATGTGGAAGGAAGCACCACTATCAAGATACCACACCGATCCCATTGCGCTTGAAACAAAGCATGTGATCAAAGAGAAATCAAGTTTAAATTTCAAGGCAAGGGCCTCACCATCTGTAGCTCCAACAGCCTTGTTGTTCTTATTTTTTTGTGGGCAGTTAGTGGCGAGATTCCCATGTCCGTGACATTGAAAACACTTCACCTTGGACAAATCCATCTTCTTTCCTTTAGCCTCGGATTTTTAGCGGAATTTATTCCCCTTCCCTTTCCTTACTTTGGCAGCGAAAGCACAATCCTCTTCATCATCATGCTTTGATGAAGAGCCATCCATGGTGTTCCGCCTGAACTCCTCCTGCACTAGATCTGACCACAGTCATTCCTAATCCGGCAGATTTTCCTGTCCCTTTACAGAGTCTTGATAACTGTGCCAACTCTTAAGAAGTCCCAAGAGATCCAAGCTCACCAAATCATCATCAGAAACCATGATTCCCACACTCCCCAGTTCATCCCGACAATGGAAATACTTCATGAGATACTTTTGAATACTGTCGCACTTCTCCATTTTGATTTTCCTGAGTTTATCCTTCAGTGCCAACTTCCTATGGTGTTGCTGCTTTGGAAAATATCTGTCAAAGCCTTCCACAATGCAAATGGAGTGGCTTTCTCATGAAGGCTTGAGACAATATGGTCTCTCACACCTTCCAATAGAATCCTTCTCGTCTTCACTACTTTCTTTTGCCAGGCGTCAAGTAATGCAACATCCGTCAAGGTGGGCTTAGGAACATCATTGTTTATGAATTCCTTCAAGCCATTATCTTCAAGCACTGCCTCCATCCTATCCTTCCATGCAATGTAGTTCGAGATGCCCTCGATTGTGTACTCCTACCACAAACCATTGAAATCCATTTTGATGTTTACTCAACTGTCTTACCAAGAAATTCTTGTAGCAAATTCGAATTGTTCCACCAAAAAAACACAACACTGCTTCAATATTTCAATCTTCTCTGATTAACGCAGCTCCGATACCATATTGAAATTTAAACAATACTGTGATGTATTACCAAACTCTCATGATCTAACAATTATATCCATTGTTAAATACATAATCCTTCTACTTAATTATTTAAATAAATTTAATCACCAATTGCAAACACATGAAGAAAAATCAATCGCACATAACAAGTTGCTTTTACTGAGAAAAATTAAAGCTAAAAACCCCAACTATCATATATTATGTATATCACGAATCATGAAACAATCTCATACAAAGCTCTACTCCAAGAGCTCTCGGTACAATATACAATCTTCTCACACTGTCATACAAAAATTGGTTCACACATGCACCAATTTACTACCTCCTGACAGCCTGCCTCCACTGCGCAATCCCTGCTGATTAAGATCCCTAAATGAATTCGATCTTTCCTTTCCTTGATTATGCAATCCTCATTGGCATCTCCAATGTATGTATAGATGCATTTAATGCATTACTATAGTTACAACTGATAGTCAACCATACCCTTTCACCTATCTCTCCACTGTGTCTCCACTGGATCTGACATGCAAGTAGTTAACAGTAGTATTTTTTCAGTTGCATGTGAGACACTGCTTGTGAATTAATTAAATAATTAATTCATTGATCTCTCACTAGTGTATCATTAGTTACAACTAGCAAAACTGAGTTTAACTCACTTAACTAAGTTAAACTAAATAACAACTCACATAACTACTCTTCCAACTCTATTACAACTTTATCACACTCAGTTACAATGAAGTCCATTGTGCATGTCCCACCAACCAACCTTGGAACTCGTAATTCCTTCAATCAACTAGTTTTCCACATTAGTTAACTAAAATCAAGTGCTTCAAGAGAATAAGTTATTATTTATTGTTTGATTATTATTAAGGGCTAATAATAATCAACATGAATTCTATTTTTAGACATGCGATCTATAAATAGACTTTTCCCATGCATCTAAAAATAGAAACTCATCTAAAAATAAAATTTTCTCAACCATCTAGAATTAGTCTCTGTTGTGGAGGTAAATCCCCTCTGCGGACAGAGGTGATCCCTACTAGCCCAGACCGGGTCTAGCAACAATCGTTCACGCTATAGTGCAGGTTCCTAATTGCAAATAAACCAACTAGTGATGTAGGCTTACCTGGAATCCAACGTTGCTGATTGTAGAAGAGGTAGCGCTCCCGTTCCTTAGCTCTGGCAGATCACGATCCCCACGATCTCCGTGATGGACACCTGCACACACAAGAAACAAAACAAACGCAAGCTTAAAATCCAGTAGATGCAAATATATTTCAGTCAGAAAGGACATAACTCATCATCATAAACAATAACAAGAGTGGAACCATAACCAATAGTCGCTTATTATTAATCAATCAAAGGAAAATTACAACCAAGTTCTGACGTTGAATTCTCCTTCAGAGGGTCACCAGCAGAACATGTCTCGAAAATCCTGTCAAGGATGGGACAAACCTCTCTCTTCGTATCTTGACAATAGTCTCCTTGCTTAGATTCGACCTTAAGGGAATTATGGAGGCTCTTGCAGCATAAGGCTCTTGGGAATTTGGGAACTTGAAGACTAGCTTGCAATGGAGATGGGCAAGCTTTTATAGATGGAGGAAGGGGAGTTGGGATCCCTATAATCATGGGACCGGCCTATCCTCAAGAGAGCTTCCATGAGAGGTGGCAAACCACTTCCTCTCTGTGGAAATACGAGCCAAACCTCCCAACTCAGAATGAATGCCGATTCATGAATTGGTTAGGATGAAACTTCTGCCATTTATTTTTAAAAAACACTCCTTAAATTGGCTGGCGTGAGTGCGACTCTGGGACAGAGCGCCAATTGGCGCAACCTATTTGAAGGATTTTCCCCATTGGCACGTGTACTGAACTGTCTGCCCGCGCCAATGAAAAAAGGGCCATTTTTAGGGTTTTTCACAAGGAGATGTCTTCAGGGCAATGAAAGCTCTTATTCAGAGGGATGTCATGAAAGTGATTTCAAGCCATGTCACTGCTCACAGGTCACGGAATGAGCCCTCCAATGTGTGGTTCGGGGATTGCACGGACGGTGACAAATTACTGTGTAACAGATGCCCCCTAAAGCATGAGGTCTGAGCGAGAGAGAGGGGTGAAATGCTTTACGAGAACGTGTCCAACTAAAAACTCCACCGTCGGAAAACCTGCGTGAAGAAGTACAACTGATGTCTCAAATACATGATATATATGCGGTATGGGTGCAGCCATCCATAACAGAGTATACAATAATCGAGATCCAAGGCATGGGCGTAGCCATCCAGTGAGGATCGATAAATAGACTCAGGTATGGTCGTAGCCATCCAGTAAATGAGTCATGTAATCAATCATAATAATCCACAAAATCGCAGCCTGGATTATGACAGACAAGAATCTAGGGTCTTGCGCTCCACCTTGACCCGAACAAAGTACAAGTTCAAGCATGCGAATATGTGAGCTGAAGTCGAACATGCAAGAACATCGCCTGATTACCAGCCAATGATGAAAGTTGTTAACAGACGCGAGAGGTACCACCATTAATGACAATGGTCCTCAAGGTACTACAGGTACAGTCTATGGCATGTGAATCAATGAGCTGGCGTCGAACACCCTAGAATCACTCGATCGGAGGCCAATGATGGAAACCTCGTGTCGAATGCGAAGAACCTGCCATTGAGGCATGCAGGCTCCAAGGTACTAGAAGGGGGTCTCTAGATCAGCTTCCTGGATAATGAGCTGAAGTTGACAGGAAGTGGCCTTGATCGAAGGTGGGCCATAATGTTTCCCACATCATCGACATGAGAGAGAGGAACATAATGTTTTTGTGAATTAGGATCAGATGAGAATAAGAGGGAGGTTGATACTTGCAGAGGTCAACTTATCTTGAACATATAAATGGCACGACAGTGGACTTGGCAGTATTTGACATCAAAATATCAAAGTTCATAGTGACGAGGCAAAGAGCAGATGAGAGGTCAAAAAGGATCACCCAAACCCATGGAGACAAGTGGAAAAAACGAGATGAGATATCCCCAACCTAACACAAATGCAGACAAGTGCCATGTTCAAGAGCGACATACTGCCGACACAACAACGATTTTAGTTCCATTTTTCCCCCACCATTTCTGGCGAGTACCTCTTTATTTTTACGCAAGCTTGAAGAGGATACCATATGCTTGTCATATAAGTCCGTCTTTGGAATGAATCCATCCTAGTACATTTAACGATCCCTAGGAAGGAGAAACTCGAATAACGTCATGATTGACAATTTCCGATGTCATTTAGGTTTAACGAGTCTAAAAAAGGAAGAACTCGGTGTCTTTTCATATTTAGAGAGTTTGAAAAGACAGCGGAAAAGTAAACTCCAACGGTCCCTTTTCGTAAATAGTTCCTCAGATCACGAGCAGAAAAACTAATAATAAGAAAGACATAAAATCGAAGTAGGGCACAGGTATTCCTTTTTTAAAGCAAATAATCATCACGACTGAAAGTGGGGCAAATGCTCTGGAGGCAGATATGGTTTCGTGTCCCGCTGCGGAATCAACAGCCAAATGACTCGGCAATCTTTTCATGTTTGGCGGCAGGTCAGAAAAAGAGGCGAAGATTTAGGCTCCCTCTTGAAGATTTAAATGGTATAAAGGGTATGGCTTGGTTCGGTGATGGGTGAGCTGCTCGAACAAAATATTTAAGGTCTCGAAGGTTGTTCATTGAGACCTCCATGCATGAGTTCCTCGGGAGCAGAACAAAAACAACCAAGTGAAGGCATATGATCGGCCAAGCAGATAGTGACGATGGAGTGAGAAAACCAAGGCTCATCTGGAAAAAACAGGCTGATAAGATGGCAATCACAAGAGGTAAAATGGATGGTTTCATTTTTACACAAGCTTGAAATCAGGAAACGCTGCTTGAAGTTGGTTTCATTTTTACACAAGCTTGAAACAAATATAAACTATGCTTGAAACCAGTTTCATTTTTACACAAACTTGAAATAGAAACAAACTATGCTTGAAAAAGTAAGCATGCCCCCAGCATGGTGACTCAATTCGAGGTACATGCCCCCCAAGCTTCAATCCATATGAAAGGTAGATGGAGTGAAGGTTCAAGTTACGAGATCAAGAGAAAGACTCGACTGGGATTTTACAAGAACTCATCAAAGACTCGAATTGAACAAGAACATGTTTCATTGTTTTAACGAGGTTGACACATTAAAAGAACTATCCTTAGGACACCTTGTTTCATGGTTTAAGGAGCTTGGCACAAGAAAAGGAACTCTGCTCCGATGACCTTGTTTCATTTTTTAAGGAGCTTGACACAAGAAAAGAACCATGCTCCAATGACCTTGTTTCATTTTTTAAGGAGCTTGACACAAGACAAGGAACTCTACTTCGGTGACCTCATCATAATGAACAAGAAGTCATCGCTTCCAAGAGTTCCACTCCTGATGGAAGGAAAACATCCTGGAAGTCAGGACCTAATGCCGCCAGCACCTGATGCACAATGGCACAATCACTGGGTACAGGCACGGGGTAGGTAGCCACATATTTGACCTGCGGTGGGGCAGATACAACGGGTGGATAAAAACTAGGAAGGGATGATGGCGGGCCAGCTGCCACATCAGGACCAAAGAACGAAAGTTGATCAATGGTCACGATCCGTCCTTCATGTGGAAAACATACCACACGGAAAAGGGAGGAGACGAGCACTCCCATGGAATAGGTGTAATCACGCCCCAAAAGCAGATTGAAATCCAAGGGGCCTGGAACAACCATCACGTCCATATGGACGGTTTTACCTCCCAAAGTAATAGGTAACCTTGGAAGGATCCCTAACAGTTGACTCGTTCTTCTGTTAAACGCCAACAGATTCTGCGTAACAGGCATAAGCGGCGCCGAACTGAAAGCTTTCCAAGTAGTTGAGGATAGAACAGTAACAGACGCACCTTCGTCTATGATGGTGCTGGGTACAACCAGACCAAAAGCCTGTATTGTTATCTCGAAAGGCACATAAGACGGAAGGCAATATCCTGAAAATCGATTCCAATCAAAGGAAGCAACCAAACTACTTGGAGGGGCTACCATCGAACCAAGAAGGTCTTCCCCTGGTGTTACGGAAGAATAAGGAGCATCATCCACGACTTCCATCACGGAGTCGAGAAGAGTATCCTCCAGGACCTCCATCACAGGAGGTGGAGGAGCAACTTCTTGAGATATAGGGACAGGAGAATCTTTCTCCAAATCTGAAGAATCTGAAGAAACCAGCAGAACATGAGGGGTGTGGGTCCATTCTCAACGAAAAAGACCTGGTGCACCGTAAACGGGGCTAGCTCAACTGATCCCACGACCAATGATTGGTCGGGGATGGATTCCTGAATCTGAATTTTCGAGGGAGCAGGGTCGACCAAGGATGACTCTTGACCGATCGTAGGATCAGCTAGCGGAGAGCTCAAAGAAAGCTGTTTATAACTAGCCGAGAGGCATGGTGTAGAAACAGTCAAGTTGTCCAACACTCGCTTGGCTTCATCCATATATGGACAAAGGTGAATGGCATGGTGCCCTTCACACAACTTACAAGGATTAGTGAGCTTACCCTGCTTCTTAGGAGTCTTACCAGCACCAGTTGAAGATGTGCCCCCAACATGACTCCCAGAAGTCAAAGGCAACGGTGGGCGACCGTTGGACCATACTTCGAGTACCTTGGGAATGCCAGGGCAATCTCAAAGAAGATGGTCTCCCGTGCACAACATGCAAGGGAACTTGACTTTCCGTGGAGGTTTGGGAGGTTTATCAAGAGGAGGTGTGTCAGAAACAATAGTTGCAGCTTTAGCCTCCCTCTTATCAGACTTCTTCTTCTTTGTCTTCTTCTTCTTCTTCTTCTTAGCCACCTGGTTACTCAAATCCAGACTTTCACCAGGCGAAGTAGATGAGGAGGACGCAGAAACGGGCGAAGAAGGGGAGAGGTCCGCCTTGGAATCAACATGATGTTCTTCAAGTGAAGGAACTGATTGAACAGTAGCTGAGACATTTGGGACCACAGAGGTTGAAAACAACCAAACAGGCAACCCAACAGTTAACCCAGGAAGGGACAATGTTGCCATATAAGGAGCACCAACATTTCCAAAAGGAGGAAAATGACCAGGATTCCCATCAGAGGGGATCCTTTGGTTGGTGAACTCCGGAAAATTTTCCATCAGAAACGATCTTCATAACAACACCCTAAGGAAACTAACTTTAACCAGGAATATTTCGTGGGCAGTTAATTTTTTAAAACATTGAAACAAAGCTCTACCGTTTCATATTTTAAGAGTTAAGAAACAGGCAAAATGTGACTCTATCACTTTCAGATTGGAAACAAGCGTGAAAGGACAAGCGCTTGATGATCTTTTCAAATTTAAAGAGTCATAAAAGATCGAAATGACCGCTCAGGAATGCTAGGCAAAGGGTGTACCAAATAACCGTGAACTGCAATATACACCTTGGTTTCAAAATGAAAGAGAAATCAACCAAGGACTTAACGTACGTGCAGGCAATCTCCCCGAATGCTATGTCCGGTGTATCACAGGTATAGGGCGGCAGACTCGGCTTCCTATGGATAAAGGATAGAAACCTAGTGGGGTATCCCTTTATATACTCGACGGTACGGGGAGCACAAGTCCGTACTAGTGCTGTCTAAAGCCAAGAGGCAAACGACAGCTACTAGGTTTAAAGACGTCGGAACACGTCTCTATCTTAGACCACTAAATGTTGCGTTAATGTTCCAATGCTTCCTTAGGTAAATTGAGTAAATTTTAAGGTTGATCTTCAATTACGTTTCAGTTTTCAGGCCCTAGCGAATGTAATGTCTAAAAATCTCCTAAATGCACTCTATATGCCACAGTATATCATTTCATTCGATGAAAGCTATTTATGAGAGAGTTGAGAGCTTTTCACACAATAACGAAATGAACAGAAAACAACCAATGATATCTCTAATGCAGCTAATGAAAACTAAAAAAAAATTCGTTCAAAGTTACCAATCACTAATAACACCGAAAAGATCTAATTCACATTAACTAATGAAGAGAAAAAGAGATTTTTTATATTTTCAATATTTCAGAGCAAAGTGCGCTAAAAAATGAAAACTAATGCGAGAGAAATTTGAGAAATGATGACAAGAGGGGAAAACAAGAAAATTCCACTCAATGCAAACGTACAATCAGTCCTCAAATCAACAAAAAGTCCCTCAAAACGAAAAGAATCCCAAAGACTCCAAATGAGCCGTGTAATCTAGGCCCAAAACGAGACAAGGCGGAATTCGAATGAAGAAGGAAACAATCACTCAAACAACGCAATGAGACAATAGAAAACCACCAAATGAATGCAAAGAAGCAATCACAAGGTTGACTGAACCGATAGAGGCCAAAAACTCCCAAGGGAGGCTCGACACACAACAACACCTGGATGACCTAGGGCTAGAATGCAAAATCGATGGAAATGGGCAAACAACCAAAGGATGAAGGTAACAGTCAGTCAATCAAGGCTCCAAACACTCAAGCAGTGGAAAAATCAAGACCAAACACACAGATCAGGCTCAGGAAGCTCAGAACTGAGCAAACCCTAGTACCTCACAGGATTTGCGCGACTGTGAGGCTGAAACTAGCGCCAGAGACGAATTGGCGCGGGTGATACACAAGAAACCTGCGCCAATGGGCGCAACTGTCAAGCTAAAAAGCGCGCTATTCGAGTTTCCCAGTCAAAAATAAAAAAAGAGCAAACCAACAAGCAGACCAGTGATGACCAAGCTATCAAAAACCCAAATTGACAAAAAGAACCAGCCCAAAAGAGCTGATCAAGCAAGGAGAATCAAGAATCGACCGAAAAGACAAGATGATGCTCCAAATGTTCAGTTTACAAACTAAACCGGATATTGACTGAAGCAGCTTTGATCTACTTCGAAATTGCAGAGCAAAAGTGGTTCGAAGGCTATCTCGCCAACTTCAGGCTCCATCTATAGCTTATAAAACGAACAACAACAAGCTAACGATCCCCAGCGGAGTCGCCAATTAGTTGTGGAGGTAAATCCCCTCTGCGGACAGAGGTGATCCCTACTAGCCCAGACCGGGTCTAGCAACAATCGTTCATGCTATAGTGCAGGTTCCTAATTGCAAATAAACCAACTAGCGATGTAGGCTTACCTGGAATCCAACGCTGCTGCTTGTAGAAGAGGTAGCGCTCCCGTTCCTTAGCTCTGGCAGATCACGATCCCCACGATCTCCATGATGGACACCTGCACACGCAAGAAAAAAAACAAATGCAAGCATAAAATCCAGTAGATGCAACTATATGTCAGTCAGAAAGGACATAACTCATCATCATAAACAATAACAAGAGTGGAACCATAACCAATAGTCGCTTATTATTAATCAATCAATGGAAAATTACAACCAAGTTCTGACGCTGAATTCTCCTTCGGAGGGTCACCAGTAGAACACATCTCGAAAATCCTGTCAAGGATGTGATCCAGATTTTAGGCAGGAATGCAACAGAATACAGATATAACCATAAGCACAGAGATGCAACAGAAATAATGCTTCATTTTATTAATAAAGAATGACTGCAATAAGCTTACAAACATAATGGAAATAAGCTAGGGCGCTAGTAGCGTATCTCTGAGAAGAGATGTAACGTACGCAGGCCTCTGAACTGTGTTACATTGAGGCTCACAGGCCTATTACAGACATAATGGAAATAGATGATCTAGGGTACTGGCAGCGTATCCCTGAGAAGAGATGTGGCGGCTACCAGCCCCTGAACTGTGTTACAATACAAACATAATGGAGATGTGGCGAGCTAGGGCACTGGTTGCGCTTATCTCTGAGAAGAGATGTATCGGCTCCCAGCCCCCTGAACTGTCTTACAATGAGGCGCGAGGGCCTATTTATTGTTGAGAAACAATGTAGAATCCGAAACATCCAAAACCCTAACCGTAGGAGATGAAGCGCCAAAACTGTGGGCCCCGTTTGGGTAAATTGGTGGTTCAACTTCCCGAGGACGTAACTTTGGCATCCGATCTCCGTTTGATGCGCTCAATAGCTCGTTAGAAAGATCTGTCCGAGGAGTACAACTTTCAAACGAGCAACATCGGTCCATGGACCCATGTTGCTCTCCGTCTTCCCAAAAAGCGTCGTTTAGGGCCTCAAAACGACTCCGGAAGTTTAAGACCCGAAAAACTGCTAAAAATAGTAAGTTGTGCCGAAACTTACAAATTGAAATAACTGATGGTGGAGGTTCAAATGGACTCGATGGGTGGCCACCAATATCCACCTGGATTATTAATGCCCCAAAACGGCTCCAGGTGTGCAGGACCCGAAAACCTGCTATAAATAGTAAGCTGTGCTGAAGCTGAAAAACTGAAAGAATCGATGTTGCGGGTCCAAATGGAATAGGTGGGAGGCCACCGATATCCACCTGGATCATTCCTCCCTCCTTAGGAAGCAATGGTCTCCATTGCGTTAAGTTCCTCCATGGGGCGGGGGGGGGGGTTTTGCTGAACTTGGTGTTGGATTTAGATGTGCCACCGGTGGGCAGCCATTGAAGAATCTGAAAAAATAAAAAATAAAAAATAAAAAATAAAATAAAATAAAATAAAATTTGTCCATCATCGCGTTCCTCTGTTTCTCGAGCGCATCCTCGAGCAATATTTTGATAATATCTCCTGCTCCCTCATCTTTCTTTCCTTCCGCCATGGGGGATCGTCGGGGTTGCGAGGTTGAACTCCTTATACCCTGGCCGCGTTGGGGACATGAAGAGAAAAACAGAGAAAGAGCAGACCCCCTCTGATACCACTGATCCGGATTTTAGGCAGGAACGCAACAGAATACAGATATAACCATAAGCATAGAGATGCAGCAGAAATAATGCTTCATTTTATTAATAAAGAATGACTGCAATAAGCTTACAAACATAATGGAAATAAGCTAGGGCGCTAGTAGCATATCTCTGAGAAGAGATGTAGCGTACGCAGGCCTCTAAACTGTGTTACATTGAGGCTCGCAGGCTTATTACAAACATAATGGAAATAGATGATCTAGGGTACTGGCAGCGTATCCCTTAGAAGAGATGTGGCAGCTACCAGCCCCTGAACTGTGTTACAATGCAGACATAATGGAGATGTGGCGAGCTAGGGCACTGGTTGTGCTTATCTCTGAGAAGAGATGTATCAGCTCCCAGCCCCCTGAACTGTCTTACAATGAGGCGCAAGGGCCTATTTATTGTTGAGAAACAATGTAGAATCCGAAACGTCCAAAACCCTAACCGTAGGAGATGAAGCGCCAAAACTGTGGGCCCCGTTTGGGTAAATTGGTGGTTCAACTTCCCGAGGACGTAACTTTGGCATCCGATCTCCGTTTGACGCGCTTAATAGCTCGTTAGAAAGATATGTCCGAGGAGTACAACTTTTGAATGAGAAACATCGGTCCATGGACCCATGTTGCTCTCCGTTTTCCCAAAAAGCATCGTTTAGGGCCTCAAAACGGCTCCAGAAGTTTAAGACCCGAAAAACTGCTAAAAATAGTAAGTTGTGCCGAAACTTACAAACTGAAATAATTGATGGTGGGGGTTCAAATGGACTTGATGGGTGGCCACCAATATCCACCTGGATTATTAATGCCCCAAAACGGCTTCGGGTGTGCAGGACCCGAAAACCTGCTATAAATAGTAAGTTGTGCTGAAGCTGAAAAACTGAAAGAATTGATGCTGCGGGTCCAAATGGAATAGGTGGGAGGCCACCGATATCCACCTGGATCAGGATGGGAAAAACCTCTCTCTTCGGATCTTGACAATAGTCTCCTTGCTTAGATTCGGCCTTAAGGGAATTATGGAGGCTCTTGCAACATAAGGCTCTTGGGAATTTGGGAACTTGAAGACTAGCTTGCAATGGAGATGGGCAAGCTTTTATAGATGGAGGAAGGGGAGTTGGGATCCCTATAATCATGGGATTGGCCCTATCCTCAAGGAAGCTTCCATGAGAGGTGGCAAACCACTTCCTCTACATGGAAATCCGGAGCCAAACCTCCCAACTCAAGATAGATACTAGTTCATGAATTGGTTAGGATGAAACTTCCGCCATTTACTTTTAAAAAACACTCCTTAAATTGGTTGGCGCGAGTGCGACTCTGGGACAGAGTGCCAATTGGCATGACCTATTTGAAGGATTTTCACCATTGGCGCGGGTATTTAACTGTCTACCCGTGCCAATGCAAAAAGGGCCATTTTTAGGATTTTTCACACGGAGATGTCTTCAGGGCAATGAAAGCTCTTATTCAGAGGGATGTCATGAAAGTGATTTCAAGCCATGTCACTGCTCACAGGTCACGGAATGAGCCCTCCAATGTGCGGGTCGGGGATTGCAGGGATAGTGACAAATTACTGTGTAACAGTCTCCTACTAATTTTAGAATATGCTCACCATTCTAAAAATAGACATAAACCTAAAAATAGCCTGCGGGCCCCACCTAGTGAAGGTGCTTAATTTTCACTAGGATCATCATCTTGTTGAATCTCAACAAGTTGAGGGTGGTTGGTGAAGCATGTAGAGTGATTCTATTTGTTTTAGAGTCCAAGTTTTAGTTAGTGTATTATTTTAATGCATGACAAATCAATTAACTCAATTAAGTGAGTTAAATTCCATATAACTAGTTGTAACTGATTGTTGCACTCGTGAGAGGTCAAGTGAATTAAATTAGATTTAATTCACCTGCAATGATATGTCAAGTGACTAATGATTTACTATTAATAGTTGCATGCATGTCAGTTCTGATGAAGACCCAGTTGAGATAGCGGTTAAAGGGATGTTATCTATCAATTGTATTATCAGTAAATTGTCGGCGCACAATAAGAAACCATACGATTTCCCATGATGTATTGCACAGTTTTGGAAGGTTGAATTTCCTAATTAATAGGGATCAATTATTCTTAACATTGTGCAAGTAAGGCAGGTTGAGTAGAGGCAGGAAATTGGCTAAGTGTTGGTCGATTTTGTCTGGATTAGTGTGAGACAGTTGGTAGAGTGCAACAGACTATTGTGAGAATATTGCATTGTATTGTTTCATGATTTCTTGGTTGATTATACAATAAATATAGAGGGGTTTTGAGCAGCGATATTTCCCTAGGAAAAATATATGTGTTGTGTGATTGATTTGCTTCTTTATCTTACTTGGCGTGATTGTGTGATCGTGTTTATTTTCCACAAATATTGTAGAAGGATTCAATATCTTGTTTTAGTATATTACATGATCAAATTGAATCCATTTGTGTAATTTCTACAAAAACTTGATTGGGGGCTACAATATCCACTTAGACATTTGTGGATACTAGATTTATCTAGGTGCATTGACCATAATTGTTTACCATAACTTATATTTATATATTAAGGCTTAATTTCACTCATTTTGGGAATTTATTTTACTTCACGATTTATATTCTATAAAGCCCTAGAACTCGAAAAAGTACTAGCACTTTTTAGTGTATTCATTGCATTTCATTACTTTTTCTATTGGATTTTCTATTAAATCACTGCAAATTGTCTTACCAAACTATTCCTACAATATTGTAAAATGAGAATACCTTTTGACATATTTGTTGAAAATACAGCAAGAAAATCTCAGTTTGACTTTGCCTTGGTCAAACAAGAGAAAATTCAAATTTCTATTTCAACAAAAATCTTGGAGGTAGTTAACTGAGATGACATGGCATTTGTCACTCAGTTAACTCACTTAATTCAAGTTGGGGAAGCTTGATTTCAATTAAACATGATTGATTGCTAATTTATAGAAATATATTTCAGTTAAATTGAATTATTTTCAGTTAAACTAGTTCTAACTGTCATAAGAACTAGTGGAGGTCAAGTTGTGGAAGTGGAACTTCAACCACACTCAATGATCAACCAACCAAAAATAATTGTTGCATGCGAAGAATTAAAATTACCTAGTCACATATGGATATTCCAAGGAAGTGTACTATCATTTGTATACTATTCCCATGTGTAAAGGTAGTACATGAAGTCAGAGGAAGGACCTAGAGGAATTGTGCAATTAATTAGATGAAATGTCTTAAATAATAGGGGCTAATTTTCTCAAGGAACAATGCAAGGAAATAGGAGCTGGAGGGCTTGAAAATTGGCTAAGTGTTGGCCACATTCAATCAATCAGGCAGAGGGAAGGACTACACACTTGTAGGGTGTGCTCAATCTTGAGAAATCATATGTATTTTATCTCTATTCTCTTATTAATGAAATACAAATATGAAGGGGTTTTGAGTAGTTTCTTTCCCCCAGATAAATCTTTGTGCATGTGTAATGTTTCCTTTTACATGTCTAGGATTTATGTTTAGATTGTGAATTAACTTCTGAAAATCAGTAGAGTAGCTTCGAGTCTTATGATTTAGTAAATTTCATGAGCAATTTCGAATCTACACATTAATTTCTACATGATGTCGGAGCGAGATTCACAGTGGAGCAAATATTTTGAATTTGTTATTGTAGGAGGATCGGATTTTCAGGATTGATTCTTTACATAAAGAAGGATGGATTTATGTTGAATAAGACTCGAGTATGCCCTTGATGGAAGCTTAAATTATGTTTCTTGGAAGGACCGCATGGAGGCAGTGCTGCAAGATAATGGATTGAAAGAATTCATTGATAATGACATCCTGAAACCAAAAACATGTGATGCTCAGGGTCTAGCAGAATGGAAGAAGTGTGTAGCCAAGGTGAGGAGAATCATATTGGAGGGAGTATGAGACCATATTTTCTCAAATATCAACGTGAAAGAGACTCCATACGCAATGTGGCAATCCCTGACATATATTTTCCTAAATAGTAGTGACCAAAAGAAGCTGGTGCTCAAGGATAAACTTTGAAATATCAAGATGCAGAAGAACGAGACTATTTTGCAGTACCTGAGCAGGTTCACACAATGTCGTGATGAACTTGATCAAGTTGGTGTTACTGTAGCAGAAGATCATTTGGTAAGCCTAGCCCTTCTAGGCCTTCCGAGGAGTTGGCATAACTACCAAGATTCGGTGAACGGGAGGGAGAAGCTACCAAATTGGGAATGCCTGTGGGCCAATTTGGTATAGGAGGAAATAAGGAAAAATACCAGAGATTTTACTTCATCAAAGGGTGAGGATGAAGAAAATTGTGCCTTGGCTTGAAAGGCAAAGAAGGGGAAAGGGAAGAAATCCCAATCCAAAGCAAAATCTAGTCAAGGGGGAAAGAAGAAATACTTGTCCAGAATCAATTGCTTTCACTATCATGAATTCAGGCACTATGCCATGATGTTTCCACATAATAATACAAGCTTGACTTTACTCTCATTACATTCATGGCCAACAAAGTGATGGGGAGTGTGTGGTACTTGGACAACGATGCCTCGTTCCATATGATGGGGAACAAAGAAATTTTCAGTGATTTGGAGGAGAAATATCTCCAAATCCACATTGAGATAGAATATGATGGAAGGTATAACATGATCGAGATTTGTATAGTCACCTTTCAGAGGAATTTGGGCTACCTCTGAGAATCAAGGATGTGATGTTTGTTTCAGGTCAAAAGAAAATTCTCGTCTTCGTTGCTTTTTTGGAAGACAATGGTTATGATGTGATCTTCACAAAGTAAAGGCATTCTTGAGACACATGGCCATAGGATATGTGAAGAAAATTGAGGTTCATATGAAGCAAGTATACAAGCTAGATATGGAATATTGTGTTGCATTGAGCACAAAGGCAGAGGAGGTGAAAAGTCGCAATGTCGGTGAACTTTGGCATAAAATACTTGGCCATTTGCATCATGGTGATATGAAGATCATGCAAAAAATAACCACAAGCCTCCCCAAAGGAGCACTTGAGCAACATGATGTATGAAAAGGATGTCCTTTGGGGAAGTACACAAAATACACTTTCCATGATCAAGACAACAAAGCACATGCAGTCATGAAAAGGATCTACTCTGATGATTGTGGACCTTTCTCGACATCCTCCATATTCGGGAACAAATATTTTATCATTTTTATCAATGGCTTCTCACAAAATTGCCAAATCTTCTTCATGTGGAAGAAGAAGGAGACATTCTCCAAGTTTGTAGAATTCAAGGCAGTGGTGGAGAAAGAAACAAGAAAAAAGTAAAGGTTCTCAGGAGCGATAACTGAGGTGAGTACGTTTTGAATGAGTTTAAAAATTTATGTACAAAAGAAGGCATTCAATGGGAGTTGACAACAACCCACAACCCACAACAGAATGGGGTGGCTGAGAGGAAGAGCATTATGGGAGGAGCGAGGGCCTACCTCTACACTTCTGGGTTGAAGCAAGTAACACAATGGTCTATTTGTAGAACAGGAGTCCTCATCGGATTTTGGGCATGATTACACTAGAGGAAGATTTCTTTGTTGTGACACTAGCTCCAAAAATAGAAGAAAAGAGATATCAACACCTTAGAAATAAGCCACTTCGAGGGGGGAATCTCCAATATATTACATGAATGAAAAATTCTTTGCTGATGGCTGTATGACAAAACTTCCTTTCTATATATAGGGAGTCCATGGGCCACAATGTAATCCTACCCGACCTAACAATAATAATGTAAGGGCACAATAATAACAATATGGGGGTTACAGGGTACAATAATAACAATAAGGGGGGCTACACTAACATAATAAGGGGCTATACTATTAATATAGGGACTTAACATGCCCCTCTCCTTCAAACAAGTGTTGTCCTCAACGCTTGATTATTTCTTGATGCTTCTGTATAAAATTCTCATCCTCCCATGTGGAATCTTCTACAGGAAATTTCTTCAACTTGCTGAGATACTCTAAATTGATCGTACTTTTTTATTTCTTGTTTCTGTGACTGCTTCAGAACTTCTCTCGATGTGATGTTGATCTTCCTGTTGTTTCATTAGATTCTGCACCAAAGTTAGATTATCCTTTGAGAGTTGGAGAACTTGTTGTTGATGCTCGATGTGATATTCCATTAATTTATCATCCATATTATCTATTATTTTATCCTTCAAACCATCCAACTTAGCCTTCATTTCTGCTTTTAAACCATCTATGTCATCTTTGGTTGCTCTTCGTAAGATTGAAATTTGTTGCACTTGGTACCGTAATTTTGATATCTCATACTGTAATTCTTCCTCTTCATGTGTCATAGTATAGCATTTTGAGGGCTTAATGGGTATGGAATTATTTTTTGAGGCATTATAGAACCCAATACTGATACAAATTCTAAAATATGCCCTTGGAATCACTTCAAACTACTTTCTCAAACAAATGTTATGAAATTTTAAAAACCAAATATAGACTTTTTTCTTGCTTTTGAGAAGCTCTATATTGAACTGAATTATATATGTGATTTCAGATCCTTAATAACTGAAATTTGGCTCTAAATTAGCGCTATGAATATTCTTTCGAATGCCACAGGTCTGACCTAATTTGAATTCTTGAAGACAAAGTTATCCCCAATATCTTACGATGACCTAATTATGGACTAGTTTAGTAGAGCGCACTTGTACGACTTTCCACGTGTCACTATTTTCTACTTTGGCTCTGAAATTGATAGATATGAAACTACAGTCAGTTTAATTCCTACCACTTTTTACATAATTCCAATCCGATGCTCAGAGAGAGAGTTATGAATATTTCCACACGATCACCTCTTTGAGATGAAATTCGGGAGCCTGAAAAAGACATAACTTCCACACGTAATATCTCCAAAAATATTGTGCATCAAGTTCTGAAATTTTGCGACAATGTTCCTCAATATTTCGGCTTCTTTCTCTGAAAATTTCAACTTCTAAACCTTCATAGAAAAAAATTTATAGTGAAAATTCCACGATGACCTGTTTAGGTTAAATTTAGGAGCCTACAAAAATCCCTAACTTCCACAGATCATATCTCCGAAAATATTGTGAACCAAGCTCTGAAATTTTGCGACGATGTTTTTCAGTATTTCTTCTTCACTCTCTAAAATTTTCAGCTTCTGACCCTTCGTATAAAAAAATTATAGCTAAAATTCCACGATGACCTGTTTGGAGCAGTGAAACCCTAGAATCCAAAGCTCTGATACCAAATGTTGTGAAACCAGCTCCAAAAAAGAAGAAAAGAGATATCAACACCTTAGAAATAAGACACTTCAAGGGGGAAAACTCCAATACATTACATGAATCAACAATTCTTGGATTACACAAATGACAAAACCTCCTTTCTATATATAAGAGTCCATGGGGCCACAATGTAATCCTAGCCGACCTAACAATAATAATGTAAGGGCACAATAATAACAATATGGGGGTTACATGGGTACAACAATAAAAATAAGGGGGGCTACACTAACATAATAAGGGACTACACTATTAATATAGGGACTTAACAGTCTTGGGGAGGAAGTTGGATGTATCGCACTTTAGTATTTTTGGAGCCTCTTTTTACTGCCATGTCTCCAAAGAATCAAGGAAAAATCTAGAGACGACAAAAAAATTGGGGGTATTTGTGGGTTACACAGAAACTCCACACAACTTCTGTGTGTACTTTCCATCCCTCAAAATGACAGTTGTGCGAAGGGATGTAATGAAATTATCTCTTCAGAGGGAGCTTCATATTCCACTAGAGGAGGAGCATATAGCTCCAAAGGAGGAGCCTCAAGGTGTTGTGGAGCAGCCACAAATTGAGGAGCAGAGAGTGGATAAAACCACTCAAGCATAATCGTCAAAATAAGGCAAGAAAAAGACCACTAAAACTAAGAGACTTATGCAGGATGCGAGGGATAATGTGGGTGCTCCTTTAAATCAACGCAGGTAGAGAAGTTCACCAGATTGGTACACTAGATACATGGCTCTAATACTGAGCTTATAGAGACTGAGCCATCCTCTTTCAAGGAAGTAGTAGAGAAACCTGCATGGGTCTATTCAATGGTGGAGGAGTATGAATTCATTATAAACAACAATTTTTCGGATGTGGTCCCAAGGCCAACAGAAAAATTATTTGTGGGTTCGAGACGGATCTTCAAGGTGAAGCATGCAACGGACGGAAGCATAAAAAAGTACAAGGCCAATTTTTTGGCCAAGGGGTACTCTTAGGTTGAAGGGATTGACTATGAGGAGACCACTACTCCTGTAGCAAGGTACTCATCCATCAAATCAATCCTTGCTCTAGTTGCACAGATGGGGTTGAAGATCCACCAGATGGATCTCAAAACAACATTCCTGAATGGACTTATTAAGGAGGACGTGTATATCAAGCAACCAGAAGGCTTCGAGGCTTTTGATCGAGATTCTCATGTGTGCAGACTCAAGCAAGCACCTCATGCTTGGTACACTAGGTTAGATAGTTATCTCATCATTTTGGGATTCACCAAAAGTGAAGTGTATGCGTAGAAGGTAAATCATTGATTATTGTCTTATATGTTGATGACTTGATTTTGACTAGTGATGAGAATTAGATTTTTAGATGAAGGACATGGGTCTCATGCACTACTTCCTCAGATTGGAAGTATGGTAAGGTTATGGGGAAATTTTTGTCTCTCTGGGAAAGTATGCCAACGAGATATTACTTCATAATTTCTGCATGGAAAAATTCAAACCCATGGAGACACCTGACCAATGGAGGAGGAGTCATCTAAGCGACAATAGCTTCATGTTCACTCTCTGAAGCATTGTAACTGAGAGACTATGGTTGGATCTACCCAGATATATCTCACTTGATCGTACCTTTCAAGATTTTATGCGAGCGACTTTGGATTCCTAGTTGTGCTCTGAAACGTTGTGAGCAAGCGACTATAACTTCTTGGTCGCTCTCTTAAACCTGGTTTGCGAGTGACTAGGGTCTGCAAAAAGTAATATTAAACCCTAACTCCCAGTCGCATGGATGGAGATTTTTCTGTGTGACTAGAAGGCTCCATTCGCACACATGAGCCTCTATGGGAGTCGCTATGGTCAGTTCCATCTTGTGTTGTGCCTGCAATTGTGGTCCAAAACCCTAGATCTGAAATGTGAGCTTCAGAACTTGGAATTTCACCTTAGAGCAAACCTATTCCTTTGTGGACGAGCCTCAGACCTGTGTGATCCAAAAACCAAGATAGAAGAGTGTTTCATGATTGTGTCCAAATGAGGTAGAGTTCGCTTGTATTTATATCCTTCCAAGAGGTTCCACTTTTCTATAGGGCCGACCTTATCAAATATGCACATGTGGTATTTTCTTCATAAATACATTTTCCTTTATCCGTTTTGAGTAATATTTAGGTCGGTTTTGGTCCTCTCAAAAAGAGGAATTTAATGTAATCATTATCTCCATCAAGTGAGATTTCCAAAGTGGAATTCAACTGCAATTTCATATTTTTAACACTCCCTCTCAACTAGGGTTAATTCCACCTACCAATATCTGACCATCGATCAACATGTCATTCTTCCATCAAACCATATCTAATCTCAATAAACATCTTAATTCATATATTGTTTATTCCTTCTTATATATTTATTTTCCTTGCACATATGTTAATTATTTTCAAATCTAAAAGAATAAGAATTTGTTATCGAAGGGGAGCTTAAGATACCATCTGATTTTCATCGAGCTACTACCCGGTATCTCTGCCAGTGGGCTACTACCCAAAATATCATTAGCGGGGAGTCAATTCACATCATCATTGAGAGCATATCATCAGGGAACATCTCAACTTGGAAACCAATGATAATGAGGAAGGTCCTATTGAACACTCTCACCTCATGTCCATGATAGTGTGAAGGTCCAACAAGACATTCTCACCCCATGTTGATCAATAGAATATCCAAACACATAGGGGAGAATATCTCAACACTGGTATCACATCAAGGACCTCATTATCAACCTGAAACTGCATAGGGGATAATATATCAACCCTGGTATCACATCAAGGATCTCATTATCAACTCAAAACCACATAGGGAAGAAATTCTCAACCCAGTCCTATTGCATGTTGATCTTCCCATCGATGACTTTAAGAATTCATGTGGTAAAACAACTGCATAATAATTGACTTAGATTGTACACCCCATGTACACTCTCAACCCGTTGGCCAGATGGGGAATGGTATTCCCAACAAGCCCTACTTGTGGGTATGATGCCAACTGGGTTATACTCTTCATAGACCAGATAGGGGAGCAACATATCCGACCCTATGAAGATAGGGGAGAAACATCTCCAACCCTATGGGTAACAAATAGGGGTGATGCCCTATTGTCTAGAGTTTCCTCAACCCTAGGATCCCTCCATCTCAATTCCACACCTTGGGAGCTCAAATAGGGGAGGAATATTTGGCTTAATGTCCTCGTTCAACAATTATCTCTATAAATCATAAATATATCATCATACTCATATCTGGAAATCATCATGCCTCAATATCATATGTCTCCTATTCATACAGGGGATCAAATCAAATATCATATTAGAACATAAACAACCATATATATCATAAAAAGGATATCATAGTCATCCTCCCTCTCAAAGAGGTGCCAACCACAAGCCTAATATTGTCTCGTACAACAACATTGTATTAATGTATGAAGGTAACTTAGTCCCAGCTATATGTGAGATTTTCTACCAAACAGATCCCACTCTCTGTCATCGCAATGTATCAATGTCATATCCAGATCTTGTTCAAACAACCCTCTAAGGATATTCTTTATCCTACCTCATAGCTAGCCATGCTAGCAACATCGTACTCAACCTCAGTCATGCTACGAACCTATCATCCAAGATATCATGGTAGATCTCATGCTAAAGTAGCATCCAAATGTGCTCATCAATAGTAATCCCAGACATCATCAATACATTTATGTAGCCATATATCGTAGGATGAATATCTTAGATTAAAATTGATCATCCCATTCAAGTATCTCGAAGGGTGCTTAATAGAAACTCTATGTGTATGAAGTGGCTCAATCATGAATCGAATCAGGTTCTATGTACAACACATATTTACAAGTGTTTAATCAGAAAATTAATGCTTCAATCAATTATCGATTGCTAATTTGAGTTCAACAATATCTTGAAATTCAGTCAAAGTGTCCAAGTATTTGAATTTTCACTTTCCAATACTTCTTCAATAACTTCACAATATAGATTATATTTTCCCAACTTCAAAAAATGATTCATCATTCCATGATTAATTATTTCGAGCTTCAAAAGCCAGATCCCTCTTACTTCGAATATCAGAGGCTCGTTACCTGTCAATACTAGATCATCACCATATAAAACCAAAATCAAAATCAAAATAATACCTTGGAACACTTCTGAAGTATAGGTTTGGATCAACACATCATCCTAGTGTCACAAGGTAACCGTCAATGCAGACATATACATTGCTCTTTGCAATCATAAAACTTTTCCAACCCAATATGCTTAGCCTTACATAAATCAATTTTGTACCATCAAATCAACTAAGTCAGCTTATCAAAGTTTAGATTCCATATTAGAATAAAAAATCATAAATATCACAATATCAGATTTTTTAGACCAAGAGATAGGTAGAGCTTATATCAAGTCTTGACTTCATCAATTATCATGCCAACAATTTGTCATCTATCACGCAATATCAATCCAAACTTCATCAATTCATTTTCATGATCATAATACAAGGTACTTCTATAACTAGGTGAAAATGCATACACCAAGGATAAGTCGTGTAGGTTCCATCTTCGTACTGAATCACAACTGTAAATACTCTAGTCGTTGTGCTAAGAACAAGGAGTCCACTGCAAAAACATTATCAAATGTCCATATAAGTCATTGCAAGTCATTATGCTCGTATATCATTCTCATAAAGTAAAATCACTAGTCGTCAAATCAAATCATTAGTCATCAGTTCAAATCCATTTTTTTATCGTAGAGAGATATATAGTAAAAAACATATATCAATCATCAAGTCAAAGTTCTAAGTCATTATCAAGCATCATGTCAAAAATCCAAACAATTTTCATCTATATCAATCATCCAAATCATGTCAAACCCTTGCAAGACACATCTCTATGTATATCCCAGTCACTTGCAAACACAAGTTTAGCCTTCATATTCATAACATTCAAACTTTCCTTCTCATAGATATTTCTATTGTTTTCTTCATGTATGTAGGACTAAGATCCTTTAGGAAAACATTTGATTTCATGAAAAAAGCTTAATTTCTATGTCCAACAAGCATATTCGCACCCATATGCCTTCCTCTAAGTGGTTGGGAGGCTATAGTCGCACCCTTGACCTTACTTTCATGCGACTGAGAGACTACAATCGCACCTGTAAGCATGCTTCCATGCAAATGAGGCTTAGAGTAAGGGAAAACTCTCTCTTCTCATATCTGTGCTTTGTTGTAGATCAATTATGTCATATATTTTTCTATTCATGCCCATAAATCATATTTCAATAGTAAATAATATATATATATATATATATATAATTCCAAATAGGAGTAAGGATCCTATGGAGAGATTCTCCCTCTAAATGGGAATCCACTTCAGTCATATTCATTCATGCCATCAACATTTATATAATGTTATCATGCATCAAAAAATCTGTTAGATCATAAATTTAGGCTATTTCACATATTCATCTTTATCATATCATGTCAACAACTACTTCACCATGGCATCATGACATCAATATTTCATCAAGGGTTAATGTCAAATAGCTAGTAGGATTATACTTCAAGAGTCATGATCACAATATTACTTCTTTGCCACATGACTCAATCAAGTCAAGGCATTAAATTTTTACCATATGCTATAATAACTAAGCACATCAATGCATAACCATTGTCAAAAAAATATCATGAATATCAATCTCATTTTATACTTCTATCCTCGTGTATTTCCTCATGAAATGCATTGTAGCACAACTTTTATCCATTTATTATTTATTCTATTTTACAACAGGTCCATGGGGTTAGAAACCAGAGATAACCCAATGGGATCATGTCTCCAAGACTGACCTTTTGTGCTCTGTAAATACTATGTTTATGTTTTCCACTTATGTAGGATGGTTGATGCTTGCTTCAAAACCTCCTGAAGGTTTCCTATTTTTTCGCCAAAAATCAACATGATTTGTTATTTTAGTTGATATCTTTTAATTGGTTTATCTTATTAAAGGTGGAATGAGACACTGTCGATTGATCAATGTCTAAATTTGTTGAATTCTTGTGGTTGTAGCACTCAAGTTCCCCCCTGCACTTCACATTTTGACTCTGGTATTTTATGTAACTTTTTATGGCCATGCCACAAGTGATTTGTTTCATCTAAGTCTAAATGCATGTTCATCACGAGGTTTTTATAGAAAGAATTAAAGACCCCCTAATCCTCTTTCTCCCATGAATTTACTTCCTTTGGGAGATATTTGTTGCAAAAAGAATTGCAAAACCTTGTATGCTTTTGGTCCCATGAATCTACTCATTTGAAGGGATTTTTTAATAAATTCCTTTGATGGCGTAAAGAAAGCTAAAATTCTCTATTTTATTATAGATATATGGCACATGGGCCTATTTTCATGCAATGGACTATTCTAAAATGGAAATTCGAACACGTCAAAAGTAACTTACATGCTCTAGGCTCAACGCACATGTGTAAAATACAAGGAAATTTTTAACATTTCGAAGGTGTCAAAAATAACTTACATGCTCTAGGCTCATAATACCATGTATAAAATAAGTCGAAAACTTAAAAGAAATCTTTCTAATTAGTTAATTATTTAAAACCTTCTCTAAATTTTTAACTTGCCAACAAGAAATATTGTTTCAATCAATTATGCATTATGTACAGTTGTACATCAATAGAATAGTTTGATCATAAGAATTAATATTGTCTTAACCCATTATCTAGAGTCTTACATGTTTAAATTAATAGAGTACTTTCAAAAATCATGGAAAAAGAAAATTTTCAAATTAGTTAAATATTTATCAACTTTTATAAATTGAATTTGAATAAAAATATGAATTCATGATGAATTATGATTGAATTGAATTTGAACTTGGAGATTATTGTAGTTGCTACAACACCCTCCAAAATTTTTCCCCATTTAGAATTTTTGAGCCCCTGATCTTTCGGTAAAGATGGATTCTAGTCTAAATCTGGTCTTTTAACTACCAATCGTAGAGTCACAAAGCTTATTAAATCCAAAATTTGCAACCGTACGACCTTGCAACCCCCCAAGTCGCGAGGTCACAAGGTCGCATATTGACCTAAAACCTAATAATTATGACTATACGACCTTGCAACCTCCAGGTCGCGAAGTTGCATGGTCGCGAGGTCACACGACCCTTAACCAGCCTTAATTTGCGACCTTGCGACCCTCATTAATTGACCACACGTGTGACCCCTTTATAAATAAAAAGGTCAAGTAGGTCGCATTCGACCTGTGCGACGGAGCAAAGTACCGCCTCTAACAAGCCAGCTGGAGCGCATTTTTCTTGGGTAAGTTGCCTAATCCTCCTGTTGTTTCCTTTTTGGTTGATTGTTGCCTTTCCTACCTTTTCCCATTGTCTATTAGTCCTCATCCTAGTTTCTTTTAAACCTCTCAGGAGATCTGTGTGAAGCATGCACGTTACCTATGGTTTTACTTCTCTGCTTCCTTCTCTGAAAAAAACTCTCTTGCCCCAGTCTGCCTCAATCTCCCTTCCCAGCCCACCTGGAGGAAAAGCCTCAAGGCCCAAATGCACTCTTTCCACTTGATGTGTTGCATAATTTCACCTTTCACATCCTCTTGGGCCCTAATCGCCGCGAAACCCAGCACCAGAGCCCTAGCGTGACCCCGCGACCTAGCGACCTCGCAACCCAGTGACTTGGTCGCTAAGTCGCAAGGTTGCCTAGTCGCTCATTACCAACCATTAGCCATCCACGTGACCTAGCGACCCAGCGAGCTCACAACCTAGTTGCAAGTCACCAAGTCGCCAGGTCGTGTTTCCCATAATTTCGACCCAAGTGCGACCTTGCGACCTTACGACGTGGTCGCCAAGTCGCAAAGTCACCTTTCCATGAAAGTGTGCACTGGTGTGACCTAGCGACCCAGCGACCTGGTCGCAAGGTCGCCAAGTCGCAGGGCTAACCTTTTCTTCATATGATAGTTGGCAGAGGTCACAGCGACCTAACCTGAGGGGTCATTTGGAAGTTTTAGTGGTCTCAACATAGTTATAATTATGTTGTCCACCTTATCATGGGATTTTTTTATGAATATACAAGGGAACATCGAAGCTGAGCTCGATTGTGTTTCCGTCTTGTCGACCTCAAGTGATATGGGGCCCCCAATAGTGCGAAAGATAAACAAGAGTCCAGAAGTGGAAAACTCATAAGAAGGCGTGTCCCCTTCCCCACCACCCATTTATGGAGACACCGCCTATGTGTTCGAAAAAGGGGACAAGATGAGTTGGTACCAGGTATATAGGGAGTTCACAAAGCCTGACTTCCCAGAAGATCTTCTAGACCGGCAGGTGTACTTCCAGGTCAAGAGGTCCAAGCTCCACTACGCAGGTGCCCATACACCCATATTTCCATGTGCAAATATTATTTAATAGATCCTACAAAAGGTCGACTCCAGGATTTGGGTCATTTGTGATCACTTGGGGAAAACATTCGCTAACCTAAAGGGGTAGGATGCAGAAGTATACTATGCACTCCCCATGCGAGAAAAAACCTTTAACACTGATTGGGCATCCACTCATGCAGTACCCGTAGCAGAAACTTTGAAGGGATGGTGGGAGGACCCTGAGAAGTTCAGGTTTAAGAAAGATCAGGAATATAGGACAGAGGGCCTAAGGAAATTTTACATGTTGGTGGCAGCAATGATGTGCAGGATGTATGGACGACCAGATGCCACTATGTTCAATGGTACTTGGGTCCCCCTCATGTACGTCGTCACAACATATGGTACCCATTTCAACTAGGCCAACCTGATAATGGCAGCCCTCAAGTCGAACATTGATGCATAACAAGCACCTAATGAAGGATGTGCATCTGAGTTTCATATGGCTTCTTAACTTTTGGATGCAGTATGTGCAAGGTGTCACTTTGAAGGATGGGCGCACAACTGGGATGCGGAGCGTGGCGAACCAATCCATAAAGAGTTAAAGGTGTTATGGGCTTCTAAATACAAGCAAGATATAAAGTCAATCTCACACAACTTCATTCCCGCGCTCTACGAAAAAATTTTTGGCAAGGACGCCCCATGCATGTCCAAGCGAGCCATGGAGACAATTACCCAAGTGGCCAACTGGTTTCCCATTACAGATAGCACTTTAATCAGAGTCTTCGGGTTGTACAAGGCACCCCACGTGCTGCCTCAATTCATCACTAATAAATTTCTCTTGCAAGAAGTGTGCTACCAGATGACGAGCAGGTTTTCTAAGGTTTTCACAAATGGAAAGAAAAAACCATGGCCTACTCTTCTGCTTACTATCAGCACCTACATGGTTAGATATTTCATAGAAGTAGAAGAAGAGGCTGAGGAAACCAAGGGCTTTCATTTTCCACCTGTATCACACAGATCATATGATCCTGAAGAATCATCCTCGCACATTGCAAATGGGCCAAATTCAAATGGAATTACCAACACACGGAATGCCTTGTCGAAGATCGAATCAAGAACTGGTACAACAAGGACAGGGAGGCTGCGCCAGAAGAATCAACCGATCAAGGGGAACAGGATGATAAAACTACAAAAGAAAGAATCGACATGCTAGGAGGATCCTCATCCTCCGAAGCCAAGAAACCAAGGACTGATACGAGCAGTAGTCTCTCTAAACAGCAACAGGAACAAAGAGACAAAGAGGCTAAGGCACAAAAATAAGTCGAAGAGAAGGAAAAAGAAGAGGAACTCAAAAGGACCCAAGATGCCCTAGCACGACAGCAAGAGGAGGATAAGTGAAAGAAACAACTAAGGGAAGAACAAAAGAAGAAGCCCATAAGAAAAGGGAGGAAGAGGAACAAAAGAGGAGAGAAGAGGAAGAAAGGATTGAGGTTGAGCACAAGTTAAAAGAGGAATGGGTTAAAGCAGAAGCTTAGAAGAGGAGGAAGGAAGAATAAAGCTATAAATTGTGGTAATATTCATCCAAGGAAGCAGAGGGTAGCAAGACACCTCCTCCAAAAACAGGGAAACAGACGGAGCTGCCACACTCGCTCTATTTTATCGAGTTCTCTCTATTTAAGACGATGGAACATATTAGTCATGATAATTGGAATGGTTGTATGTCAAATCAACCTAACTCTGAAAATGGGTAAAAGCCCTTATAATCGAAGGCATATGGTGGTAGGCAGTGAGTGCCAAGTCTAGGTCTATAAGGTAAGGGATCTTCCCATCCTCTATAGTGCTTATAAGGGAAAGTACCCTTTAAACCTTTTTTCCCCAGGAAGGAAGGAGCCTATCACCAGATGCCTTTTACCAATGAAAAAAAAGCTGCTCGAACATGGACGGATGCTTTGAGGTGCCTCAGACAACCCCTACAACGAGTGTGCATTTTACTCCCTCAGAACCTGGCACCTCGGAGGAACAAGAAGATGAAGTCCTGGATCTGACAAGGCTGACCTACGATTAGTTTACACACAATATTAGGTAAGAGAAAAGAAAATGACTTGTGCGGAACCCTACCACACCTCTCGCAGTTACAACAGAAAAGTACATAGTCTTGGACACTAGGACTAATCTTATTATGATCGCATCAACAGGTACCACCTTCACAATAGCCACAAAATAAAATGTTAGCAGGATGAGCAGAGAGATTTTGTCTCTACAAAATTTGCTACAAGTTTCTAAGCAGAAGGTAGCTCAGTCAAAACCAGATAAAAGGGTGCTGGAGGAAGAAGTCCAAAGGCTCCATGGCACAACCACCCAGGCCAATGAATTTCCGCTCACCATTCAAAGGGAGTTGGTCACTTTGGAAACCACCATAGGAGATGTTTGTAATAAAGCAGAGAGTCACACCACTACTAAAATTGCAAGCAGAAACCAAAAGAAGGACTACAAAACTTAAGGAAGCCTCCACCGCTCTGGATCGCATGCTAGAATGGTCAAGCGTATACCCGCGTGCTCCTGACACCCTACCTAGGAAGGAGTGGATCTATAGTCAGAATGACAAAGTCCAAATCTAGATGAAGATACAATCCAAGGAAAAAATGGTCAAGGATGTGGAAAAGGTGATGTCTGCGTATGAACACCTGATTAGTGGCATCGATTCGATGGCTGAAATACACCACATTCCTTCTCTAGGGGGCATTGGACATAGAAAAAACAAGGGAAGAAGTTGCCTAAGACATTAAAACTTTCCTGCAACCCATGAGGCAAGCAATTGCTTCCCAAGACCTCTTGGCCTCGCAGGAAAATCTTATTTAGTTCCTCATCATACCAGTCTGGATCTACACCAAATTGGCCTCCTTATCTAATAAAATATCAGTAAAGAGGCTCACTTTGGTCCCAGACGCCCTTGAATGCTTTCATTGGTTAAAGGAAGATACCCCTCAGGTCACTCCAGTAGTCGTAGACTATCAAGCATGGAAAAAGTACCTCAATGATCAGTTGTAGATAAATGTACCGGACCTATCAATCACACAATTGTTTCCTTGACCAAGGTCATAGAACAGCTTGCAAGTTTCATTGGGCAATAGGTCGCAGGTCGCATCAGTAAATAGATTGCAGGTCGCATCCAGAGTTGGGTCGCAAGTCGCAAACACCTCCTAGGTCACCAAGCATGCCAACAGTCGGGATGTGAAGGGTCAGGGACACCCAAGGGTCGATTTTGTTTTATAAGTACTCCCTCCAGGGAATTTTAAAAGGATATTTTTTTTGGGATTCCAAAAGGAGCAGAGAGAATTGTGTAGCATTATATGCATATTGTTGAGAATGATACAAACAAGTGTTTTGATTCCACTATTGGATCTGATGAGGACTCGTGTGTTAACATTATGAATATTTTTGTCTCATGTATTAGCTATCTTTTATGATTAACTGATCTGCGTTTTCTTCTTATTTCATTTACATGTTTAAGCTCACCTGATGTGTTAATGGTATGGGGATATTTAATTGAGAGATGTTGGCAACTTTGTTATTAACATTATCTTATCTTTCGAAAAACGCTTAAGGAATTTAAGGGTGTTTTGACCATAGAGAAATATTTATTTTTTGGTTCGAACAAATTTTACAAGCATGACCCTAATGATTTGTTGCTAACAGCATTTCCTTTGGTTGCATGCTTTAAATCGCTTTGCTATTTGTAGTGTTTTATTTTCATTGAGACTCATCAACCATTTGTCTTGTATTTTTCGAGTAACTTTGTGTTCACAGGTTCGTAGGGCTCGTTCTTCATCTGAGAAAAGGAATATTCAGCAGTATCCAGACCCACACCTCGGACGGGATCCCTATCACAAACGGTTTAGAGTCTAATTGGGACTTTATACCGGGGAGATCCCCTACTGTTGGTCGGATATTTCTTCCCATCAACAGAGATAAAAGTTGATGTAAGTGATTTTTGATGGCTCCAATTGTTTCGTTGCCTATGTAAGAGATAAGTTGGATTCTATCCAATAAAAATTGAATCTATCACAAAGATGGAAAATATAGCTTCAAGAAAATAACTATTCATTACATAATTTGTTATGAAACCAGCTCCAAAAATAGAAGAAAAGAGATATCGACGCCTTAGAAATCAACCACTTCGAGTGGGCAACCTCCTTTACATTACATAAATTAACAGTTCTTGGATGATACAAATGACAAAACCTCCTTTCTATATATAAGAGTCCATGGGGTCATAATATAATCCTAGCCGACCTAACAATAATAATGTAAGGGCACAATAATAACAATATGGGGGTTACAAGGGTAAAACAATAATAATAAGGGGGTTACACTAACAAAAATAAGGGACTACACTAGTAATATAGGGACCTAACATGCCCCTCTCCCTAAAAAAGTGTTGTACTCAACGCTTGAGTAGCTCTGGATGCTTCTTTATAAAATTCTCATCCTCCCATGTAGAATCTTTAGTGGGTAAGATCTTCCACTTTATGAGATACTTTGAAATTGATCAATTTCATAGTTTTCGAGTTCTTGTTTTCGTGACTGCTTCAAGTTCCAATATTATTTTTCCTTCCTCATCAAGTTCTATCAATATTGATTGAACTGGAATTTTTTCACCTATAACCTTCTTTAAGCATGAAACATGGAAAATTGGATGCACTCGAGAAGAATCAGGAAGCTCCAATTTTTATGCCATAGTACCAATATTTTCCAACACCTTGTAAGGACCATAGTACTTTTGCGATAATTTATTGTCCTTCGTAGCTTGCTTGAGGGAAATTTGTTTGTATGGTTATAGTCGTAAAATACCTAGTCTCCTACATCAAAACTTCTCTCGTTACGATGTTGATTTTCCTATTGTTTCATTCAATTTTGTCCCAAATCTAGGTTATCCTTTAAGAGTTGGAGAACTTGTTGTTGATGCTCAATGTGATCTTCCACTACTTTCACCTTATAATTTTCTCTTAAAGATGATGTGATGAACGGTGGATGTATCCATAAAGTGCCATAAATGGGGTCATTTTTGTTGCAGTATGGAAGTTTTATACCACCATTTAGCCAGAGGTAACCACTTGACCCATTGTGTTTTTTTATCAGATACAAAACAAAAAATATATCCTTCCAAACATTCGTTCACTATCTCATTTTTCCCCTAAGATTGAGGATGATAAGATGAGCTATGAGCTAGTTGAGTACCCAAACAAGAAAATAATTTTGTCCAAAAAATTCCAGTAAAAATGGGATCTCTGTTGCTTACAATAATTGTTGGTTTTCCATGTAGCTTTTGAATTGTTTCCATAAATGTAGTAGCAATAGTAATTTCTTTAAATGGATGAGATAATTCACAAAAGTGTGCATACTTGGTAAGTATATCAACTACCACCATTGTGACACTCTTTCCTTCGGACTTAGGTAAACCTGTGATAAAATCCATTGAAATATCCTCCCAACATTGACTTGGAATGGATAAAGGTCGTAGAAGACCCGAGGTCTTAATTGTCTCAACTTTATTTTGTTGGAAAACCAAACATCTCGCCACAAAATTTTGAATATCAGATTTAAGGCCATCCCAAAAAAAATCTTTCTTCACCCTATTGTAAGTTTTTAAAAATCCTGAGTGTCCTCCTAAGGGAGAAGTGTGCAATTCCAAAAGAATATTTTGTTTTAGTTGGAATTCTTACAAAGATATAAGAGATCTTTGTACCATAAGGAATCATTCTTCCAACTAAAAGTATCAGATGTACTAGGATCTTGCTGCAACTATTGAATGAGTGTCCACACTTCTTCATCCTTCTTCCATTCATAGCTTGCTTCAGTTATCCAATCTGGTTAGATAATAGAAATGGCACAAAGCAATGGTTCCACCTCTTGATCCTTTCTTGGGAGTGCATCTGCAACAACATTTAGCTTCCTTTTTTTGTAGATGATTTCAAAGTCATAACCCAGCATCTTTGTGACCCCTTTTTGTTTCTCTTCTGCAGATAGTCTTTGTTCCAAAAAGTATTTAATACTATCATGATCAGTTTTTACCTTGAATTTTCTTCCCATTAAATAAGGTCGTCATTTATTTACTGCATGTAGTATTTCCAACATTTCATTCTCATAAATAAATTTATGTAAATAATTTCCTTTGATTGGACAACTTTCAAAAGAAATGGGTCTTCCTTCTTGCAATGAAACAAGACCAATTCCATTTCCTGGGGCATCACATTCCACAATAAAGGTTTTTGTGAAGTCTGGTGTAGCTAAGACTGGTGTTAGGCACATTGCCTCCTTAAGATGCTCAAAGGCCTTAGTTGCTTCAGGAATCCATGAAAATTCATCTTTATTCAGTAATTTTGTTAAATGTGCTGCTATTCTCCCATAATTCTTAAGAAACTTGCGATAATACCTTGTTAACTCGAGAAATCCTCGCAACTGCTTTATGGTTGTGGGGAATTTCCATTCATTAATGGATTTAATTTTGTTATGGTATACCTTAACACCCTCGTGAGATACAATATGACCCAGATATTCCACCTCATGTACTCAATATCATCAAAAAATACTAACACAAATTTTCTAAGGGCAGGCTTGAAAATGGGATTCATCAACCCTTGAAATGTAGAAGGTGCATTGGTAAGGCCAAAAGGCATGACCAAAAACTCATAATGACCCTCATGAGTTCAAAATGTTGTTTTCAGAATATATTTAGTCTTCATTCTAATTTTATGATATCCTCAACGAAGATCCAACTTGGTAAAATAAATTTCTCCATGTAGTTCATCCAATAATTCATAAATCACAAGAATGGGAAATTTATCTTTAATATTGAGCTTATTGAGCTTCCTATAATTCGGACACATGCGCCATGATCCATCCTTCTTGTGCACCAATACTATTGGAGCTGATAAAGAAATTTGAATCGGTTGAATTATACCAACCTCTAACATTTCTACAATCATACATTCAATTTCGCTCTTTTGGACATAAGGAAATATATAAGGCCTGATGTTTGGAGAAATACTTCCTGGAATAAAATGAATAGAATGATCATGATAAAAAATAGGTGGGAGCCCTTTGGGAGTTTCAAACACCTAGGAATGATTGTCCAAGACTTTTTGGAGATCTGGAGAAATAGATGGTTTGATGTTGGAACTTCTAGTGGTCATAATTGTGCAATTACGCCTCATTGTTCTTTCTTCAGAAGCTTTGTCATGACATTATAGCTTATTATCTTTCTTGGCTTCCTTGCTTACCTTGTAATTCAACTTCCTTTCCTTACAAAAAAAAAAATTCAAGAAAATTTCTTGAAAATTAGAAGCTACCATCTCGAAATATTGTAACCATTTTACTCCTAGTATAGCATCAGCACCTCCCATTAGAATGCAAAGCATTGGAATATTCAATACATATTCCCTCGTGTTTAGCTTGATATTATGGAATTTTCCAGAGAAATTTATAGTTCCTCCATTTGCAACCATCGTTTGACATTCTGGTGTTGGGTATAGGAATAAATTCAATTCCTTGGCTACTTTATAATTAATAAAATTATGGGTACTACCCAAGTCAATCAACACTATTACCTTTTTCTTCTTGATATGTCCTTCTATCTTAAGAGTTTGAGGAGTGGTAATTCCTACTAATTCATTACAGGATATGGTTGGACTCATTTCTTCTTTCTCTAGGGTTGGTTCCTGGTGCATATCCTCTTCTTTTGAAGTTTCTTGTTCATTTTCTTCCTCCTCTTCACAATGTATGTAAAATAATTTATTCTGAGCACACCTATGACCTTTAGTGTATTTTCTATCACAACTGTAGCAAAGCCATTTTTCTCTTTTTTCTTCCAATTTTTGTGGTTTCAACCTTGTAGGTTGTGGAAGTATAGGAGTAGCACCACTTCCGTCTTTATAGATGTGATTGGTAGGCTTCCTTGTCACCATATTTTACATTCAATTTTTCTTGCCAGCCTGAATGCATTCTCAAATGAATCAAGTTCCAAAAGGTGAACCTCATATTGGATGTCATCCTTTAAAGTCCCTATGAATACATCAATCATGTGTTCCTATGGAATATCAACTACCCTTATATTCAATTTTTGGAAGTCCTCAATGCGATCCATCATTGAACCCTTTTGTTTGAGATTTATTAATTGGATAAAGAAGGTGTTTCTCTTTGTATCCTCATAATGTGTTATCATTTCCTCCGTAAAAATTGACCAAGTGACAATTTTTTACGGGAACAAAGCCATCGATACCATACAAATGTATTTTTTTTTACGGGAGAAAATCCATCGATACGTTTTGTGTGTTTTGCACATTATTGAGATCAAAATATTGCTCCATCTATAGTATCCATGTTACGGGATCCTTGCCATTAAACTTCCTCATATTGATCTTTGGAATATGGTGGGTTTTCAATCTAACATTAGAGTTTATGAAACCACGATTAACATTTATTTTGTTCTCATAATGAGTTTCCTCTACTATATTTTCACCATTAGGAATCATTTCTTGTATCAACTTTGTAAAACCTTACTTCAAACCTTCCATGTCTACTTTTAGATCAATCTTCATGTCTTCCAGGTTGTCTTTCATTTTTTCTTCCATGCCTTCCATGCCATTCTTCAAACCATCCATATTAGCTTCCACACCTTTCTTCAAAACATCCATATTATCTTCCATGCCCTTCTTCAAACCATCCATATTAGCTTCCATGCCTTTCTTCAAAACTTCCATTTCATTTTTTGTTGTTCTTTACGAGAGCGAAATTTAGTGCACTTGCTCTTGTAATTTTGATATATCATGTTGCACTTCTTCCTCTTCATGACTCATAGTAGAGTATTGTGAAGACTTAATGGATTTTGAATTCTTTTGAGGGGGCATTTTGGAACCCAATATTGATATCTATGCTTCTATATGCCCTTGGAATCACTTCAAACTGATTTTTCAAACAATACTTATGCAATTTGAAAAAAAAAACACACATTTTTCTTGCTTTTGAAGAGCTCGATATTGAAACTAAATTATCTATGTGATTTTCGATCTTCAATATCTAAAATTTAGTCTTGTAGTAGCCCTATGAACCTTCATTCGAATGCCACAAGTCTAACCTGATTTTGATTCTTCAAGACAAAGTTATGCCCAATCTCCCACAATGACCTAATTATGGAATGGTTCAGTATAGCAAACTTGGATGGCATTCCACGTGTCATTTTTTCCTCCTTCAGCTCTGAAATTCATAACCAGGAAACCACAGTTTGTGTACTTTTGGGCACTTATTACATAATTCCAATATGATTCTCAGAGAAATATTTATGACGATTTTCCCAATGTCACCTCTTTTAGATGAAATTTGGGAGCCTGCAAAAACCCTAACTTCCATAGATCATATCTCCAAAAAAATTGTGAACTAAGATCTGAAATTTTTACACAAATTTCCTCAGGATTTCGTCAAAATGGGTTTTTTTTTAGTGTCTGAGCCCTCTTAGAAAAAAATTTATAGCAAAAATTCCACGATGACCTTTTTGAAGCAGTGAAACCCTAGAATCAAAAGCTCTGAAACCAAATGTTATGAAACCAGCTCCAAAAATAGAAGAAAAGAGATATCAATGCCTTAGAAACCAGCCACTTCGAGGGGAAAACCTCTTTTACATTACATAAATGAACAATTCTTGGATGATACAAATGACAAAACCTCATTTCTATATATAGGAGTCCATGGGGTCACAATATAATCCTAGTTGACCTAACAATAATAATGTAAGGGCACAATAATAACAATATGGGGGTTACATGGGTACAAAAATAACAATAAGGGGGCTACACTAACAATAATAAGGGACTACACTAGCAATATAGGGACCTAACAGAATTTCATACTATTAGAAACACAAAGACAAACACTCCAACATTCAGGAAAGAAGTAAGTGTTTAAATGGGACTCCAGATTTGGGTTAATAACCCTATGTTTAGGAAAATTATGGAGTCCTATAGTGGGTTTGGTTGATGAAGAATGTTTCCAGGAAGGGACTCTACCTGGTACCTATGTGAAAACAATTTTTGAGTTTGAACTTGAGGAGGAGGTGTCCATGACTTTTAACAAAGGTTCCAAAAAAAATTGAAGTTTCTACAAGATTTGGTAAAAAATTGCGACAATTTGTTAAACGCTAGGGAGTGATGATTCCATATACAAACTTATGTTTTCATGGGATCATGATATAATTGTGAGATAGAAGTAGTTGAGGGAGCAAGTCATTATTTGATGATTAATCGCTTGAATCCAATTTCATATTAAGAATCCTTACACAGTCATTCTTGCTACCTCGTCATAACAAATAGTTAATTACAATGAAATGAATTAGCTCCTAGTAGATCAACAGTTCAGATAGCACAATCCCAAATCTAATGGAATGTGGGACTCCTACCCCTATCGGAGTTTAAAGGAAAGGAGGGGTCCACAATGGGTTGTTTTGTGAAACCATGAGCACACGAAATCGACGGTCTTAATCTAATATGGGACACCCCCCCATCATTTTTCAAAACCGAGAAGGGGGGATCCACAAACCACTTCTAGTTTGTTGTCGAGGTCCACACATCTTCTTTTCCAATGTTAGATTTTATTTGAATATATATTTTTTAGGGATTAAAAAGCTCGAAATGTATTATCATCGCATATAATCCAATTTTTGGGATTGATACTTTACATTATTATTAAAATGGGTATATTTAATGTAACAACCCTAGGTTAATTTTCCATGTAAATAAATTAAACCAAGGTCATGGGACACATTTTTTAGCTGAATGGAGGGAAAAACATTATAGTTGGCATCACTTGTGGTTAATTAATGGCTATGGAAATTGGCAAAGGCAAAGAGGAAATAAATGGAAATTTAATATGAGAAATAAAGGAAAATAAGAGAAAAGGAATATGAAGATACAAAAATATGCATGCAAATGAAATTAGAAAGAAATTAGAGGAAAATGAAAGAAAATGGAAAAAAGGAAAGGAAGAGACTAGACATCATTGATAAAAAGGCATATGAGAAATAGTTCACAACTTTCATAAATTGAGCTCTAAGAGAAGAGAGAGGTAGCACTTGGACGCATGCAAGCAAGCAAAGGAAAGTAAGGGAGCACAAGGAAAGGTTGGAAAAGCAGCTACAACAAAGGAAATTGTAGGTAACAATTTGCATGTGTGATTTCATACTTTTTAGCCACCCAATTTTTTTAGTTATCATCTTTCTTTTAATTTTCAGCAAAACACAAATTTTCCTTTCTTATGGTTTTGTTCATAGTTTTTGGATTATCGAACTCAGTTATTTATCTATATGAGAAAGGTAAACAACTTTGTATTTTACCTTTATCCTCCTTGAAGTACGGTACATAACTCAACAAACTCATAATTTTATTAACAAACCCATCCATAGTAGAATGTCCCAATATTAACTCATGAAACTCTCTAGCTTTTTCATAAAAATACTTTTTAGTTAGATTTTTTTTTAATTTCTTTCCTAAAGATTTTCCAAGTCATATTTTGTCTTCTGATTTTTTTAACAACTTTATTCTCTTCCCACCATAAAATTTTCTTATCAGTCAACTATTAAGTTGTCAATCTTGCTTTCAAATTACTTTAATAGTTGTAAACTTCAAAGTATTTATACATGTTAACGAGCCATGCATCCTCTCCTTCTTCAGATTCACCATCAAAATTAAGAGGCCTGATCCTCTTAAATTCCCCTTGAAACTGAGATGTAGTCCTCTTCTTCCTAGATGTGGAGGTGCTACTTTCAAATTTATGTTCTTCTTTCTTATCAAATTCAAGAGACTCACTCCCATTAGAGGTTATAGAATTTCTTGTATCTGTTGTCTCACTCCAAGCTCTCTTTTTATGAGTCTTTTTTGTTTTCCTATAATCCATGTCTTCTTCAAATTTCCTCAATAAATAGCCATTAATCTCCTCCTATTCTTCTTTAGCCTTAGACATCCTTTCCCGATTCGCCTTCATGTTATCTAAACATGCCTTCAAGTTGTGCACTACTTGCAACAATTCAGACTCTTGATTTTCTGCATTAGTATTTCCTTCGCCCATCATCCCTAATTCATGTCAGGATCTTCACCACCTCTAGGTGATCCTATGGAAGTTTTTCCATTGAATTCTTCAGCCATACTTCAAATTTTTAATAGTCCTTTGAACAATTTTTCCATGACATATATAAATGTTTTAGTTGAGGACTCATAAAAGGCCCAATGTTATAACCTACAACATTGGTACCACTTGTAATATACGTCCTTTAACCCCAAATTTTAGTTTTTTAAAGTAATTTGCACCTTTCCTTTTCTTGTATTTATTTTCTCCATTAAAGTCTATATAGCCTATATATTTTCCCTCAATAAAATCTTACTTAATGTTATAATGCTACCATTTTCTAACCCATATTCTTTGTGGTTTTCTAATTCAACCCATAAACTAACTTCCTTTTAGCACCTCAAGTCCACTTCTTAACATCTTTACTAAAATATTGAATTTTCTTCATGTTATTCTATGTAAGCTCAGACATCATGGATTACTAAACCCTTAAATACATAAGGTGTCTCTTTTAAAGAATTGGTGGATTCTACCAATAGAAATCTCGCATTTCCTTTTCAACAAAATGTTTGATTTACATTCACATAGTTATGTGTAACATTATGATCTTAACCTTATACCTTAGTTATATAATTGTTTCACTACGTTTTATACCAATACCATGGTGTACAATATATTAATATATACATGGATGTGAGACTCTTTTCCTAAATTAATTTGTGTACTAATGTCTTAATTCTCACAACAGAGATTATCATATACCCGGCACTTGAGATATAACATATGGATAGACCTTATGCATGTATCTTGGTATTTTTATACAATAATGAACCTTTATTAATACCTGTCTCTCATGCATGTTGTTTAGATGTGGTATAATGGTTTATATGGTTCATAGCATCGATTATATTATATTTTGGTTGACACGGTTTTCTTTACAACACACCCTCTATATCCTTCCAGGTGACCACGTGTTGCACTGAGAGACTTCCACAAAAGGTCCTATTGACCTACCACATCGACGGATGTCACCTTATCTCTCTGAATTGTTAGTGATAATGATTTTAGGGTTTCTTTTGTCATTCAAAGATTATTCTGACAGAGTATTGCTTCATTCATTCTCTTTACAACACTCAAAGAGTTGTTTTGATCCAGGTGGATAATGGTGGCTACTCGCCTATTTCACTTGGACCCCCACCATTGCTTCTTTCAATTTTTTATTTTCCTTTATTGTAGCACAGTTAACTATTTTTAGCAGTTTTTTGGGTCCTGAACTTCCAGAGTCGTTTTGAGGCCATAAACGACATTTTTTGGGCATGAAAGGTTTGGAAAATATGGGTTAGATACTCCATATTTGTTATTATTGGTTGTAGTCCTCAGATAGATATTTATAACGAGGTATCATGTGCGTCAAATGGAGATAGTATGCCAAAGTTACGACCCCGAGAAATTGATGTACCAATTTACCCCAACGGGGCCCATAGTCAGGTGTTTCATCTCCTAGGGTTAGGTTTTTGGATGTTTTAGGGTTTTCCATTGTTTCTTAATAATAAATAGGACTTCGAGCCTAATTGTAACACATTTTAGAGGCTTTTACCCGCCACATTTCTTCTCAGATATAAGCTACCAGCGCCCTAGCTAGTTTATTTCCATTTTGACTGTAAGCATATTTCAGTCATTTGATATTAATGAAATGATGTTATATTTCCATTGCATCTTTATATTTATGGTTATATTTGTATCTGTTGCATTCCTACATAAATCTAGATCAATGGTATCAGAGCGGTCTTCTCTTTCTCTGTTTTTATTTGCATGTCCCCGACGAGGTCAGTGTATAAGGAGTTAGGGCTCAATCTGGTTGAACACTTACAAGATCAACCTCACATACCCTGATGAGCTCCCATGGAAAAAGAAAAGAAAGACGAGGGAGCAGGAGATCCTATCAAAATATTGCTTGAGGAGGCCCTCGAGAAACAAAGGAACACGATGATGGATAACTTTTCCCAGATCCTTCAATGGCTTCCCACCTACAATGCATCTGCATTCAGGCGCTGCTCCCTTCAAGGTACTAAAATTTGACATTCCTGTATTTGAAGGTTGAATAGATGCAGACGTCATAGATTGATGGTTGAATTTAGTGGAAGGGTATTTCTCAGTCCATGATTTCTCCGACCGAGAAATGATTACTTTTGCACTCCTCAAAGTCACCCCCCATGTCAAAGACTGGTGGGAAACCTACTGTAAGAAAAAGGATGGGAGAGAACACTCTTTGTTCTTGGCTGCACCCACTTGGAATTTGTTTTGAGATGGAATCAAGGAATAATATTACCCCGTGGGTAGCTATGTGAACAAGTACATCCAATGGACCATGCTGCGGCAACAAAGGGATCAAGATGTGCATGAGCTAACAAATTTGTTCCATACCATGTGCACAAAGTTGGGTATTAAATATTCAGAGAGACATTTGGTGCTCAAGTACCGCAGTTGTTTATATAGATACATTCATGAGGAAATGGAGTTCCTCGACATTACCTCACTTGGTGCGGCATATCGATATGCCGCTAAGGTCAAGCAGAAATTTAAGCAGAAGAAGCGAGACTTTAGATCCGTGAATTTGAAGCCAGGGAAAGGCGCCCCTGAACCACAGAACAAGCGGCAAATCCAAAGTGTGGCGACTCAGAATAACACCAAAAAGGAAAATAAGGACACGGGAAGTGTGAATTTCATAACATCCCCACTCACAACACAAGCGAGTATCTGACCAAACAGTCGTTGGTGGTCGAACTAAAGGAATTTGAATCATATGCATGTTTTGATTCTAAGTTAGAATCTAACAAGGGGAATTACAAAGGGAATAAAATCATTGATGTAGAACCCAGCACCACTATTTCCACCACCAATATCCAAAAGGAGGAACCCGAAGATCCAGATGAGGGTGAGTGCCTCTTCCATCCCCAAATGTGGGTGAATGGTTCTCCACTACAATTCCTTATCGATAGTGGAAGCCAAAAGAACCTCATTTCAGCAGAGGTCGTGAAGCAGCTCAGCCTACCAACCACAGCACACCCGCAGTCGTATACCATTGGGTGGCTTCACCAAGGAAGAGATATTCGTGTCCGTTAGCAATGCCACCATCCGTACAGCATCAAGCCATTCATGGATGAGGTATTGTGTGATGTTGGTCCTCTTAACGTGTATGATGTATTATTAGTCCAACCATACTTGTGGAAGCAACATGTTGTGTATGATTCTAGGCCTCGTGTTGATATTATTACTTTGGGAAATAAGTTGAACAGGATGCCAGAGGTAGTACCGCCTCTTCCCATCTCCTTGATTACTGCAAAGAAACGCAGTAAGATTATTTCCCAAACCAAGAAATGCATTTTCATTACAATTTTCCCAAAGGGAAAGAAGAATATTGTGGCCACAACCTCCAAACAGGGATCCCCAACACGATAGCAGCAAATTGACAAATTCGTGGAGGAATACAAGGAAATTTTATCCTCACCCACAAAGGTTCCTCTACACTGTCAAGTCGAGCACTCCACTGATCTGACCCCAGGCGTGTCATTGCCTGTTGTTGCCACACCTCATGCAACCACATAGATAGAATCCACACATGTACTATCTAAGGTTAATAAAGCAACCAGTTTTATTGAACGCATCTAGCAAGTCCACGACATCTTGGATAAATATGATGCCAAGTACAGCAGTGACATGATCAACATCGGGTGCCACACAAGTTCCAGGTGAGTGATAAATTTTGGTTGAATTTGCAGAAATAACGCCTAACTGGAGCTCATCGAAAGCTCAGACCACTCTGATATGGGCCTTACAACATTATCAATTTTGTGGGTGACAATTCATTTAAGCTCAACATTCCCCCATTCCTTGGCCGACAACCAGTGTTCAATGTGGATCGCCTTCACCCATACTTTCCACCATTACTAGACACATCCGACATTGCAGATTTCATGGGGGAACTCAACGTAATGGGGACCATTGCTTCTTAATGGGGGAGGAATGATCCAGGTGGATATTGGTGGCTAGTCGCCTATTCCACTTGGACCCCTATTGGGGTCCTATGATTTGGATGATTGGAAAAACAAATGAAAAGGCAACATTCAAACCAAGATTTAGAGCTCTAAGATCTAGCCCTCCTAGTCTCAAAGAGGGATCTCTCAATGTGTTTGTAAGAATATAGCTTGATGCTTTAAAGATGTTGATTTTAGGCTAGTTATTAAGTGCAAGTTTTTTTGTTTGAGTTTGGTTGGTTAGACATGAATGATCCAGGAAGCATAGATAGAAAGGGCAAATATCAGAGCCATTAGGCAATGGAGTCAAGAAGAATTTATAACAAGCTCAATCAATGGATATGGGATATCAAAGGGAAAATATAACTTGGCCAGTGGATCTTGGGTTTAGTGGATGAAATGAAATGGACATTAAGGATTTAGAAGGAGAAGTAGAACTAAGGGCAGTTAAGAATCCTTAATTATATGTACTCCTCAACAAAGGGACTTAAAACATTATCAGAACATGAAGAGGCATTCCATAGATAGGGCTAACCATAAATTCTAGAAACCACGCTTCAGCAAATAACAATTTCAAGACAAACTTTTCAAATGAAATCTAGGAGTCGAGGAACACTCTATTTCATCCAAAGATTTCACCTTCAAGGATAAGAAAACATTCAAGATTCACAAATAATTGCATTCATAGAAGAGGGAACTCCTAGACATCTAAGACTACAGCTATAAATACCTTCAAAACAATTATCTCAGCAAGAACAAAAGGTATGATCCAAATAGACCTCTTTGGCAGACTGTAAACAATGGTACTTTAAAGGGAGACTTCAAAAACAATTTTCAAGTGGTAGCAAGTAAGCAGGGAAAACCATAAATCATTCTTGAGACCAACTGTTTGAACTATTTCTGAAATAAACAAGCTTGAGGGTTGAAAAGCAGTCAAACAACTTAATAAAACCTTCAGCAGATGAAAACATAAAGACAGTGAAGAGCAAACAGGTCTAAGGTGCTTCTAGGAGACATTTCTTAGCCTAAAATTGTTACTCTACTGTAAGTATAGAATGATGGAACAAAATGGAAAACAGGAAATAAAAATTAACATATTAGAATACATCACCAACAGCCATGCTCATGGATCCAATGATAGAGCCTTCTCATTAACAAAACATGTCAAAACATCATCAATCTTTCAATACTTCAATTTCTTCTTCAATCTTCAGCCAGACTATGTACAAGTTCAAATAGTTCGAATGCCAGCAACCAACCCTTAACAAAGAGCTCCCCATAGAGTATTTATAGAAGAATGAGGAGGTGGAACTCTTTTTAGGGTTTGAGAGTCATTAACTATAGAATAAATGCATTCCTAACCTTGAAAACCATGAAAGGCACAAGGTAGGAAGATGTTCAACTACTTCTTTGTGCCAATAACTCTGTCTTAACTTCTAAGGAAAGATAGGTGAAAAGTTTTAGTTTGCAGCCTATTTCTACTTTTACAATAACTGCCTAACAGCTTAAAATATCTTCTATCTATGTAATAGCTACCAATTTGCCTTTGTAGGTAGAAAGTAGGCCAAGGTGTCAGTTAGATATTTTGGATGAATTACTGCCCTTTGTTGATGTATTCGAGGCTGCTTTAGCCTAATCTTCCCTTTAATTTCATCATATAAACTGTGCTTAGGCCTGATATTTCTTTTTTCCTTCATAATTCATTATGCTACCTTTATCACTTTTCGGATTTATTTGAACCTTTGTTCGTCTATCGTTGACTGTATTTTATCCTTTAATCTCTGTTTGAGCTTTAATCTCTTGTTCTTCAGTCTTCATTGTTTTCTTTCGTTTTGCTGGTGTATAGGTGGCTTTATGCACTGAAGGGTTTGTTTATTCGGCCGATATCGTGATTTATTGACTGAAACCTGGAATTTAAACCCTAAATGTCTTTTCTTCATTATTTGGGCCTCAGAAGGTCGTCACCTTCGGCCCTGTTTCTTTATGGACTGTGGGAAGGATTTTCGGCCTTAGAACCATTATTGAACCTGCAAATAAACAATAAACATATTGGATAAAACCTGCGTATGTAGTTAAGCTGCTTCAGAGGCTTGGAGGAAGGTTTTGGAGCATTTGCAGAGGCGGAGGCTGAGTAGGGGAAAAGGGATTCCATAGGCGAAAATGGGAGAAAACAACGCAAATTTGAATTTGTTATGGAAATGGAGGATGGCATTTTTGCGGAAAACCGGGTGGTTTTCATGCAGTCAATGAGCGGTGAGTGGTTTTGTGCAAATCGAACACGATTCCACACCGGTGATGACACCTGTCCCCTGGAAAACTGCTTTTTTGCGTTAAAAATGGTCATTAAACCCCAGGAGAAAATCGCGCGTGAAATCGTTTTGGGACCTCGGATCTGGGGAAGCCAGATCGACGGTGGAGGACAAGCGCGACGGGAGGAGATATGTGGTGGTGGGGAATAGTGGAGGACAGGCGGTGTGCAGGTATTGGATGGTGGTGGACAGTGGGAAGTGGGCCAGCAAGGTGACGTCAGCTGCTTTGTTGGGTAGCGGAATGCTCGAGAGCGGGGTTTAAAGACTCGGGATTACGACGGTCGTTAGATCGATAATATCGATGGTGTGGAAGTGTTTGCGAGGATCAATGGATAGGTTTTGATGATCGGGGGGAAGGTTCGTGGGCACACGATGGTCATTGGATCATAGGTGATCAACGGCGGGGATCTCTCCAAGAAATAAATGGGCGAGGGGGTGGTTAAGAGGAAGGATAAAAGGGCAGGAGCATGATAGCCATTAGATTTGTATGATCGACGGTCGAGATGAGTTGTGAAGTTTGAAGTGGAGTAAAGGAAAAATGGAAGGGGACGAGGAAGATAGGTGGGGAGAAGGTGGTCCCGTGGAGTAAGGGGACCAGGGTTTTAAGGAAAAAAGGGGCCGAGGGTTAATAGGTGGTCGGGCTCTCGGGTCATATGAAGAAAAAGGGCGGAGGGCTAAGCCCGCAGGGGCTTAAGGCCCATTTTTATAAATGTCGGAAAATAGGCCAAAAAGTGGGTTTTTTAGCCTTTTTTGGTGTTCCGATAAGTATAAAAAGGAGGTTTAAACCATTATAAAGGGGTTTTAATGGTTTAAAAGGGTTTTTAGAGGAAATGAAGGATAAATGAAGGGGATATGAGGGATTTTAAGGGATTTGTGAAGATGAAATGGAGGAAAGAAATGATGGAGATGGAGCCATGAAAAACAGTTTTCTCTTTGGAAAAAGCAAGATTTTGAGGTGAATACATTAGTTAGATGGCTTATTTGGATAATGAACATGGCAGGACTTCAAGAACTTACAGATTTACTTGAAATTTATTTATTGAAGGCCACAGACTTGTTTTAGCCACCTTTTGCTATGATAAAAATTATGGATGGCTAATAGTGGCTCCACTTGGGGAGGACAGCTTGCCCTTCAGGTGTCCAGAACCTCTGTTTACCAATCTCTGGCTTTCAGCAGACCAATTTCTTATTCCATTTTCCAGCAATCCTTTTCTTTCTTGGGCTATCTTTGGATTTGAGAACATTTCAGCAATCTGTAGCATATGACATTCTCCAAAGCAGCATCACTACCTACCCAATCCTACTTGTCCTAGCATTTTTCTTCTCTTGAGTGCACTTGGGCTGGCATTTCTTTTACATATTATTTTTGACAACAGAAAGATAAAACTATCTAATTCTACCCTTATTTCTTCCAAGAGTCTAGATTAAACAGTTAGACTCTTAATTCTCTACCTAATCTACTATCTATCAATATTAAGCTGTGTGAAAGATCTGCATTCTCTATATTCTAAAACAGAAATTTAAACACAGACAAACCAGGATTAAACAGTATGATTTGTTGTAGTGTCTATGGCATAAGAAACCAGCTACACATAGACTTTTATTTGCAGAAAATTAAAACAAAACTATGAAGGCTTAAGATCTGAAAATAGCAATCATCCTTCCCTTCTTTTCAGCTCTGATTTTGATCCTTTTGAGTTGTCCTCTTCTTCTTTACCTGGTTCAAGTTTTTAGCATGTTAGAACCAGTCTCCTTTGTATATTTGGCTCAGGTTTTGATTTGATTAAAGCCATTATTTTTGTGCTTTCTTGGTTCAGGTTTTGAGCTTATTTGAACCATTCTCTCTATCCTAATCTAATCTACTGATAAGCCAATATTAAACAGTTTGGAAAATCTTCTTCACTAACCTATCAGCAGTAAATTGAAATCTATCTAGTCATGATTAGGTTGTATGACTAAATAGCAGTGTTTTTAGTAGTGGCATTTAAGTTGCACACTTTCAAATTCTCCTTTTCTTTTTTGGTATGGGGCTGTACCTTTCTTCTTTTCATCTGCCCTCTTTTTTCTTTCTATTTTTTTTGTATTTTTTCAATTTTTCTTTCAAAGCAAAAAACAAAAAACTAACTAAATTCTCACAGGCTGAGCTTATTTGCTTTCCTATCTAACCTAATCTAACTTGGAAAATTTATATATTTAGCTGATGAACTCTCTTTTCTAATATAGCCAATCAAGTAAATGGTTCCATGATTGGTCTTTTCTCATCTCCTTGAGCATGCTGGACAAACAGGGCCACTCCCATTTCACTTGTTCTTTAGCAGTAGTGCTAAAAAATCTTCTTGCTTTTGGTAATACACTGCTCCTAACAACCTTTATCCCTTCTTCAAATATCTTCAGGAAATGAGCATAGGGATCTTGAAATAATGCATGGTTATGAATATTTGGAAGATAGGTTTTGACCAGGCTTAATTTTTCCTCCATTGTATCAAGCTTAATATTATTTTGAAAAAGAAATTCTTCCTCATCTTCATCATCATCTGAACTAGAGGACTCATCATATATTGCAGTGTTTTCCTCTTGTAGTCCTGGTATGCTTTGATTTAGTGGACTGTACTCTGTGAAGACATCATCATATTCTTGAGCAGGGGTATCTTTTATTACCTCAACCCTTTCAGGAGAAGGCTCCTTATCGTCATCTTGCTCAAGAAATTCCTCTTTCTTCTCAACCTCATCATCACAACTGATAGACTGGTGACTCCCAATTATGTGAAAGCTATTTCTAATGGATTGGATTAGTTGATTGCTACTTTCAAACTTATGATAGTGAAGTTCATGACACCAATCAACTGATGATTGCCCTGCATGATTAGTTTCTGCTTGAAGCTCATCATCATCATCAGACTGATCAAAAATTGGAAAATCATTAGTATAAACAATCTCACCAATCAAGCATAATGGGTTATTAGTTTTTTTTTTTCTTTAAGCTGATCTACAAGTTTATTTTCTGGTTCAAGACAACAAGGTTCAGTAGGTAGATGAGCAGAATTTTTTTGTTCAAATGAAGTTTTGAGGGTTGGTTGTTTACTTAATATTTGATCAATTTCTTCCTCTGTCAAAAGAGGAGGAATTTTTATTTGTCTTTGGGAAGAATTACAACAGTCCTCTTTCTCTTGTGTTGACTGATTTTGAGGCTGGATGTCTTCTTGAGCCTCTCTTAGGGGATCTTTACTTGTGCTTTCAGGGAAACTTTGAGGATTTTCTTCTATTTCAAGTTCTGTGTTTCTTAGGAGGCTTATTGTTTCCTCAAAGCACTGCTCACTTTTTTCATTTGTATTTTGGTCGTAAAGTTCTCTTAACAGTGAAATACAAGATAAAGGTTTGCTGTCAGGACTTTCTTGACAACCTTCTTCATTATTTTCTCTGTAACCTTGCTCATCATACATATTTTTCTTGTTGTATATGTATTTTAGTGGTTGAGTTTGTGTTTGATCAGGGAAAGGCATAGGTTGCTCTGGATAATCAACATCTGTATCAACCTCATGCATTTCTAGTTTCTTATCGAGTGTGTACACTATTTTGCCAAATAGGTCCAATAATGTGTTTAGTTTAGCTTCTATGTCTATACTTGGATCCATGTTTGTAAAAAAGAGGTCATTGTATCTTGTCAACCAATTCAGAGTCTTCTTCCAATGGAATCATTAGGTATTTTGGAGGTTGTGGAGTCGCCAGGTGGAAGGTTTGAACTTTGTTTTCCACCAACAGTATGATTGGGTTTTCTCAATGCATTCCCAGGGGAGTTTACAAGGACTGGTAAAGTAATAGGCCTACTAGAGGCTAGTGGAGTTGCCAGGTGGAAATTTTTAGCTCTTTTAGAGGTAAAATATTCTATGGTCCACCACCAATGTTTATTATGAAGGCCAATCTAAAAAAATTTTGGGTTTTTCTGAGTTTCTATGGTTATTTAAGGACTAATGAGTCTAAAAGAGCTTGCTAGGCTATTATGTACTCAGAAGTCCCACCGTGATTGCCAAAATGTTGGGGTCCTGTGATTTGGCTGATTGGCAAACCAAATGACAAGGCAACATTCAAACCAAGCTTTAGAGCTCTAGGATCTAGCCCTCCTAGTCTCAGAGAGGGATATCTCAATGTGTTTGTAAGAATATAGCTTGATGCTTTAAAGAGGTTGATTTTAGGCTATTTATTAAGTGCAAGTTTTTTTTTTGGGTTTGGTTGGTTAGACATCAATGATCTAGGAAGCATCAATAGAAAGGGGAAATATCAGAGCCATTGGGAAATCGAGTCAAGAAGAATTTATAACAAGCTCGATCAATGGATATGGGATATTAAAGGGAAAATCTAACTTGGCCAGTGGATCTTGGGTTTGGTGGATGAAATGAAATGGACATTAAGGATTTAGAAGGAGAAGTAGAAATAAGGGTAGTTAAGAATCCTTAATTATATGTAATCCTCAACAAAGGGACTTAAAAAATTATCAGAACATGAAGAGGCATTCCATAGACAGGGCTAACCATAAATTCTAGAAACCACACTTCAGCAAATAACAATTTCAAGACAAACTTTTCAAATGAAATCTAGGAGTCGAGGAACACTCTATTTCATCCAAAGATTTCACCTTCAAGGATAAGAAAACATTCAAGATTCACAAATAATTGCATTCATAGAAGAGGGAACTCCTAGACATCTAAGACTACAGCTATAAATACCTTCAAAACAATTATCTCAGCAAGAACAAAGGGTATGATCAAAACAGACCTCTTTGGCAGACTGTAAACAATGGTACTTTAAAGGGAGACTTCAGAAACAGTTTTCAAGTGGCAGTGAGTAAACAGGGAAAACCATAAATCATTCTTGAGACCAATTGTTTGAACTATTTCTAAAATAAGCAAGCTTAAGGGTTAAAAATCAATCAAACTACTCAATAAAACCGTCAGCAGATGAAAACATAAAGACAGTGAAGAGAAAACAGGTCTAAGGTGCTTCTAGGAGACATTTCTTAGCCTAAAATCTTTACTCTACTGTAAGTATATAATGATGAGACAAAATGGAAAATAGGAAATAACAATTAATAGATTAGAATACATCACCAACAGCCATGCTCAGGGATCAGATGATAGAGCCTTCTCATTAACAATACATGTCAAGACATCATCAATCTTTCAATACTTCAATTTCTTCTTTAATCTTCAGCTAGACTATGTACAACTTCAAAGAGTTCGAATGCCAGCAACCAACCCTTAACAAAGAGCTCCTCAGAGAGTATTTATAGAAGAATGAGGAGGTGGAACTCTTTTTAGGGTTTGAGAGTCATTAACTATAGAGTAAATGCATTCCTAACCTTGAAAACCATGCAAGGCACAAGGTAGGAAGATGTTCAACTACTTCTTTGAGCCAATAACTTTGTCTTAACTTCTAAGGAAAGATAGGTGAAAAGTTTGACTTTGCAGCCTATTTCTATCTTTTACAATAACTGCCTGACAGCTTAAAATATCTTCCATCTATGGAATAACTGTCGATTTTCCTTTGTAGGTAGAAAGTAGGCCAAGGTGTCAGTTAGATATTTTGGATGAATAACTACCCTTTGTTGAGGTATTTGAGGCTGCTTTAGCCTAATCTTCCCTTTAATTTCATCATATAAACTGTGCTTAGGCCTAATATTGCTTTTTGCCTTCATAATTCATTATGTTTCCTTTTTCACTTTTCAGATTTCTTTGAACCTTTGTTCATTTGTCTTTGACTGTATTTTATCCTTAATCTTTGTTTGAGCTTTAATCTCTTGTTCTTCAGTCTTCATTGTTTTCTTTCGTTTTGTTGGTGTACAGGTGGCTTTCTGCATTGGAGGGTTTGTTTATCGGCCGATATCGTGATTTATCGACTGAAACCTAGAATTTAAACCCTGAATGTCTCTTTTCTTCGTTATTTGGGCCTCAGAAAGTCATCACCTTCGACCCTGTTTCTTTATGGAATGTGGGAAGGCTTTTTGGCCTTAGAATTGCCATTGAACTTGCAAATAAAAATTAAACATATTATATAAAACCTGCATATGTAGTTAAGCTGCTTCAAAGGCTTGGAGGAAGGTTTTGGAGCATTTGCAGAGGCAGAGGATGAGCAGGGGAAAATGGATTCCATAGGCAGAAACGGGAGAAAACAACGCAAATTTGAATTTGGTATGGAAATGGAGGATGGCGGTTTTGTGGGAAACCAGGCGGTTTTCACACAGTCAATGAGCGTTTAGTTGTTTTTCACAAATCGAATGTGATTCCATACAGGTGATGACACCTATCCCTAGGAGAAAATCGCGCGCGAAATCATTTTGGGACCATCGGATCTGGGGGAGCCAGATCGACGGTGGAGGACAAGCACGACGGGAGGAGATATGCGGTGGTGGGGGATATTGGAGGATAGGTGGCGTGCAGGGATTGGATGGTGGTGGAACAGTGGGCAGTGGGCCAGTAGGGTGACATCAACTGCTTTGTCGGGTAGCAGAATGCTCGAGGGTGGGGTTTAAAGACTCAGGATTAACGACGACCGTTAGATTGATAAGATCAACGGTGTGGATGTGTTTGTGGGGATGAATGGATAGGTTTTGATGATCGGGGGAAAGGTTCGTGGGCGCGTGACGGTCGTTGGATTAGAGGTGATCAACGGCGGGATCACTCCAAGAAATAAATGTGTGAGGGGGTGGTTAAGAGGAAGATAAAAGTGTGAAAGCATGATAGCCATTAGATTTGTATGATCGATGGTAGAGATGAGTTGTGAAGTTTGAAGCAGAGTAAAGGAAAAAGGGAAGGGGGCTAGGAAGATAGGTGGGGAGAAGGTGGTCCCGTGGAGGAGTAAGGGAACCAGGGTTTTAAGGAAAAAAGGGGTCGAGGGTTAACAGGTGGTCGGGCCCTTGGGTCATATGAAGAAAAAGGGCAGAGGGTTAAGCCCGTAGGGGCTTAAGGCCCATTTTTAGAAATGTCAGAAAATAGGCCAAAAAGTGGGTTTTTTAGCCTTTTTTGATGTTCCGATAAGTATAAAAAGGAGGTTTAAACCATTATAAAGGGGTTTTAATGGTTTAAAAGGGTTTTTAGAGGAAATGAAGGATCAATGAAGGGAATATGAGGAATTTGAATGGATTTCTGAAGATGAAATGGAGGGTAGAAATGATGGAGATGAAGACATAAAAAACAGTTTTCTCTTTGGAAAAAGCAGGATTTTGAGGTGAAGACATTAGTGAGATCTGTTCTTTGGATAATGAACATGGCAGGACTTCAAGAACTCACAGATTTACTTGAAATTTGTTTCTTGAAGGCCACAGACTTGTTTTAGCCATCTTTTGTTATCACAAAAATTATGGATGGCTAACAACCCCCACCATTGTTTCTTTCATTTTTTCAGTTTCCTTAATTGTAGCACAATTTACTATTTTTAGCAGTTTTTAAGGTCCTAAACTTCCAGAGTTGTTTTGAGGCCCTAAACAATGTTTTTTGGGCATGAAAGTTTTGGCTCATAGGATTTGAAGACTCACTTTTCATTTCTAGTAGTTTTATTCCTCAGATATATCTTTCTAACGAGGTATCATGTGCGTCAAACAGAGATAGTATGCCAAAGTTACTACCCCAAGAAATTGATGTATCAATTTACCCCGACAGGGCCCATAGTCTGGCGTTTCATCTACTAGGGTTAGGTTTTTGGATGTTTTAGGATTTTCCATTGTTTCTCTGTTGTGAAACCAACTCCAAAAATAGAATAAAAGAGATATCAACGCCTTATAAATAAGCCACTTCGAGGGGGCAACCTTCAATACATTACATGAATGAACAATTCTTGGATGATACAAACGAAAAAAACTCCTTTCTATATATAGGAGTCCATGGGGCCACAATGTAACCCTAGCTGACCTAACAATACTAATGTAAGTGCACAATGATAACAATATGGGGGTTACAGGGGTACAACAATAACAATAAGGGGGGCTACACTACATAATAAGGGACTACACTATTAATATAGGGACTTAACATGCCCCTCTCCTTCAAACAAGTGTTGTCCTCAACGCTTGATTATTTCTTGATGCTTCTGTATAAAACTCTCATCCTCCCATGTGGAATCTTCTACATGAAAGTTCTTCCACTTGCTAAGATAATCTTCTGTGACTTCTTCATAAATTCTTTCGATGTGATGTTGATCTTCTTCTTGTTTCATTAGATTCTGCACCAAAGTTAGATTATCCTTTGAGAGTTGAAGAACTTGTTGTTGATGCTCAATTTTATCTTCCACTAATTTATTGTCGATATTAGCTATTATTTGATCCTTCAAACCATCCAACTTAGCCTCCATTTATGCTTTTAAACCATCTATGTCATCTTCAGTATCTCTTCGTAAGATCGAAATTTGTTGCACTTGGTGCCGTAATTTTGATATCTCATACTGCAATTCTTGCTCTTCATGCGTCATAGTATAGAATTTTGAGGTCTTAATGGGTATGGAATTGTTTTTTTGAAGAATTATAGAACCCAATACTGATAAAAATTCCTAAATATTCCCTTGGAATCACTTCAAACTTCTTTTTCAAACAAACGTTATGCAATTTTAAAAACCAAATACACACCTTTTTCTTGCTTTTGAGGAGCTCGATATTGAAATTGACTTATTTCGTGATTTGAGATCTTCAATATCTGAAATTTTTCCCAGTAGTATTCCTCTGAATCTTCTTTCAAATGCCATAGGTCTGACTTGATTTGGATTCTTCAAGGCAAAGTTATGTCCAATCTCCCACAATGACCTAATTATGGACTGGTTCTGTAGAGCGAACTTGTACGACTTGCCGCGTGTCACTGTTTTCTCCTTCGACTCTGAAATTGATAAAGAAAAAACTGCAGTCCATGTACTTATGGACACTTTTTATATAATTCCAATCCGATGCTCAGAGAGAGAGTTATGAAGATTTTCCCACGATCACCTCTTTGAGATGAAATTTGGGAGCCTGAAAAAGACCTAACTTCCACAGACCATATCTCTGAAAATATTGTGAACCAAGCTCTGAAATTTTGTGACAATCTTCCTTGGGATTTCTTCTTTGATCCCTAAAGCTTTCAGCTTTTGAAACTTCGTAGAAAACAAGTTATAGCGAAAATTCCACGATGACCTGTTTAGGTTAAATTCAAGAGCCTGCAAAACGACCTAAATTCCACAAATCGTATCTCTGAAAATATTGCGAACCAAGCTCTAAAATTTTGCAACGATGTTCCTCGGGATTTCCGCTTCGTACTCTAAAAATTTCAGCTTTTGAAACTTCGTAGAAAAAAATTTATATCGAAAATGCCACGATGACCTATTTGGGGCAGCGAAACCCTAGAATCCAAAGCTCTGATACCAAATGTTGTGAAACCAGCTCCAAAAATAGAAGAAAAGAGATATCAATGTTGTAGAAATAAGCCACTTCGAGGGGGCAACCTCCAATACATTACATGAATGAACAATTCTTGGATGATACAAATGACAAAACCTCCTTTCTATATATAGGAGTCCATGGGGCCACAATGTAATCCTAGTGGAGCCACAACGTAACCCTCGCCGACCTAACAATACTAATGTAAGGGCACAATAATAAAAATATGCGGGTTACAGGGGTACAACAATAAAAATAAGGGGGGCTACACTAACATAATAAGGGACTACACTATTAATAGAGGGACTTAACATTCTCAATAATAAATAGGCATTCGAGCCTCATTGTAACATACTTCAGAGTCCTGTAGCTGCCACATCTCTTCTCAGATATAAGCTACCAGTGCCCTAGCTATTTTATTTTCATTATATCTGTAAGCATATTTCAGTCATTTGATATTAATGAAATGAAGTTATATTTCCGCTGCATCTTTGTATTTATGGTTATATTTGTATTCTACTACATTCTTGGATAAATCTGGATCATGTTTTTTCTGCAACTTTGTTTCTATCACTTATTATATGGTTTGGGTAGATTTTATGAACCTTTCCATTATTTATTGCATTGTCAAATATTTTGGTTTTTCAACGGCTCACCATATTCGCAGCTTCTTTGCATTCCTACCAGAGGTAACTGTTGTTATTGTTACTTAGTTTCCTTCCTAGTTTTGATTTTTTTTTTGATGAAATTTGCAAACATTTGAAATTGTTTAAACCGATTGATATGAAACATTTTTCACAATTGGCTTGTCTAAAAAGTTTACGGATCCTTCTTTGGTGAAGAATTACCTTAGAACCTATGGTCGCCATCCACAAAGGTTATATTTTTGCTTATTAATTGAATGTTGTGTGGATACTTCTTCCTTTACAACGCTGTCAATATTTTAGGTAAACCCCTATTTAAATTTATAATAACACATATTGTTTCCTTGTTTGTGTGTGTGTTCCAGTATTTATTTTGGGATTTTCTTTAATTAACATTTTCAAATTATGTTGCAGGTTTCCTTTATTCAAAATGTGGAACTCACCCGATACTAGAACCCCTGCACCTATCCCAATAGTTTATAGGTAACGAAACAATCTTTTTTCATTATACTCAGATATTAATAAATATAATAGTTAGATTTTCATTTCCAATGTCACTTTAAACAATAGTTTAGTTTCTTTCCACAGTATCTAGGATTAATGCATCCCTTCTCTACTCATAATTTAGTACCTTTATATTTTATATGTATACATTTTTCATCTTTCTGGTTTTTAAACTTCCGTGGTTATATTTATTGTTATCAGAAATCGGATTATCCACGGTATCATAGAAGACAAGTCTTCTATGATACCGTGGATAATCCGATTTTTCATCTTCTTTACTAGTTGTTGTTTGTAGCTCTGAAGCTATAGAATTTAGAGTGCCCCTCATATCAAATTCTTCAAAGCACTTTTAAATAATATGCATAATTATGCCTGTCATTTAAATAGAAAATTTTCTTCTTACCCTTCTAACAACATCTAATTAAGTTATCTCTTTTTGAATGTGGAGGCTACTATAAGACCAGGTCTCATAACCCATTTTCTTTCTTACTTACTTTCTTACTGTTAATTCTGTGCTACAAATTCTTTCTTATTTTTGGGTTTTTAATAATTATTATTGTGACATAATATTATTTCTTTCGATGTTTCCAAGTTTAAGCATATTTCAGTTTTGACTCACCAAGATAACTAATTCTTCTACCAGGTCGGATGCTCATGTATCTAGTTTCTATGTCTATGACTTCGTTGACAAAGCTTCTCTGGTATATACATGTTTAAATAATTCTCCGTTAATTTTTTCTTTTTACTGCCAATTCCTGGAAGAATGTAATATATTCAACACCTCGGTATATATGTACTTTTTTTTATTAATTTAAGTTAAATATAATTCCTTATAAAGTCATTGTTTTAGCCTTATCTAATTTTTAGCACTTCATATTTGAATATTTCAGGTGTAATCAAATATGAAGTTTATTTCTTTCTTATTAAGTGTCAAGTACATAATTCATGCCTTATTTTAGCATGATAATTTTCTGTTAATTTAAACAGTTAATTTCTCTCTACTAAATATTCTTGTTTTAGTTGTTTTTGGCTGCCATTTGACGGGAAGGAATCGATCTACGATGTCGCATAGAGACGTTTAACCTTTCCATGGCAAGTACACCCAAATTCCACCTTCCTCCCTTCTCGCTTCAGTCCTTCTGAAGCCCGACTAAGCCAATGAGCCATCTATTCCAATCATTTTTTATCTGGATCAGAATATTCCGAAGAGTTTGAAGAAAAAAACTACTGGAACTATAGATAAACAAATAAATACATTGATATATGATATCACATATCTACGTGTTGTGAGTGGAGCATTCTATCTAAACATTTTCTCTCTCTATAACTATTATTTCTCCTATAAAATTAAATATACTTTATTCTCTTTATTCTTAGCTCCTATATAGAAATATATAATTATTTCATATAATTCTCATTATAAGTTCTTTGCTTGAACTATATTGAAATCACTATTGTTCGTTATCTTTCACTAAAGGGGAAAACCTTATGTTTGCTAGAATTCTCCCACACACAATCATATAAAAATATTTATAGTTTAATATTTATATCTACTCTCTTTGCTCTTACAGAGACTTACTTTGTATTTGACCAGTATCTCCTTTAACACATATTTTTATATATACGTAATTATTTGTCCTTACAAACAAATATATATATATGGTATGCTTATTTTATGCCATTGCAAATAAAATTTTGCTACATTAACATAAATATTATTTATATGTATATAACTTCATCTATCTCTCTTTTCAGAAATTTACTAGAATGACCAACGTTCTATACTGTGTACTATTTTTGTCTTTACTCGGTTTAACATATTGTGCAAGATATTTATATACAATTTTAATAGTCTTTGTTAGGATAAAAGGTTTACAACTGAAAAATATAGAACTTTTCTTTCTTTTCATTGTACAAAATCTAGAAATATAAACACAATATTTTCTTTTTCTTTCTCAAAACATAATTTCTAAATGAAAACTCAATTGTTTCTTTCTTTGTCTCTGGACAGAAATTGCTAATGAAATCAAAACGTAACTATTTCCTTTTTCAAAAGAAGAACGTAGTAGGGCGCCTACTTGGAAATTACCATTCTAAGAGAATTAATAATTGAGTACTTAGCTCCTCCCAACCATGATACTACATCTAGCTAGTATCCCCCCAAGCATCCTTTTTCAAAAGAAGAACGTGGTAGGACACCGACTTGGAAATTACCATTCTAAGAGAATTAATAATTGAGTACTTAGCTCCTCCCAACCATGATACTACATCTAGCCAGTATCCCCCCAAGCATAACAGATCTCAATTTTTCTTCTTGTCTTTCACACTTGTTTCTCTCCAGTCTCGCTTCTTTTTCTTAATAAGACAAAAACTAGTAGACAAAATATTTATTTAATCATTATCCATCTACCACTTTTTTGATGGTTAGTAACTGCCTCCACCTCACCCACATGTGGCGGGTAGTTACTAGCTCATTAATGAGCTTATGTTTCCCACTCCCAAAGACAACCTCCTATCTTTTATGGGAATATGTAATTAGCCAATTACATAATTTCTTCAATAAATATAATCATACATATTAGATGCCTAGGACTTATTAATGGATAATAAATATTCAACAATAATCTTGTAGCCTTTTTTTTTATCCATTTGTACTCAAGAATTAATTTTTCCATATTTCTTTATTATAAAGAAAAAATAGCATAATTACAACTCTATAATCAATTATTATCAGTAATAAATTACTCATAATTAAATCCTTCAACTATATTTCAAACTTTAAACTCTTAAACAACACAAATAGATAGGCAAGATATGAAAGATAAAAGTGAGATGCATATTATTCACGCAGATATACATTTTATACAATGTCTAATGACCCTTGGTTTTCATATTCCAAGTGATCTCTTAGACTCCAATGACCTTTCACTTTCCACACCATAACCCTTAGCAAATTAGGTGTCCAATATTCCCCCTCTTAATCCGAAGGGGTATATACAAGTCCAAGAAGAGAGTTATAATACAAAATACAACAATGCATGACAACAATAGGTTGAATGTGCTCTCTCAAATGAAGGTATAAGGTGGGAGAACTCGAGGTCTTGACCGAAGATGGTTTAAGGATGACCACCAACACTGGGATGCTTAGTGTAGTTCCTAGAACTCTCCCAAATATGGCCGGAAGATAAAGTTTTTTGCTAGAGGAAGTGCTCCCTAATGCTTTGAAAAGGGAGACCATTGAGGTCTCAACCTGGAATGCTTAATGCAGTTCCCGGAATAGTTTTAAATATGGCAAAAAGTTGTTAGTATTTTTCTAGAGGAAGTGTCCTTAATGCTTTGAAGAGGGAGATCATCAACTTGGGAAATGGAGGTCTCAACCTGTGGAAAAAGGGATAACCTCAACTTGAAAATGAAGGTCTCAACATGCGGTGGTTTAAGGGAGGCCACCAACCAAAGGTGTGATCATGGGCTTCTTTGTCTTTGGCCACAAATCTGAATCTAGGTACAGTTGTCTCTAGATGTAGGCTCAAGCATCAGGTCCAGCTTGTGGCTCAAGCTCTCTTAACGTATCTTTGAAGCTTGTAGATGACCATCAATTCCCCCTCTGTCAGATACAAGGTGAGAGTATGAAGAGAACTCAATTGCAAGAAATATGAGAGAAAAAAATTTGCGGTATGAGAGAAATATCTTCTTGGTTGTTGAAGCTCATTACCAAGAAGCGATCCATCCAAGGTGAATCTTCGTTCTTGTAGGAAGCTTGTTTCTGAGGCACTTATTTGAATGATGAGAGTGCTGACCACAATGCTCAAATGGGTGAAGATCAAAACAATGATCTTTCACATGGCCAACTATGTGACAATGTTGTCATCTGACATTCTGTTGTGGAGGAGAAAGAGCGGTAGGTGAAGATGAGTTGTCTTGAAGAAAGCCAACATTATGAAATTTGATAGGTTTTGAAAAATATAAAGTATGAAAGGATACCTCCTTGTCATATCCAAAACCCATACTATACTTGTTGCTGACAAGCTCTTCCCAAGGTCTGATGATCAACTTAGGAAGTGCAGGTTGAATTTATGCATCTGCATGCAAATCTGGTCTTGAAATGGACTCATTGAACTGAACAATTTTTGATTGCTTATTAGAGTCAACTTCGGACTAAAAAGGGGGATTATTCTGAATAAAAACAAGTTCATAATGATGTCTTTTTTGTAAATCATTTTGTTGTAGTCGTGATTCAAGCTGCAAAATATCAATTTTCTCTTGCGCATTTTGCAAGCAAGTTTGAATGTCAAAAAGAGTTTCCTTGACGATTTTTATCATATCATGAACAATAGAATGTATCATAGTCTTCATGAACTCTAATACTTCATCAATTTGAGCCATTTTCTCCATTATCAAATTTACACTTTAAAAACATTGATCACAACTATGAACAAATGAAGAAGAAGCAACACCCATTCACAATACAATGTCACTGCAAAATCAAGTCATTTCCCTACTCACTAATAAATTGTTCAAAATCAAGTCATTTTCAATGACTCTATCCTTCTATGTAATCATGGTAGGACTTCCAGTGCTTTCAAAAATGAAGCATCGATAAAAATGCCAAGATAATAATATCATTCGAATTATCCTTACAAGGTTGTTGTACCAAATTACAAGCCTTACTCAATATTTTCTTTGTCACTAGAAAATTGGAACTTTGAGTAAGTCAACATTACCATTGACTAAGAAACTTCGAGCTTTGGAAAGAACATAAATTGTAGTGAGACCGAAACATTTTGTTAGATCAAATCCTATCCAACAAACTTGATATTAGTGTCTGCAGTGCTCGTTGTGACGATTTCCACAAAACCCCATTTTTTTAACCCAAGAAATCCATCCATTAAATTACGACCATAAAACTCCTCGTTAGAATATGCCCTATTAAAACACCTTGAATGGAATGTTTTTTATTTATTGTTTTTACCCTTGTTGTTTCCAACGACATAAGAGAGCAATATATGAGATGTTTTTTCTCCTTCTGAACGAGGAGATAGGTAAGAAATATGATAATGATATATGAAACAAAGAAATATTGTTACTCATGTTAAATTGTACAAATAGAAGGGAAAGATATGAAAGATAAAAGTGAGATGCATATTATTCACACATATATACATTTTATACAATATCTAATGACTCTTGGTTTTCATATTCCAAACAGTCTCTTGGACTCTAATGACTTTTCACATTCCACGCCATAACCCTTAGCAGATTAGGTATCCAACATCAACATTGAAAGTAAACATACACATATGCACAATTATTTACATAAAGATATCAAGTGAGGGGATATCACATAAATCTAACCTTCGTGGTCCCATTTTCCATTTTAAAGCCTTTAAATATTTAATGTTTAACAAATTTTCCTGTTATTCCTCCTCTTATAAATTTTAAAACCTTATGTTTCTTTTCCATTGATCCTATTTGTAATAGAAAAAAAATCCCATTCCTAACCTTTCAATTCCATTATTCATTATCCTATCACTCTATTTAACCTAGTCCTACACTCTTTGTTCACACAAACAACTTTATGTGTCTCTAATGATGGGTGGAGTATCCACCCAAAACATTGATTGTTTCATACAAGAGATACAATGTTCTATAATAAAGATTGGAAAAATATGAATTCCAACTATGAAAATCTGCATATTCACGCTATTTTATTGCATGATTCTTTTCTTTGATTGTTTGCTTTAGCAAAAAGAATTTATTTTTCAACATATTAATGCAATGAAATTATTTTAGAGCAACTTACCTTATACAAAATGTATTTTTAACTTTTCATGCCCATAGAGATTAGTAGGGTATATTTATCAAAAACTCTCAAAGAACTAACAGTGGAGGTTAGAAAAGGCATGATTAACCAAATTACTTGACTTTGTGAGTGAAATCTCTTGCCAAAAGGAAACCGTAAGTTTCTATCCAAAAGCCTGTGGTTGCACAAGGTTCATGTTGACAGTTCTTGAATGTTTTGCCAACAGTAGGGGATCTCCCTGATGTGAAGTCTCAATTATACCTCACATTTTTTGGGATAGGAACCCCATTTGGTTTGTGGGCCTGACTGCCATCATGTGCATGTGTTACTCCTGACTTTCAAATACAGAGAAATAAATGTGAGACCAAATGTAAAATTCCTAAAGAATGAGGACGAAATCAACCCTCAATTGATAGTTTTTGGAACATAATACAAGAAACTAACAACAAAACAATGAGAAAGAGCATGCCTTAAGAAAGAATTAGATAGTTGACACTAAATAAGACATACACAAGTAAGAAAGTGTTAGCAACCAATTGCAAATTAGTTCACAATTAATTAATAAGATTTGCATGGAATAAAAGAGTGGGAATCATAATCAAACATACAAGTTGCATGCAACAAATTAGTTCATTAACTTGTAACCAGTATGTAAACACACATGCATACATGATTGGAATACCAGTTAGGTAATATAACCAGCGTATGAATGCACATGAATCAATGCATGAAATGAAGAAGCTTCTCATTAATATTGTTAATAAATCCAACAACGTGTACTACAAGCCTCTCAAAACCTAATAGTGAGATGAGAGCAATTTACATCATCTCTAAAGTACAAACCCTAGCTTCACAATTACTCAAACTATAATGTACCCAAAGAAGAAACGCCCAAAGCCTAAAATTCTACAACTATGAATTTTTCAAGTGCTAAAAACCCCTCTATGAATCAGACGTGAGGGGTATTTATACAAGTGAATGGATGATTATCCACCTCTCCCATGACCTTTCATATTCCCTCATTGCTCATTTGACTCTATAACTCCTTACATTCCAAGTAACTCTTGGATGACTTATTTTTTAATTATTGATATAAAAAATACAATATAATAAAAGAAATGGAATAAGCTTTAGCATGCAATCCTCTCAATAGCCCGTGGGATTTATAGCATTATTGAGTTTGTTACATTACTTGAGCCATATGCGGTTCTTGTATCATTCCTACAGTCAATTAGAAAACCGTGTTAGTTTCTATATCAAGACCTTTCATCAATGCATAAGTTTACATTAAACTAAAATCCATCGTGAAAGGAAAAAAAAAGCAAAGGTGTTGATACGAGCTAAAGCACACTTTCTATTAAGTGTCTTTCTATATAATTTTCAAAGATATATTAGATTTCTACAACCTTGATATTTATCCTTTATGCCTCCCTGTAACTATGATCTTGAAATAAATAACATTTTCATCTTCAAAGTATTCATTATTGCTCCAATGTTTGTTTTCATGGTTGACTATATATTATTTCCAACGCATTGCATATTATATCCAACACATTGTATCATCGTTTATTTCCTTTGCAATGCACTGCTTTTGTCCCTTCTCCAACTCATTGCAGAAGGCCCTACACACAGTGTATACATTATTATTTTTTCAGAAGAAAAAAAACGCTGCATATATTAAAATATATCAGTTCATGATCTACATACATTCTCAATTGAAAACTGGTTCAATGAGAATACATCATTGCAAAGACAGCCAAGAAGTCTGCTAATTCAGGAGAGAATAAGCAAAAACATCTGACCGGCACATCATAACAAGGGGATAAAATCAACCCCTTTCACATATGAGACTTTCAAAACCGAGAAACAAAAACCATAAAACGGCAAAGGCTTTAGATCAATGCCCTCAGATGCCTATACCGCTCCTTATGTTTATAAGCATAACTACTGGACTGATAGAAAAAGAAAGCCATGGAACCTAATGCTGAAAAAAGACGATGATCTAAATCTAGACAGATATTACAGTCATAATGAATGCACCATAACAGATTCGAATAAAGCCGGCTCGCTTGTGAAAAATTATCAGGCTCGCTTGAGAAAAACGTTGGGCGCGCTTGATTCCAAGTCACACAAATGATCCATCAGGCCTGTACCATGTGTATTTGGACTAAGATACGAAAAAATGAGGCATCGAAAGATAACAGAATGCCCATATCCCCTGCACAGTCTGGAAACTTATATCTGGACGCAGGCATGAATAAGATTAAACACTGCCTCACTTATGACAAGAGAATTGTGATCTAAGCTCGGGAGAAAAGAGGCTGCTAGAAAATGTATATAGAACCTGTATAAACCCAGTCCCCATGACGTTATGGAAACAAAGATCCTGCGAGCATATTGTAGCAGTGAATACTGAAATACCATATTCATTTTAGCTCGTCTTCCCTGAAGACCATCCTAAAACACTTCTTCTCCAAAAGCAGTATGATACCGGAAATCTTTGTACCTATATATATAATATCCAAAAAAGGTGTCTTAATAAGCATAAAACTCTACCTGCTGCCGAATAACAAGATCCCTCAGGTTCAAGGTAAGGGAATTTTGAGATCCTGAATCACCCTACCATTCCTGAACCAAGAAACCTGAAAAACCCCAAAATCTGCCTGTAGCCCTCTCTTGGACAAACCATCCGCACGTGTATTGTTCTCCCTGTAAATATGGTTTATCCTAGGGCAATGCATCCTTTTCCATAAACTCTGAGTACGATCCAGCCAACCCCGAAGATGTGGGGAGAGGAGTTGAAAACTGTTAGTGACCCATCCTATCACAAGCTTCGAATCCCCGTATATGCTAATATCCTGTAGAGAAAGGTCAGAGGCGACCCAAAGACCTCCCCAAAGCGCAATTATCTCAGCTTTGTTATTAGAGCTGGGGCCTCCATTCCAAAAGAGGTGAATGCGCTCATTAGCAGTCAACTTGATCCAAACCCCGCACCCCATGGTGTTCTCCACAGAAGCTCCATCGAAAAAGATGGCCGGCAATGAAATGTCATGTGGTCTGAGTCGGTGGGAGCAGTCTGTCTCCTTTGCCAACAGGGGAGGGCGTTCATCGATCCATCTGGTTACCAGTGTGAAGATCTTGTCCAGATGGAAAGGAACCCCTTCAAAGATCAGACGGTTCCTGGCCAACCAAACCTCCCAAATAAGAAAGAAAGGGAGAACATAATACTTGGAATGCAACTTACCCCATTCATTTGCCGCCGAAAGGAAATCGTGAGGCGTCCATTGGGCATCCATATGATATTCACTGAAGAGATGCCACAGTTTTCTGGTGACCGGGAAAAAGAAGAATAAATGAGGAATGTTTTCCTCCTCGTTGCAGCATAATGCACATCGACCAGGGCCCTGGAGGCCCCTCTTCAACAGGTTCTCCCAGGTGAGAATTTTACCCATCCACACGAGCCATCCAAAAACAGTAATTTTAGTGGGTATTTTCCATCTCCAAAATGATAGGAACTCCTGGGAACAAACACCTGCGCCACTGCGGATGATGTCTCTATATACTTCTTTGAATATAATCGCGTTGTTCTTCATGGGCCCGCTCCAGACTATTAAGTCTCCTCCCGGTGCATAGCTTAATCCTGCTCCTCTGAGCACATCCCGGATTACTTCCCATTCCTCCACCTCCTCACCCCGCAGACCAAGTTGACCAGCTGTTTTAAAAATTGGCGCATCGAAATACCATTCTCGTATGCACTGTGCGAGATAATGGATTCCGCTATGAGCCAAAGTGTGAATCAATCGTGGCGAGGGGCCCTGTCCCGGTAGTATGTTTGTCATACCTCGCCAGCTGATAGGTATACGAGCACCATTCTTGAAAAACCATACCAGACGCTGCTTGATAAACGGCACAATTCGCTTGAAGCTAGCCCATATGACTGATAAATACCTGGGGACCGTAAAGGCGTCACAGCTGATTTTGTATAGAATGTCACCGTCTATATACTTCACTCTAATGATCGCAGACCAGATGTTATCTCCCGTCACGGCCCTCCAGAACGATTTCATAAGAAGTGCTTTATTGAACTCCCGAGCATTCAGAATGCCCCACCTGTTCATTTCTTTTGGACGGCTAAGGGTCTGGAGCCTGCATAGATGAAATTTCTTCTCCAGTTTAACACCACCCCACAGAAAATTAGCGATGATCCGATTGATCATGTTGATTATAGCCTCTGGTAAGTATAGTAGATGGCCCCAATAAACAACCATTTGTGACAGAACCGCTTGGATCATAACCAGTCGCCCCCCCATCGTGAGCCATCTGTGCGTCCATCTTTATATACGGGTTCTGATTCTATCCACTAGCCACAGCCAATCTTTGTTCCTATATCCACATGGTTTGAGTGAATATCCCAAGTATTTGAAGCCCACTGCAGCCTGTCTAAATTCCACACCTAAAAACTCTGCAATGAACTGAATCTCCGTTTGGTCACCCGAGTCATATATGAGAAATGACTTGTCCTTATTCATACGCAACCCAGTTGCAGATTCAAATCGAGAGAAGATGATGTAAATATGGAACCAGTAATTCCTTTTGAGGAGACCGAAAATAAGTAAATCATCAACGAACAGGGAGTGAGAAGTAGAAACCGACCTAGAGAAAACGAAACCCTTTAGAGTACCCTGTTGTTCCGCCCTATGAATAATCTTGCTGAACCCGTCCATAACCAGTATGAAAATCAACGGCGATAAGGCACATCCCTGTCGAAGACCCCGTCCAGCTTCAAAAAAATCAGTGGGAAAACCATTCACAATGATTGCATAACGGACTGATGTAATACAGGACATGACCCATCGAATAGTCCTGACAGGAAGCCCAATTTTGAGCAGAATAATACGAATAAACGACCAATCCACCGAGTCGTAAGCCTTGTGTAGGTCCACTTTCATCATAAGGGCCTCCTGCTTCCCGGAATGCATAGAGTGGAGCACCTCCTGTGCAATTGTGATGGCGTCATGAATAGAGCGACCTTCTAGGAAACCATATTGCTCTGGAGATATATGCCTCGACAAACAGCCCTTCATCCTGTTTGCAATAATTTTAGATGTCACCTTATAGATCAAGTTGCACAATGATATGGGCCTGAAATCTGAGAATTTTTTGGGTTCAGAGATTTTAGGAATAAGAGAAATGAACGTGGAATTGAGATTTGGGGGAATATGGCCCTTTACTCTGAATCCCTCCGCTAGATCAGTGAGATCCCTACCCAATAGGTCAAAGAAATGTACGAAGAATTCGGTCGGCCACCCGTCCGGGCCAGGGCACTTGTCATGTGGAATGGATTTTAGCACACCGAGGACCTCTTCGCTGTCAATAACCTTATCCATCCCGACCACATCTTCAGCCTCAAAAAACTGGTCCACATGTTCCAAAACCCACGTTTGGTTTGCAGCACCAATTGATGGATCCTTTTTATAAAAATCTGAGAAGTAGGAGTAGGCCTCCAGCTGAATCTCCTCAGTAGAGAGGGCCACGCTATTATCCTGTCTGTTAATGCCCCAAATTGCATTGCTGCAACGCCTTTCATTTGCAGACTTATGAAAAAACTGAGTATTGAGATCCCCCTCTTTGAGCCAAGAAATTCGGCTTTTCAGTTTCCATGTGACCTCCTCTATTTGCAGAATTTCTCTTTTACGACTACTGAGGACGACCATGAGATCCATAGACTGAGACGCCAGGTTTGACAGTGAGAAAGATATGTATAAATGCTCCATCTGTCTATTAATCTCTGCAATTTCTTTTTTAAGAGACACCTTTTTGTCAATCTCCCAAGCTTTGGTCTTCTTCTTGATGGCCTGCATCTTATAATGAAATCGATCCCAATGGCTAGAAAAAACCTCATTCTCGGCCTTTACCCACTCGGATCTGACCAATGATGTGTACTCCGGGTCATCAAGCCATACACGGTTGAATTTGAAGGGTCTGCCCTTCACTCTCTGCACTTCGTTCCATTTCAACGTGATTGGCATATGGTCTGAAATATCAGAAACTATAACACCCGACCGAGGCAAACCCCATATATCCATGAGATTTTCATTAACCAACGCTCTGTCCAAACGTTTACCTATGAAGGCCCCTTCCACCCTTTTATTTGTCCATGTTGGCAGCAACGGCGACGGACGTATATCCATCAACTTCACTTCATAGAGCATGTCAGACAAACTCTGAGCGAGAGGCTCCAAACGCCCCAAATGACCCCAGATTTCCTCGGCCTTCAGTGTAATGTTAAGGTCTCCCATCATAATGAGATTAGGGAGAGTTAAAATATTGGATACCTGCATTCTGTTCCAGAAGGACTGTCGATTTACATAAGGCGCATACATTATTGCAGCAATGACAATGTCCCCAACGTATCATTTTATCATAACTTCCAATGTATTGCAATGTCTCTCAAGCGCACTTGATATGTGACCTTTATAACGCAACTGTTATCCTTGCAACGTATTGTAATACATGGCATTGGAGTTTATGGTTTTTTAATGTATTGTAATTGCAATCACGCATGATATTATTTGCATTATCCTTTTCCATGCATTTTTCAATGCGTATATCAACGCTCCTTCGAATGGTCTCTCAATGGTTTCCAATGCAGCGTTCAAATGGTCTCTTCGCTCTCCTTTGAATGGTTTTAACCTTGTTTGTGTTGTAAATCATTCTCATAGCATTTGATTTCAATGTGTTGCTTTATTATAAATGCCACACACTTCTCTTATTACCTTATATACCTTCAACCATTTACATTCAACACATAGTTTGCATATTCTCCATCAATGTATTGCAAAGCCTATGTATGATATTCTCAAAGCATTATTCAAATGCTTATCAACACTCTTTTTAATGCTTTTGAACGTAGCTTTTAAATGCTTCTCAACGATTCATTTAAATGCTTATTCAAAGCTACCTCTATCACAGTGTTTGCAATAATACTTTTTAAACGCAGATTTGCAATATCTGCCCAACGTATGTGCATGTTTTTTCTTCAACGTAGCCTTTTAATGCTTCTCAACGCAACCCTTTAATGCTTCTTCAATGCATTGTTTGTGTTGTTATCAATGCAATGCTTTTATTTTTTGGCAACCGCATTGTTTATCACTTTCCTTCCATGCATTGTTTGTATTGTATTATGTTTGCCTTCAAATCATTTTCTATTATGTTTCGCCGAGTGATACAGGAAATAGGCTACCTCATTCCTTTGCATGTCCACAAAGGGGGGAACGAGGCAGCTGATTACTTAGCTAACTGGGGCTGCAAAAACGAGGGTCGACAGTTGGACATCTGCCAAACGGATAGGGCATGGAACATTGAGCTACATATGTTACAGGTTATTGTTGAAAGAGATAAAGAAAAAGCCAACACCCCCCGATCGAGGTGCCACGTAATGACAAGTGGGCTACGGCCGGTGTCACGCGGCGGTGTGCACCTGCCCAGCCATTAATCACCATAACGTTGATATGCCTCTGGCATGCTTCATCATTATGGCAACTAACGAGATTACTAGCAGCCACTGAATGTGGTCAGGCCGGAATGGGAAAAAGTATCGCCAGAGTGCGAGGTTAAGGCAGCAAGGTAAGGAAACACAGGGCATTGTTCTCCGCAAGCTATTAGCAGAGGAAGCCAGGAAGCAAGAAGCAGATCAGTGGCGACGAAGGTCAATTCGATATGTTATGCCTCTCATAACTCTAGTCTTTCATTTGCAGCTCCGTCTCATAGTAATGCAGGAGAATTCTTGTTCATTGATGGTTTCATTGTCTCGCATATAATTAGTCGAGTCTGTGGTAATGTGGCGCATCTAGTTAGGATTGTCACGAGTCTATGTCCCAAGTTAATGGAAGGGGTAGTTAATTTAGATTGCATGCTGGTTCAAAGAGTCTCGGGTCCAGCAATTGAACTGTGTTTTCGAATGCCAACTCCTTTCTCCTATGTCGGTTGCTTAAACCTTGTTGATTGGTTGGGAACCCTATTTAAGACCCAATCGAGGATATGTTGTCCTGAAAATTTTCAATATAGGTCCATGTTATTTTAATGATAGAATCCCACTTTTGTCTTTGTGGGAGCTCAAACCCAGATTTTGGGCATGATAATTACCAATATGGTTGACTCATATCAAGCCTATGAACAGGCCAGAATGCTTAGTAATGATAAACCGATTTCCCATCGTTGTCTGGTTCAAAAAAACCCCCTGTTGTGTGTTGTCCCTGTAATTTATGGTTTCTATCCTCATCTCGACTGCTCCAGTAGCAATAACAATAGTTTTCATAGTCTGGTAATTTGGAGTCTTTGTCTGTGCAATAGGGTTCCAATGACTATCTTGTTTACGCTGCATGATGTTGGTTGTATAACAACAAATTTTGCAGTCCCACCTGCAAACATGGAAATAATGGGCTCCACCAGCGTTCAAATGAATTATGTTATTGACTTTGTTTTGACATACATTGGCCTGTTTCAAATTCTCACTGAGATTATACATAAGTTGTCAATAAGTGTCAGTCTGCTCAATCACATGGCAAAAGGCCAAACAGGGAAAAGGTAGGGTACGGGTAAAGGAAAGCAAAAGCTTCTTATTCAGAATGTGGGCCCAAGCAAGCGTGGTAGGAAAACCAAAAAGGAAGTCATGGAGAATATTTTTGATTTGTATGCAGCTGGAAATCCACCACAGATCTGCAATACCATACAAGGATGGGAAAGAGAAATCAGCCAGAAAGAAGAAGACATAGGATGGGAGGAAGCCAACATTGACTTTATTTCTGACCCAGGAAACACAAGAGGGAGGCTCTCCCTCTTTCACCAATCTATTCACACATATTGGATTCTCAAATGTGTTCTGGCGAAGGCTATGACCAGCATGAGGGAAATGGAAGGAAATCCGAATGTGGTCTCAATACTGCAAGAAATCAAACAGGAAATACAGCAAATCAGAATATCTCAATACCATGCTACGGCCAGAATAGGTAGAATTGAATGCCAGCTTCAAGCAATGCAACAGGTAGACATGCCAGGCTCAACTACAAAGGACCCGGCACCATTTGACTCCTCATATGGATGAAGAATGACATAAAATACTGTTAGTTTTTAATGATTTTTGCGGCAAGTTTTTACTGTTTAGGTTTAAACTTTTATGGGCATACTAAAGTAGATTTAGCAGCAAGTATAAGGAAGAAACAGTTCCAATACTAGTTGGCTTTTAACTCGTTAAGGTGGCTAACAAACCCGATTTCCTTCGAACAGGTTGAGGCTACTAATTGCTTATGGATATGTATGGTAATCTACCCCTTTTTTGATAAATAGAAAATGGTAAAGATCTACGAAATTTACAAAAAAATACAAAAACGAAAACAAAACAAAACATTTTTCTATTTTCCTTTCATTTTGTTCTTCATGCTTATATTAAACACTCCAAAACAAAACAAAAAGAAGAATCTTTAAAAATTATGTCTCATGAGACAATAAGAAGTAAATGTCTTTAAGGAAAATGTGACATTTACTTAAGAAATAATTTAAAATCAATCCACTTAGATCTTTATCATTGATAGGAGTGAGCACTCATTGTCACATTGATTTCATGTTTTTACCATTTCTCATCAAAGCTCATTCATGCCATTAGCTGCTTGGATTTTATGTGCAAGAACTTGTTCTTTGAAGTGGGAAAAGTGAAACTTAAAACATGTAATGGTTGCATGATTTCATTTTAAACCTAATATGGGTTTAGAGAACATGAGCTTGGGGAATAATGCACATTCTTTGAGTTTTTAGTTCAATTAAGAAATGCAATGTGTACAATTTTGTGTTGGCATTGTTGTCATTGATGGCAAAGGAACAACAAAGGAGCAGCAAAAGAGCATCAAGAAGTGTGTTTGGTTGTCATGTTGGTTATCAAAGAATAACTTCTGAAAATGTTGATGCATTGAGGTATACTTGTGTTGATTCCTTGTGTTGTTGCATATATTGTTGATTGATTTGTTATGGAGATTTTGTTGTGAAGGCAAAGGCATGAAGGAACTTCTTGTTAGAGGATGATTAATTATGTTATCATCATATGGTGTGATGTTATCGTTATGTTGTACATATACATATGTTGAGTTGCTTACATATACATATGTTGAATTGCTTGCCTATGCACATATTGTAATGTTTACAGACTATTGATCACTATTGTGATGATATTGATGCTAGTTATGGCTTGATGCATTGTACTTGTTGAATGGTTCTATGATAAATGTTGCAAAGATCAATGTTGTAGAGATTTTAGGGAAAAGTGTGTGATATGTTGCAATATATGTTGTAGAGGGCCATTTTATTGAGCTAGAATGTTGCAGAGAACAAATATATGAATGTTTTATGTTTAAGGCTTGCATATGTTTTATGTGTGAGGCTGATTTGAAGGCTAATGTGTACATTTTGTTGCAAGGTTGATTGTGAATTGTAGGTGTTAATGAAGGACTTGATTGAAGTGTGCTCAGTTGATGAGGTGGTGTGATGCTTGTGAAAAACAAGGTAAAACATAGAATGTTGCAAACATTATTGTGTAACAGAGTTGAAGAGGTACAAGGCAAGGCAATGTGATGCATTGAGTTATGTTTACGTTGATGTTATGTTGTGAAGGAGTTGTGATAATTGTTATTGAACTACTAGCATCTGCTTATGTTGTTATGTTAATATATTGTTGATCATTGTTATGCTTGATGGCAAGGCATATTGTAAAGTATGATGGCATAGTTAATATATGCATAGTTGAACAGGTATTGTTGATGGCATGCTTGTGTTGATGCACGTATTTTTATGTTTTGGAGGTGACGGAAAACAACTTATTAGAGCTTGATTTCATACATTGTTATTGCATCTTGAGTTGATTGCATATTGATGACGTTTCATATATTGTTATGGCAAAGGAGAAGCAATATAGGATGACAAAGGGTTTAATATGCTTGTTGGTAGTTGATGACAAAATGTTGCAGAGATTATTGTGATGCAAGGCAAAGATACAAGGGAAAGACATGATGCAAGGCAAAGGCAAAGGTATAAGGAAAATACAAAGGCAAAGGCATGAAGAATGTTTTTATGCTTATAACATTGTGATGTTATAGTTGTTGATATATTGCTAATTTATGTTGCAAAGTTTATGGTTGCTATGTTTGTTGATTTAATCATTACAGGTGGCTGAAAATAATATTTAATGAAGCATTTATTTTACTTTAATATTCAAAATCTCAAAAGGTGTGAAACAAATGAGTGGAATGCAAAGAGACAAGACTTTTCACTTCATATTCATGTTTGGAATATCAACATCCATAAAATTTTGTTTATAAAAATGTGTGAGGTTGGAAGGTTGTATGGTTAGAGAATTAGAGAATGTGAGAGTTGATTGAGGTGTTGTTCATTAGTTACCTGGCACATATATATAGTTTATGTGAAGCATATTTGAGGAGAAGAAGAAGTAGAGATAGAGATGGAGGCATGTAGATTTAAAGACCAGGTAAACTAACATATTGTTTCTTATATGTATAAGGGGATTGTAGTCTCCTTTGAAGTTGCGGCTTGATAAAGAACAGGTTGGGGCCTGTTGAGGTAGGATCCTCCTATGGGTTGTAACTTGCGAAAAATTTGTGGGAGTCGAAGCTTCCTTATAATTTGAAGCTTGCAGAATAATTGAGGTAGTAGGTCCATGTAGGTTGGGGCCTACAAAAAATATGATGTAATAGAGGAGGTAGGAGCTTTCCTTTTCATCACAACAATAACAAAGTTGTATTTTTCTCCATTTATGGGTTTCCACTTATATCTGGTGTCCACATGTGATGTTCATGTGTGTTGATTTTATGTTGTCGTGAAAGTTGTTATACTCTGGTTTACTTATTAAATTTTGGTTATATATTAAATCTGTTGTTCATAAGGCGTATTTTTCTCATTTAATATTTTAGTTAATCATTGAAAATAAGTCAAAATTTTAATTCCATGAATGTACTAAACTGATTCACCACCCCCCCACAAGTTTAGTTAAGTTTCCAACAATTGGTATCAGAGTGGGTTCTTTCTGTGTAAGCCTAACAATTGGAAGGAAGACTTGATTAAGTCATGGACTATCAAAGTGTACATGTGCTAAGTGCAAAAAAAAATCATGAATGGCGAGATAAGGTGAAAGTAGAATTGATAGCTTATGGTTCGATGTATGGAAGCATGTATGCGATGGATATAGTACATATGATTCGCCCTCTACTCAAGAAGAACAGTGGAATGCTAAGGAAATATGTGTAATGTATAACAATATTCATAATAAGGAACTTGATACAACAATAGATTTAAATTCCACAAAATAAATTTGGGATAGATCGTAGCTCATGCATGAATGAGATACTAGTAGCAGCACTACAGAAAATGAGAAGAAAAATTATTTTCAAAAGGAAAGTGTTCAATCAAATGAGACATGTTCTACTAATGTGAATATACTTGATTCTCATGAAGAAAAGACATATTAACTTCAAGCTAGGATTGACTCAACATTGCTTGAAATAGACAAACTTTCAAATGAGAGCAGAGACCATAAGAAATTGTTACAAAAATGTGATGAAAGAGATCATGAGTTCAAGGAGGAAATTATTAGCCTGAGGACACAGTTTGAAGAAGCGATGAGAATAGAAGAAGTGATGAGTAGTCGAATAAAGGATAAAGAAGAACAGTGTGAAAAATCAAAAGTGGAGATTGCTTTAGAAAAAAATTAAATAAATGAAAAGAACAAAGTGTGAAAAAAGCTAGAAGACGAGATGGTCTCCATGAAGAACTTAGAAAAGGCATCCATTAAAGAGGATACAACAACATCAAAAGATCAGTAGAATAATCCATCAACAACATGATCAATAAATATGCAAACAAAAATAAGAAACAGTATCAAAATCCAAAGAATGAGGTGAAGAAATGGTCCTTTGCAAAAAGGCCATTTTCTCCTATAGATGAATTGAGCAAATTTGGAAGATCTCAAAGGAGATTCTTTACTCCCTTGAAAGATATTAAGTTTTTTTCTTGCCATGAATTAGGACATGTAGCATCAATTTGTAAGAGAATTCAAATCAAGACTAATCGGTAGAAGGTGCAACATACAAGAAGGTTTCCTCAAGCAAGTAAACAAAGAAGACAACCATCCACTAGGTACACAAACAATTTCTGTGGTTATTGTTATTTGTGCAATGAATTTGGACATAAAGCTATTGAGTGCAAAGTGTGTGCAAAGAATAACATGAGCACAAAATATACAAATCATTTCCTTCATTTCATGGTCACACAAAGAGTTTTAGATTAAGAATTTTGGCCACAAAGCCAAAGGTTGCAAGGTGGTATGTACCCTAAAGAAATCTAGATAGAAGATAAAAGCTACTGCAAGCGTACCAAACATTGAGTTAAAAGAAAAATCAAACAACATAAGACAATACACTAAAGTGTGGAAAGGGCAGAAAAAGGAACAACCTGTGACTTCAATGACAAAATGAATTCATCATGGCCTTAGGGAGAGCTGCTCAAGAAAGCAAAAGATGAATCTAGTGAATGTTATAAGCGGCTTGGGGGAGAGCAGTCCCATTAATACGCATTACATACATGGAAATCAATCAAACGGTATTAGAAAAGCATTAAAGAAAATCTAAGTAGAGCCAAAGCAATCTAAGGAAGTTGTAGTTGGAGAAAACCCTAATTAAATTTCTAAGGCTACCATGCCAAAGAAAATTAAAGTCTTGAATATGCAATAAAATTATGGCAATGAGTTAGATTGTCCCCCTTGACCATGCCACTACTCCACTGAATAAGTGTTTGGCTCATCTTCAATAACAAGAAGAAAATATAAGATCCCTACACACAAACACCTGTAATTTGAGAAAATGGAAAAACCAGAAAGTCGTAATTTATTGGGCTCATCACAATTTATAATGACAAAGACTTGTTCAACTCTTGAAAACTTTGAAAGAATCATGAAAAATCCCATACAGACACACAAGTTAGTAAAGGAAAACTTCTCATTTATTGTAGCCATGATCAAATATGCGCGTTGGATTTATTGTTTTGGTTATAACAAGTTGACACACTCTAATATTAAAAGGACTATTGTGGCACTTGGAAAGTTTGATGTTCTACTCATTAGCTATTGTGAACTAGTAATACTTATGATTCGCTTGATACATTTCAATTGTTCTTCAGTGGAAATACTTTTCAAGGTAGTAGAAGCAAGGAAACATGAACATGAGTCCAAAATTTTGGTGAAGTTAATCAAAAAGGTAAAATATGGAACGCTTGGAGCAAGTCATCTTGTCACTTTATTCTCTACAACCCAGATTATTGAAGATGGTGCACAAACAAAGAAGGAAATAGAAGAAAAAGGTAGAAGATAATCTCTTTCCATGGTATAAAAATTCTCCCTCGCTGAATTATCATATATTCCAAATTTGATTGCTCATTAATTTTGGAATTATGACCTACCTAGAAAGGAAAACATCAAGAATTGATAAAACAGTAAAAACAAGAAGGTATTTTTAAGGTACAAATTAATATTTGGGTGAGATATGTTGATTTATGTAGCTTGGGAGGTTACTCCCCAACCTTGGGTACTAGGTTTGTGTGAGTTGGCAGCACAAAATAACTTTGTGGGTGAAGTACCCAAGCATTGGGTTTTGACATGAAAGTTTTGGGCGTGAAACCAAGTATTAATTTGATGGTTGGACCATTGTTGCATGTGTGGCACCCTTAATGGAGCAAGGGGAAACTATGGAAACCATGGAGGGCTTTCTCAAATGAGAGAAAAGATTTTATTTATTTAAATATGGTGGGTTAAATGACATACTGTACAGGTCGACTTCACTTGAGGAGTGTCCTTTGGAGGGTTGGTCGTTGCACCTAAGGAAACATATAAATAAAAGAGGAGGGAGACTCATTTTAATCACATCCAAAAGGAAAGAAACCTGAATCAACCGCAGACCTAGAGTAGACAAATCAATTGAATAAAGACGACATGTTTGCTCTCTTTTCTGTGTTTTGGTTTGGACAAGGCTAGGAGAAGATTGGTCGAGTTCCATAGGAATATTTATGGGCATAAGAAGGGCACATATATTTGTGATTTTGGTTGTTATCTTACTATGTCCTTGTAGTTTAATTTATTTATTTTAATCCTTTTATTTATTTATATATAATTCTTTTTTCAATAATTTTAATTTAAATTAACTAACAAATTTTTGGATTATAATAAATTATAATTTAATTTCAATTTTAAATCAATTATTTATCTCTCTATTGTTTTAGTCAAAATTATCATTTATGCAACGTTCCTTTAATCTCACTATCTCTAATGGCTAATTATTCCCCCCATTATCTATATAATTTGATCATGCACTCTTCCTATCATCAATCAAGATTCCTACCCCTGAAGATGGGTGAAGTGTTCACCCGAAATGTTGGACTCTTCAAACAAAATACACAGGATTCCAATCAAGGAGGCCTCTAGACAACTTCGCATGGAAACTAGGGCATGAGAGTTGCTACCATAAAATTTTATACTTAGATATGCAATAATTGATTACTTATCAAGGTGTTTTCAACAAAGATAACCTCTAGGAACGTTCACCCATTCATACATGACCCATGGAATGATGCAATGCTATAAAATATCGAAATTTCCACTATTTCGCATAGGAAAGCAGTAAATTTCAGACTTGTATAGCGAAAATCACAAAAACATTCATGTGACAAAGTAAATAACAAGAATAAGCATGAAAATATTACTTACATGTACAAAAGAGTGTATCTAATCATCATATTATGTAAATAATGGAGCTCCAAGACGAGAGAAAACATCAAAATTCATCCATAACATCCAAACTCGTCCTCCAAAAGGGAATGTGAAATTCTTAAGAGATATTAAATCCCAATCCAAGTGATAATGAATGAGAGATAATGCCTCTATTCTATTTATACAGTCCTCTAAGGGATTTGAATGGCCTAATTTAGACTAAAAATTCCCCTAAAATAAAATAATGTGCATAATAACAATATTTTTTGTGACAAGCCTACCAAATAGCTCAATAACACAAGAATAAGCCTCTCAAGAGGGTCAAATGATCAAAAAAGTGAGTTTTTAGGCCCAATTAAGTCCAAGGGATGCCATGATGCATAAATGGACTCCAAACACAGTGGACAATGGGTTGGCCCCTTTTTTTCCAAGCAAGAACCTGTGGTGTTCCCAAGTGGGTGTGGGGGCACAATGACATCCTCGTGGGTCTTCAAATGGATCAAAAATTTTTGTATACCATTTTTAAGGGGTATGATGATAACGTAAGGCCTCCCTCTGCAGCGGGATACATCCTCTGGGCCCTCGAACATCTGCCAAGTGTATGGTGCAAGTGTGGAGTTGGTTGGGCATAGTGAACCAGGTGTACCATCCTCATCCAAAAGGCGTTACACGAGTAATCAATGAATTTTTTTGGGGATCCATGATTATTTTCCATGTTTAAGGCCCATGGCTCTCAATGTTCACCCTACAAGTTCCAATGTGGCCCTCTGAAGGGCTAGGACCCCATATAGGGAGACCAAGCCCAAAATGGAAACCCACTTGCAATCCTGCATAAGATCCAATGTGTCCCCTTGCCCTCCAATACAAAAAATCATTATAATAATCAAGTAAAATAGCTTACAAGTCATGCAGCCAATGGGGCACTTCATGGTGTCATGCCCTTCCATAGTGGGCTTTCACATGTACAAGTGTCTCTAAACTCAATAGGGGGTTAATTAAGAACCCTATTAGGTGGTTTAAACCTTTAAATGGGGTGACATACCCATGGTACATCCTTAAAGTGGTAGGTGGAAAATGATATAATAATGGAATGGAGTGGGGACTAGGGAAATCATCCAGACCTTATGTCATGGTGCAAGGGTAATTATAATAAGGGAAGCCCGCACCTAGGCATGTGAGTGTAGGAGGGATCAAATTGTGGTACATGAGTTACCCCGACCTTTATTTTACACCCTTCTTCATATATATTTTTCCTTTGATTGATTTGTCTTCATAACTACTCGAGGCTCCAGGGGATGAGAACGTGTTGTGTAATATATAGCAGTGGATACCCCCTTTAAGGTGTCGTAGTTCATCACCCACTAGGGGTTGGGACAATCATGGGTTCCTTAATGATGAAGGGGGCTCATCTATGGCCCATATAAACTAGGTTGATGGCCATGGGTAAGGGGTAGAGCTCATGTTTAGCTTTTTCCCATGTGCTAAATTTGTATGTCCCAATGATATTTTTCATTTTGTGGTACATTACCTATTGAAAGTGGCCAAATTATGCTTTTTCAATTCTTTTTAGTTGCATCGACCTCTGGGCAACGTTCCAGGCCCCACCCCAGGTGTGGAAAAAGGGGGGAGGCTAAACATATGTGTACCGAGTGGACACATGTGGATCCGAATGGGAAAAGATATGAATGGGGCTAAAATGAGTGGTAGAGGGGTGATGTATATGGTATCAAGAAGCAAGACCACGCAACCCAAATCAAGATTTCCCATGCAGTGGAAACCTTAAATCTAATGGCCATTAAAGGAGATCCCATAGGACTAGGATACAAGGGTAACCATGAAATTGAGCAGTGGAGAAAATAATATGTACCTAACCTACTCTTTCCGTCGAATCCCCCCACCAATCCATGCCCAAAAGTACCCATTACAAGCAAGGAAAATAACTTAACTATACCAATGAAAAGCCATACCTTCATAGTCGAGAGCCCCACCTTCAAACATACAATCATGAAAATTGGGTGAGGTACCACATGGATGGCTCAGGTGGAACATCGAGCTATCTGGTGGCTACAAGGGGTTGTTGGTTGTCGGCTGAGGACCATCTAGGAGAAAATAATTCTCCTATATACACTACACACAGGTGGTGGGTAACAGGTTCCATTATTGTTGAAATAATAATAGCAATGGCGAAGTTGTCGATTGGTCTATGATATGAAGATAGGTTGCATGGGTTGTCCAACTATAGTCCATGGAAAGTGATGAGCCCCAGTGTTGCAACTCCCATGGCTACCAACTTAAATTATCAACTTGGGGTTCGTACAAACTTAAGAGGTGTGGGAACTATATGTGTAGCATGAAATTTTTCCTTCTTTTGTTGATTTGATGCAATGATGTGAAATTCATGAAATCAAACACTAGCTTAATTGTAGAATGTGAAAGTTGCATTGAAAAGGAAACCTAGTCTATGGAATGGAAATAATAGTGCTTGAAATAGAAACCCTAGCTTAAGAATAAAGAAAGTAAAATAATCTAACATGCATGAAGGAAAGAGAATGTAATCAATCACTGCATCCCAAAGAGGTTAGATCCATTGACAAAGTTCATTATATACTCCATGTGGAAATCAAGGAAATCATTATTGTGTTATCCAATTCATAAATCTATCCATTAACCCAAATTGTTGAGATGTGTTGCAGGGGTAAAAAGGAAAATACTAAGTGGTTTTTGGTCTTCCTCAATTGTGGATTTAGAGCATAGTGGTCACTATTCAAGCCTAAGGGACAAAAATCAAGCTTTTGGTGCATATATGGTCAAGTTTATACGTGTTACAGGAGTTCTACAGGACTGCTACAAGAGTGACGAGATTGATACAACAATGGGATAACTTGCTGAATTCCCAATCAAATAAAATGAAAATTATATGGTAAATTTTTTTATTAAGTATGATATCCTAGGACTCCATTCCAAGTGGAATCACTCAAAAATACTTTTGTTAACATGTGCTAAAAAATAGCAGAAAATTACTACTCTAAAACCCAGAAATTCAATTATTAGTGAGCTAATTAACCTAACAAATTCCTAACCTAATCAATATAAAATGTATGGGGTAAATTTTTTTATTAACTTGAATGTTTTTATGACCCAATACAAGTGGAATCAACTCAAATGAATATCGTTAACACGTTCTAAAAAATAGCAGAAAATTACTACTATTTTGCTACAAGAGACTTTCAGAGATTGTAGATTTGTAAACTAATAAACCAGTCCAAGTAGCTCAATGATTAATATGACTTTTAAATTTTTTTATAAGGGTTAATAATACTTTTCACTTTTTAAATAACCTACAAAACAACTCACTTCAATCATTTAACCAATATGACCTACAAGAAGCATAAATAGTAAATGCATAAATAAGAGATGCAAGTGAGAAAGACATTCAAAGGAAATAAATAAATTTTACAAGAGGGATCTGAGGCTCCTGGGATGGAAAAGCCTAAGGATACTCATAGTCCTATGAAGGAAACCATTCTTTAGAAGCTAAAAATGGCACCAAACTTCATTATTTGAATCAATCCAAGTACAACTCTGCTAGAAATGAAAGTGGAGTTGATAAATAACAATTTTTCTCCACAAAAAGACTAAGAAATACATGCCCCTAGAGGAAAATTTTGAATTTGTACTTATAAAAAGTGATGGGGAAGAATTCTCCTTGAAAGGAGGAAGCTTTCCCCTCCAAAATCCCCCAAATAGTGGATCTAGTTTCCAACATTAGGAATCTGCATCAAATGACATGGAGCAAATTCCTAGATTTTCTCAATCATTCAAGCTCCATAATATGTTCAATAATTTCATCATATCATGTTCATTTATTATCCAATCTTGGTCCTCCTATAGCAGGGAGAAAGTCCCTATATTATCTCATCCTCCAAGTCTTCATAATCTGCCCAATATTCTCACAACATTCTACAAAAATAAATAATATTAGGCACAAATATGTAACTATATCTAAACCTTCCTAATGAGCATATTAAAGATAAAAATATGCCATCTAATGCAAACAAAAAAATAAATAAATAAATAAAATTAAAAATAAATAAATAAATAAATAACAAAAAAAGTGCTAAAGGATGGTCAGATGGGCCTTAAATTGTATCCAATTTGGAGGCACATCAGAAAGAAAGTATCAAGTTGGTCTTGATGGTAAAAAATATCTATGATTTTACTGACAAGGATATCAAGAAACCGACTGACCCAAAGGAGCTGGAAGTGTATGAGGAGCTGGATATGAAGGCCAAACTTATCATCCTAGATGGTGTTGGTGCGCCTTGGTATTGCACCAAGAAAGATGCAACTCCTAGGGGCTGCCCTACTTTACTTTATCAACCCAAGGTTCATACAAACTTTGAGGTGACAGTGTTATAGACACAGCAGATGCATTTTGTTCATGTCATCCTCTTCCACTCTACGAAAGGGTGCTACTTCTAGGGGTTCTTAGTGAAGTCTATCATACTCCAAGGAAACTAAACAAAATTGCAGAAATGAAATGACATAAATGGAACTAATTTAATGTGCAAGAAGGAAATGATTGTAAGGAACTAAATTAAATTGCTGAAAAGAAATGATAGGAAGGAAACTAATTTAATTTTCTGAAAAGAAATGACAGAAAGGAAACTAATTCTAAACCACACTTAACTGGGCCAAATGGCTAAATGCACTCTACTTATCCTATGATCTATCAACCATGCAACTAAGCTATCCACGACTCAATTCTAATTAAAAAGAGTTAATTTGCAACTTGGAGGGAATAAAAGGGCTAAAAGAGGCTAATGGGGGGGTTTAACTAATGAAATGAGGTTTGGAAGCAGAAATAGGGGGTTAATGCCTTATAAAACTTTATTATAGCGTGAGAAATGAATTTGGAGTGGAAAGAACTCAAAAGTGCGATGGAGGACAAAAGTTTCAATGTGTGATGTCACAATCGCCATATCGCAAGTTTAAATGGATAGTTGTAAGAATTAACATGAACGAACTAAAATGTACGAAGTGTGGTTTGCGACGAGTGACGTGGCAGAGTGTGATGGAGGAAAAAAGTTGCGATATGCGATGTCGCAATCACAATATCGCAAGTTTAAGGGGTTAGTGGTAAGAATTAACAAGAACAAACTAGAATGTGCGAAGTGTGATTTGTGACGTGGTAAAAGTTGTGGGTTGCGATCTGCGATGTGGTAAGTTCTGTGAAGTGCGACAAGTGACGTGGCGGAGTTATCGCTTCGGCGGAATGAGCGGTAAGTGTTATGTGAAAAGATAAATGATGCGATTTGCGATTTTTGATTTCAAAATATCACAATTGCAAGAACGAGCGGTAAGTGTTTTAAAGGTAAAAGGTAAATGGTGCAAAGTGCGATTTGCGATGGGCGATGTGGTGGTGGGACCAACGGCAGGGTACGATCGTAATATCGCAATCAGCAAGAACATCGGTAAGTGTTAAGGGAGAAAGGGAAAAGTTGCGGGATGTGATTTGCGATAGGATAAGAATTGCAGGATGCGATTTGCGATAGGATAAGAATTTCAGGATGTGATTTGCGATAGGATGAAAAAGACGAGATGCAATTTGTGATAGGGATGACGTGGCGGTGGTGAGTTTGAAATAAAAAGGGAAAAGTTGTGATTTGTGATATGTGATGTCGCAATATCGCAATCACAAGAACCAGCGATAAGTGTTTAAAGGTAAAAGCTAAGAGTTTTGATTTGCGAAGTGCGATGTACGGTGGCAGGAGACTCGAGGAGCAAAGGCGAAGGTCATGTTTGAATGGGTTTGAATGGTTTTTCATGTGTTTTCATAAAAAGGGTAAGGCAGTGAGAATAAGTGGGAAAAAGCAGAGATGGAGGGCGTAACAAGAGTTCGCAGAGCGTAACAACAGAGATGGAAGGGAGATGGAAGACGAAGCAGGAGGTGCTGGAGAACTTCCCTCTGGGCTATGCTACCCATACTTGTTATCAACCTGGATATTTATGCAAGAAACACAAACAATATGTTCATGAATATGCAAGCACTAATCTAATCTATTTCCAAGAAATCATAAGCGAGAAAGCATTTTTGGTCAGTGGGAAAAGGTCTACCCTCCTCGAGCTCTATTGACAGAGTTGAGAGGGGAAGGCTTACCTCACAGCTTTATGGAGTTTATCACTATTCTACCACTCTGTAAGTAGATTAAATCTACAGGAAAAGACAACAATAATAGAACTAAAACATCAATAAAAATACCAGCAAACTAGCTAAATGTTCAAAAGAAAAACTAGCTAAATGACATGAAAGAAAAGAATGGAAATAGTAGAGAAGTTGAGGCACATAACCCATGAGCCCGACTCTCTGGAACTAGATCAATAGAAAGTCATCTGAATACTCCTTTCATTAAGAATACAGTCTTATTGCATCTCGAAGGTCTTAACAACAAAATCCTAATAGCTTGCAGCAAAAGTTATGAATGGAGTCGAAGAACAAAATGGAACCAACTAGAATCAACCCATTGGCTAACTAACTAACTCCTTCCTAGCTCTAGCTCTACTCTATTTATTCTACATTGTAGGTGCCAATAGCTCCCTTGAAAATGGTTATTGAGTCCACTTTGACTCCAAGTAAACATAGATTGAGTGCCCTTTGTCTTTAGTTGCTTGGCTGCCTCTTGGAATTCGATTTGTTGGAGACTCCAAGTGAAGTATGGCTTGAGTGCACTTGGTATTGAATTGCTTGGTTGCCTCTGGAATTCAAATTTGATCTCATGAGGATCCTTTGGCTACCTTTGAGAGTTAAGGAGGGTGGACAATCCCCTTGAATCTCTCCAAGATTTCTCCCTAATTTCCTGATGTTGTGCTCATTTATTCTCCAATCCTGATCTTCCAATGGCAGGGAGCAAGTCCCTAAATCATCTCCTTCTCCAAATTTGTATATTCTGCCAAATATTCTCACAATATTCTACAGAAATAACCAATATTAGGCAAAAATATGCAACTACCTTTAATCCTTCCTAAGAACATACTAAAGCATAAGAAAACATTATTAAATGCAGAAGGATAGATTTAATATATCCGTGTATGTGCATAAGGAAGGTAGATGGGCCTTATTTTATGTCTAATTTAGAGGCCCATCAGGTGTCAAGGATCATTTGATACCTCATCTGTCAGGGAAGAGCAGTTCCCATGAGATGTGGAAATCTCTTCAGGATTTTTTCTAGAACAAGAACGAGAACCGATTGTTGGTATTGAAGGACAAGTTGAAGAGCACCAAGATGTTGTATGGAGAAGAAGTGGTGATGTATCTGACGAGATTATCTCAGGTTCAAGATGAGCTTGATGTCATCGGTGAAACTATTATAGATTTTGATATGGTGAGGATTGCTTTGAAAGGGTTCACTGAGGAATGGAAGCCATTCATCAAAGGGATCATCGCTTAAGAGAAGCTACTAGAGAGGAACAGGTTGTGGAATGACTTCGTTCAGGAGGAATTGGAAGACAAGTACCTTCATACGAAGAAGAATACTTCAGATGATAATGTGGCTCTTGCAGGGATAATGAAGGGGAAGCCAAAGAAGGATTTTAGTAAGTTGAAGTGTTTCAGCTGTGGCGAGTATGGTCATTATTCAACGAAGCGTTTGAAGAAGAAGAAGGGAGGCAATGAGAGAAAGAAGGGGAAGGAGATAGCAATTGTATCTACCTCTTATGAGCTAGATGAACTCTTAAGAATATTGGAGAGTGAATATTTTGCTCTAGAATATCATTAATCTAAGGTTTCATTGACGAGAATGCATGGTATGTGGGCAGTGGTGCATTGAAGCATATGATAAGCTTGTGTGATGTGTTCAAGAATCTAACTGAGTGGGAATCAAAGTTGCACATGATGGTGGGTGAAAAGAGTCAGAAAGAGATCAGAGGATCATTTTTCATGTCATTCAAGATGGAATCAGGTCATTTAATGCAAGTTGAGGAGGTATTGTTTGTATCTAAGCTCATATATAACTTGTTGTTTGTCTCAATGATCGAGTAGAAGGGGTTTGACATGATTTGAGACTCAGGACCAAATGTTTTAACTTTGTTGGATTTATCCTTAGAGTTAGGGAGCATGGTTTATATCAGCTAACGGGAAAGAATATATATCATGAGAAGAAGAAGTAGGTGCAAGTTCTAGAGGCTCAAAAGGAGTCGAGTTCTAGTGGGAGTATGCAGGTTCAAAAGGAGAATCTGAAACCTAAGAAGAGTTTGTGGTCAATAACAAGTAAGGGGGATTCTACGGTTGGAAATAAGGAACTACTGGATGGAATGAAGATCTATCATGACAAGAAGAAGAAGTAGAAGGCTTCAGGTGGTAGAGACACTACCAACGAGATGAGACTGGTTCCTTCTACAGGGTATGTTGGAGTGGCGACTGCCAAGATTTGGGTTAGTGTCATCTACAGTGAAGATGATGACGAGATACTTCCTAGTGATGGAAGGACCTCCCTCTCTAAGAGGGAGTGTTGAATTATGTAGCTTGGGATGTACTCCTCAACCCTGTGTATTGGGTTTGCATGAGTTGGAACCACAAAACTAATTTGTGGACAAAGTACCCAAGCAGTGGATTTTGCACCCAAATTTTTGGTAGTGAAACCAAGCATGATTTTGATGGTTGGACCATTTTCGCATGTGTTGCACCCTTAATGTAGCAAGGGGAAACTATGTCAACCATGGAGGTTTTACTCAAATAAGAGAAAAAACAAAATTTATTTATATATGTTGGGCTAAATGAGATAATGTACATGTTGGCTTGACTTGAAGAGTGCCCTTCTAAGGGTTGTTCATTTCACCTAAGGCATCATATAAATAAAACAAGATGGAGACTCATTTGAACCACATCCAAGTGCAACCATTCAAAAGGAAAGCAACATGTGGCAGTTGTAGAACTAGAGGAGACAAATCAAGTGGATAAAGAAGACGTGTTTGATCACTTTTTATTTGTTTCAGTTTGGACAGGACTAGGATAATGTTGGTTGAGTTCCATATGAATATTTATGGACATAAGAAGAGCACATATCTCTATGATTTTGGCCATTATCATATTGTCTCCTTGTAGTTGGTCGAGATCCCTGTGTTATGTGTTAAGGAGGGTCGCAAGATGTAGGAGATAGGGTCGCGGGAAGTCAAGGAGATACATTGTATAATCTGGGTTAGGAAAGTGGGATTTGTGTAGGGAAATTTTATTGATTGAGGTCAAGATAGGATTGGTGTGCAGCAGCTACATGTGCCTTAACTAGGAGCCAAAAATCCACATTGGAATGCTATTGGAATGTGTTGGAATAAACTTCAAATTTGAGGTAAGTTGTTTGGTTGTTAGGAATGGTAGGTTGTTTCATGTGTTGAAAAAAAGTCAGAAGAAGAAGCTTGTGTACAATAAGGAGTATTGTTAGAAGGTTGTTATAAGAGACCTAGAACAATGGAAAAAATAGGCAAATTTGTCCCTATGCGTGGGAATATTTGTTTGGATCTCTAAGGGTTGGATTTTGAAGAAATAAATGTTGAAATTCAACAAGAAAATGAAACACACACACTAGTGTGTAATCACAGGTCACACTGTGATGGATCCTAGCGACACATTAGTGTGCAACCAAATTTTAAATAAATGGAAAATTAATTGTAATCTTATCTCATAACAACTTGTAATAGTTAACTAAGTGTGATAGAGTTAGTTAGCTCAAGAATTTCGAGTTGAGGGTCAAAGGATAGGCATGTAGAGTGATTATATTATTAACAGGGTCCAGTTGCAGTTGTAGCACTAGTGTAGTGTGAGTGGGATGAGTTTACTCACATTAATTGAGTTAAAATTATTTTAACTAGTTCTAACTGTTTGATGAGCTAGTGGAAGATCCAGTGAATTAAAATATACTTAATTCACCAGTAGTGATCTACCAAGTAACTGATGATTCAGTATTTATAGTTGTGTGCATGTCAATTTTGGTGGAGACCCAGTTGAGACAAAGGTTCAAGGCAAGTAAACTATCAGTTGTATTTTTAGCAAACTGCCTAGATGCAGTTATATAACCACAGGAAGCCCATGATGAATTGCGCGATCAAGGAAGTTTGAATTTCCTATTTAATAGAGGTTTAATTCTCTATGGATTGCGTAAGCGGGGTAGGCTGAGGGTAGGCTGATAATTGGCTATGTGTTTGTCCAATTTTTCCTAGATCAGTGTGAAGCAAATAGTATAGTGTATGACGTTGTGGTGATCACAAATACATTGTATTGTTTCATGATTCCTTGGTTGATTATACAATAAACATGGAGGGGTTTTGAGCAGTTTCTTTCCCCAATAATATATGTTTTTGTGTATCGATTTACTTCTTTCTCTTACTTGCATGTGATTGAGCGATCGTGATTTATATTCTTCAAATATTGTAGAAGGATTTAGTATCTTGTTTTGGTACATTACATGATCAGATTGAATCCATTGGTGTAATTTCTACAAGAAAGGGCAGTCAAGTGGGCTAGTTAGAAGGCCCTAATTTAGTTAGGTTCAGTGGTCAACTTCAATGAGAAGAGGGAAACCTATAAATCCCTAATTTTTTTTTATCCTTGACAAACGATGTGACAAAATTTGGCATTGTGTTGGAAGACTCTATGTGTTGGTGTCCTTGAAGGAACAAGGATAAACTAATGGGAATATTGATTGGGCCAAAGTTCAGTGACCTAAAAAGGATTAGTCTTCATTGATAGTGGTAGATTGTAGGAGTTGCAGATTGGAAGGCAAAGAACTGCTAGAAGTGTTCAAGGCATGTGGATTAAAATGATTTATGGAGTGTGTTACATCAGCAAGTAGGTTAGTTATATTTTGTTCAGGGTAGATTGGTCATCATATTTATTGATACCAAGCCCTAGTTGTCCTTGTATCAAGGCTTACTGTAAGGGCCATGATCCCTGGTACGGGAGTCCTAAGATTGTTGCATTAATATTTGTAATATAGAAAATTTGGGTTAAAAATTGTGTTTTATGTACTAGTTGATTCATTATTGTGCTTATTATACTAGAAGCATTGTGGCATTTGTGTGTGTTTGTGTTCAATATTCAGACTCAAACTAGATTCTTGTGTGTCATGGAAAATCAACAAGAGATTCCTGAAGTTTTCACGAATCTAATGAAACAAATCTCACTACTGCAATTCCTAAAGGTGAATCAGCAGACGAAATATCAACATTTGAATGATTATGCTCATGGTTCCTTCCCTTTGAGTAACCAAAAACTGTGAGTAGATATACTATGTGAGAAACTTCTTCTCTATTTTTTTAAGTTTTAATAATGTGGGGTTCGCTTGACCATCACAACCCACCAAGAGAAATATTTTTTGTGAGATTCCATTATGGGCTAACTCTATTAATACTTGAAATAAATCAATCTAGTGGTAGATACAAAATAACTTACAAAAACTTCTTGCCCAACTGACATGAGAGAGAACTCTTCACTCCAGGTCAAAATGTTCCCCCATTAAACACTAGCAAGCTTCAAAATAATTTGGAAAGCAATGAGAGGCACATATAATATCATAAGACTGAATGGAAAAGATAACATCAAATGAACATATCAAACAAAAGGAGGGAAAATTTATTGATAAAACCTTGAGATACATTTCATATCCTCGTCTTGGAGGAGTCTCAAATATGAAAGACTACAAATGAGGATAACGCAAATTCCTAAACTAACACATACCTACAAGAAAGGAAGAAGAGAAATACAACAAGCTATAAAAGAGAAGCGTAGTAATCAAAAAGAGATCTCAGAAATATTTCACAAAAATACTAAGAAAATGTGATACAAAATTTATTTCGTAATATTCACATCTTGGAAAACTCAATAAATTAAGGTATGGACATTGAATTGAGATTGCCAATTGGTATGGGTCATTGACAGATTTTTTTGGAATAAAATGAGTAAAATATCATTCTATTCGGAGTTCGAAGGTGCATGGTTTCAAATATGGTTGAGAAATTTTGTATATCATGGTTTCAATACTCTTATACGCGTGGTGATATGATGGTTAATCACTAGGAATTTTTCTATGATATGTTGAACAAGAAGAAAGAAGCCAAGAAAAGAAACTAGTCAGAGAGAATGGTGTCTGCGTCTACTTCCAATCAGAGAACTAAGGTGCCAAATGACAAATAAGAAGGACGCAAAGGAGTGGTAACACACAGAGGGCAGGTATGACGATTATGAAAGACAAAGGCAGAGGACTGATAGGTAACAATCACGCCAAAACACAGAGGTTGTGCTAGAATGACAGAGATGCGTTATCAAGCCATATCAACAACATACTAACATTTAGATTAAATATTTATGGTCTTGGGATTTGTTATTGTGATGTGTTATCAAGCCTAAAACGAATTGTTGAGTTGTGTTATAGCCAGAAAACAATTGACTTATGTTTGTTCGAGCATTTTTTTTTTTTTTAAATTCAGAGAGAAAAAAATTGTTGTATTATATTGAAAAATATAAACAGTACATCATCATTACATCACATTCTAGCAGAACAAAGGATCAGATTGTAGAGGTTTTGAAAGCAAAAATTTGTTCGAGCATATATATATATATTTGGTGTTGGAATAATATATGGATTAATACATGATTGTGTTATATATTGGTAGTGTTATTGTATAATGAATTATAATCATGTTATTTCCAATGCACTGAATTATTATATGGTGTGTATATATAGTGCACATATGTGTGTGTGCGCGTCAGCAAAAAATGACATGAACCATTGAAGGTTGTCGTAACAATTATTAGCAAAGTTATATTGGTATATATTGGTCACATCTTGATACATTAGAGTGAGAAAATGAAAAGCATGTTTTAAAATTGTGTTAGGGTTTTATTAATTATTATATTTAACTTTTGAACCCAAAGTTTTGTACAAGATTCCCAACTTCCAACTGTGTGAGTAACTTGGCAGTTTGGACAATAGGATGGATGTGAAAGCTTTCTGTGTCAACATAGGAATGGAAAACATAATTGTGGGTATGTGTCGCCCTAATTGGCTCTAACTAATACTTCAAAAGATAATTTGTTAACACCAAAAGAAAATGATAGAGATGAGTGTGATTGAAGATAGGAGAGAAAAGATGGATTGTGAACGTTGTTAGGTCCCACTCATGACTTGATGATTACTACAACATATTTTATTGAATTAAGGCGACTAAGATGCAATGAATTATTTTCTTGGTGTCTTGTTGTCAAGCTAATTGATGGGTTAAGTAAAAGGGACATGGATACCAGAGCTGAGGAGGTTACTTGCTTGGGATATTTTATGGTTTAATCATAGTAGAAATTTTGAATTGGTTCATGGCAGCTAACAATTGTGAAAAATGGGACAATTCGTATTATCTTATTAGCTGGAAACAGAGGACAAAAAAATACACTTATTTGCGGCAATAGACAAGCAAACAAGGATGAGAATTAAAAGCATAAAATGGAAAAGTGCCAGCTTGTAAGGTGTGCTAGCCACCCATTGCAACAAACTAAACAACAACAAACAAATATAGGGGACATACAAGAAGGTGGCACATTTGGCGAGGTTGGCTATATTTTAGTAGTCAAAAGCAACTATCTGAAGGGCTGCACAAGGGACAGAGGTAAAGACCATTCGCACAACCTGGTACGCAAAGGAAAAGGTGGCTATAAAATCAGAGTTGGCTGGGAAATAGGGAGAAGAACCTGGAAATGAGAGATCAGGAGAAGAATATTGAGGGCAGAGAGGAATGCAAAAGGGGGGATCGATCAATTTTCAGTTGGAAAGAAGGCACAAATAAATCACTCTCAAGTGAGGAACAATGGTCTCTCAATTCCCTATTAGCCAGAGGGTGGAGATGGTGTTATTTGGAGTTCCTTGATGGTTGGGGTGGAGAATTCAAACTTAGATCCCTGAAAGGGGGATTTATAAAGGCATTTCTTGTTGTGGTTGTTTTACAATGGGTTTTGGAGTCCCGTAGATGGGTGGAATCACTGTGTTGTAGCCTTGAAGGGTGGAGAACTGAATATTTGGACTCATTTTACATTATGGGGTGGAGAATAAACCTTTTGATTCCCTGGAATTTACTGGTTGTTGAACAACTTAAGGTTGGAGGAAATGGGCCTTTGTATTACCTATGTTTTTGTTGATTGCTTACATAGTTGGTGGTTGTAGGTGGGAGAACCTCTGTAATCCTTGTTTCAACTAGAAGTTGGAGGTTAATTCCTTGAGAAAAAATAACCTCAGTCTCTGAAATTTGGCTCGAGGGTGACAGTTGCAAGGGATGATTCAGGTTACATTTTGTCTATGGTTGGGTGGAGAATCGTTGTCCCAGACTCAGTTGCCCAATTTCAATTCAAGATAAGTACTTCGTATGTAACATTTTCCATGAAATTTGTGTTTATATTATTAAGTTAATTTTGTATTGTTTGCATGAAAGGTGCCTGGTTTTTCTATGATGAAAGGAATAAGGTTGTAATAAATGGTTCCTTATGAATTTGGTCCTATACTCATGTGCTCTATGTGGTCCTATATATATATATGAAAACATCTTTGAGGTTAGTTGTTGAGCTTATGGCCTTAATGTATAAAATTACTTAGTCATGGTTATTATAATCCTTCATGTTAATGGTGTGAGATTTAATAATGCAGTCATTTCCCCTCTGTAATGTGAAATAGGAATTAATACAGGAGTGCACATATTGAACCTATCTTTTGTACAAATATCTATGCCTTAAGCCTAAAAAAATAAAATATGTGCCTCCATATTCATATGTTAAGGCCATAATCTATTGTTAAAACCATTTTAGTTATGGGAATAAAGCATAAGTATAGTTACCCTTTAAATTATTGCCTAGGAAATGGTATACGCATAAGGTTTAAATTACATGATTCTAGGCAGACATGGTCTCATGGTGGATCAAGGTAATTTATTATTCGCAGCAGAGCCATTCATTATTTAGGGAGTTGAACTATGGATTCTCTCTGAATGATTATATTCATAGTGAAACCCTACACATGGGGCTAGAACCAATTCTTTTAGAAATCTAAATGAAATTGGGTGTGTGGGTGAGTAGTTTTAGTGTTAGGTTTGGGTTGAAGTGCCCATCACATTCATTGAGTATTAACTTAATGTATTCACTGGAAAACCCACAGGCTTGTGCAGAGCGCTTTTGGGGTAGAGACCTTGATTTCAATATTATATATTATAATTAAATATTTCATAATGCTTTATCGCACCATGACTTGGAGACCCAATGTTTGGGGCTAGCCCGTGAATACATGACTGGGCGCATAACCAAGTGAAAAGACCTAGTAGAACCGTGAGGGAAAGGGGCAGAATCGTCGAGGCTATGGGTGAGGGGCCATAAGCCTTGTTATGTCATATGGCCAAGCACTAGATCCAGGTGCAAGACCTCATGGCACGTACGTCCATCAATTGCGGTGGAGGCATGGGCTCAAATGGATGGTGGAGGTTCATTAGTGGAATCCATGGTCAAAAACATAGCAAGGCATCCCCCCTTATGAAATAAAAGAGGGGATGGGGTCGCGCTTTAATCAAGTTTCTGATTGATTCATGGGAAATCAACGATAAAAAACATAGTGGGGCTTCCCCCCTATGATGTCAGTGTGGGAGGGGGGGTGTTTCTGTTGGATGAGGACCATTAGATGGTCTAGAGGATGGTGGATTGTTGGATCTTCACCTGGAACCTGGAAGTGGATTTGTTTTAATAGGGATCACCCCCCCAGCCCCTTTATGATGTAAACGAGGTAGGGGGGCTAGCGTTTAATCCATACCAACAATCGATTATTCTCATGAGCCATTGGCTGGTGTGTGTGTATGTGTGTGTGTGTGCGCGCGCGTGTATAAGTGTGTGTGTGTGTGTGTGAGTGTGCGTGTGTGTGTGAGTGTGCGTGTGTGTGAGTGTGTGTGTGTGTGTGTGTGTGTGTGTGTGTGCACACGTGCGCGCGCGCGCGTGTGTGTGTGTGCATGAGTGAGTGTGTGTGTGCATGTGTGCATGTGTGTGGGTGCGCGCGCGCACGTGTGTGTGTGTGTGTGTGTGTGTGTGTGTGTGTGTGTGTGTGTGTGTGTGTGTGTGTGTGTGTGTGTGTGTGTGTGTGTGTGTGTGTGTGTGTGTGCGTATGCGTCTACGCGTGTGTGTGTGGGGGGGGGATAATGCGACCATATGTGATGTTGGAAATAATATAAGGTACATGGTATCGAGGCATACCATGTATTCAAGTGCTCCTAGACCCATAAAATCCCACCACCATGTTGCCACGTGGAAGGAAAATTTAGGTCGTATAATGGGATTACTATGACTTTAAAGGACCATAAATTGCAATCCTGGAGTCTAATTGGGACCAAATTTATATCACTATAAAATTCTTGTCGAGAGGAATATGTTGATGACATCAAAACTAAGTTTTGGAAACTCAAAATAATGTAAAAAAAAAAAAAACTACCCTATTCCCCAACTGTACCAAGGTAGTTGGGTTAGCATTATGAACCCATTCCTAAGGGTAAGTAGGGGAGTGTTTACATTATTGTACTCGATAATTTAATAATATTTAGAGATTATATGGAGTACCTTGGGGCTGGCTAGATCTTATGGCACTCAACTTTAAATTTACTATGTTATTTTGTTTATTATAGGATCCCATTTAGTGGAGACATATAGAGCACGTTTTGAGGTTTTGCATTCTCTTTTGGGAACGACCTTTATATATTTTCCCCATATATGGATTCATGTATCAATTCATTGATTAGTAATAAGGTTGATGCTTCTATTCTTTGAGATAAATACAGATACATCTCGACACTTTTGTGCTTGATTTTCCATCCAAAGTAATTGAGATTTTGCATGAGATAATTTTGTTCAAGCCTCCTCTAGCTAGGTATTTGTGGCTTCATTTTTTTTTATCAATTGCTCAACCTCCTTACGCCTATACACAACCAAAGCTTTGATAGCTTCTACATCTTCCTGTGTAGATTTTTTTCCACTTTTTTCACTGCCACTCTCATCAAAGACCTCCAACTTGATTTTTTGAGGGATGGCTCCATTCTTGCAATAAAGTAGTTTGGCTCCCTAATACTTCGATAACAACCTCGGACTACTTGAAACTCAAGTTTGTAGGAAATATAACCGTGAAATGCCTCAATTCCTTTAAAAACTTACGGAACCCACTTGCAGATTATTGAAAGACCAAAACCTAATGAACCATTTTGATTTTTTAGGCATCCATTGTGTTGAATTTCTAGGACACTCAAGAATCTAGGTTTGGTCTTCCAATCTCTGACACAAACACACTAAAATTCCACAACAATCATACTTTTCACAGTGAAATACACACAATGGTAAATCAACTAGTGCACAATAGACAACTTTTTACTTTCTCAACCCAAATTTGTTATATTAAAAAACTTTAATAAAATTGTTTAGGGCTCCTGTACCAAGGATCATGGCCCTCATACAATTACTGATACAAGAATATAATGAGGGCTTGGTGCCAGTCCTTTGACAACCAATCTACCCTAAACAGGATACCACTAACTTGTTGATATATTCGTCTCCTTAGCTTCTTTTATTCCACATACCCTAAACACATTTTTTGGTCATGTAGCTTCCAATCTGCAGCTACTCAATCTACCTCTATCAATAATCACAAGTCCATTAGGTCACTGAACTTGGCGCAACAAAATTTTCCCTCTAGTTGCTCCTTTTCCACCATGGATATCAACACATAGGGACTTCAATAAATTGTTCACAACTCCATTTGTGAAAAAATATTGGTCTGCTCACTTCTGCCATAGTTGATAGAGAATGAAAATTCAAGGGCGTGGAGGTTTCCCTTATTCTCATTGAATATGTCCTCCTTCAAAAATGAACTAGGATTGATTCAAGTGCTCTCTTGGTTTCCCTTTAGCCCTTCAAAGAACCAACCCTTGAGAACAAATACACCTGCCTACCCTAGAAAACTTGTTGTCCTTCACATGTCTACACTTAGGGCTCTTTTGGACAACTACTATAGTCCTCCAATCTTATATGAAGCTGCCCAACACACTTTGTCCCAAACTGGGCTATCACCCTGCAAAATTCATCAACATAGAATGGAATACATACCTATTGAAGGCTCCTTCTTCCTGATGTATGAAAAACTTCGGCCTATGCACCTACCTTTTGAAGTTTGACCCCTGGTTCGGGCACCTTGTGGCAGCTACAAGACTTCCCTTCCTCTTGGTCGAATTACCCTTCCAAAAATGTGGCTATCCACCTCTTTAGGCCTCCTATCCATGTGCTTTTTCCTTGTGAGACTGCAGCCCAGGTAAGACTCCTTTCATGCCCTCTTATCCCTCCTAATCAGAGAGTCGTAAACTTGCACTAGAACAAAAAACCCCGGCCCTATTAAATAGATAATTCCACCAACACTTATGCATAGAACTACCCTATATGTTTTCTGCAACTGCCCTTAATCTTGGTCTTCTTCAAGCATAGAGAGTGTTGGAAACACGATTATCGTTACACCAAAACTCACAGGTTCGCAGATGTTAGTCAACAATCACATTGCCAAAGATAAGGATCCATGAGAGGAAGTTATTCCATGTTGTGAAACATAGGGGGAGCTTTGGTTTATCTAATTTCCAACAATCTTCCCCCCCCCCACCACCCCCCCAAACGCATTTTAGGTTTGTATAAAAATCATGACCTACACTTTGATACCACTTCTTGGGAATCAGGATTTCCATTAAACCAAAACTTGCAGGTTCGTAGGTGTTAGTTAATGGATGCATCCTTCCTGACTAGCCATTCTACTAATTTAGGACCTCCTTCCATTTGTTAGACTAATAATGAAGGACCCTATCTCTGATAACAATTATTGGAAACATGATCGTTGTTACATTAAAAACCTTATGTTGATGTGTAGCTATCTCATATTAACATAATGATTATTTAATTTCTTTAGGTAGAGAAATGTTTTAGTTGATGTCAAATATATCTCTATAATTTTCTCTCTATTGCATTTGATTAATTCCATGTGGATCTAATTGGTTTTGGTGAATTTGTGTAGAAAGTATTCTTTGATCAAGCTTCAAGAGTGACGGGAAATTATCGGAGGAACCAACCCACTCTTGAAATATTCAAGGAGAACCCGCATGTGGTAATTGCCAAAGTCTCATCATTCAGATTTGTCTTGTAGAGATTCCTTTTGAGTTGTAGGCTCTTATCTCTTGCATTCAATCATTTCAATATTTATTTTTCAAGTATTGTGCTTCATTTTCTAATATATTTCTATTTTAAAGAGCTAAATCATGGCTAGTCAAAGAGGAGAGTTTACTCATATTCTTTGCCTTAGCCTTTTGTATATTACATAGTACACATACTTTGTAATTTTATTTAGCTAACACTTGTTTTTTTTTGTGGCCTTTTTTTAACTTGTTTCTTGTAGAAACTTACGAGATTTCCTTTTAAATTATTAACAAGTTTTCTTGCAGTACCTTAGGCTCGAATTCCAAAACCATTTTGTCTTGGACGTGGGCACTATGACGCCTTCTTAGAAATACCCAGTTCTACTTAGGCTGAATTCCCTCTCTCTTTCCCATGGGCATTCAAGAGGCTTGGCCTCTCTTCTCCTCATGTAATAATTTGAAGTTTCTTGAGCCTTTATTTGGCCTAAATTGCATAAATGTTTCAGCAAGGAAGGGACTATGTTCTAAAGCTCAGTTGTAAAAATTGTCCTTAGGTTTGGAGAAGTCTTCATGCTATCTTACCTCTTGTAAATTAATAAAAATTTTGATTTTGGGAGTGTGGGTTTTACCCATTGGCATCCCTATCTCTCCACCCTTTCGGAGAGGACTTGTGGTTTCATTTGTTGATTTATTTTCAATCACATGCATCTCATCTAAATGGATAATTAACACAACCATGCATATCACTCATTTTTATTGCTATTTACTTTGATTTGCTACAAGTCTTAAGTTCATTTATTTCATAGCAAATTCAATTCTTATGCAAGCATCTTTAACTTTATTTTATTTAGATGAATATTGTTCAAAGTTTACTTATGCTTTACCATTGAGCACATTTTAAAATCTTAAGTTTGGATGCATCAAGTATTTGGGAAATTCTACTTTACAAAGCAACATTTATTTCATGTCAAGCAAATATCTCAAGTTGAAATTTCTTTCTTTCTTTTACTAAGCTACTTTTAGAGATCTGCGCAGGTGTTAGTTAACAATCACATCGCCAAATATAAGGATCCATGAGAGGCAGTTATTCCATGTCGTGAAACACATGGGAAGCGTTGTTTTATCCAATTTCCAATAGAGAGAACCCTATCCACTTGTCCTTATTCTCTAAAAAAGACACCTTTAATTGTTGCAGTTGCCTCAAACCATATTCCCTCTCTCTAAGATGAATTTTATCTTAGTAATGATGGCTTAAATAACATTCAAATCCTTCTATTTAGATGTTTTCTTTGGGTGCAACGAACAACCCTTTTGGGGCATATCTTCAAGCTAGAAGACCTGAAATTTTTGTCACAAGCCCACTACAAATAAACAAAAAAAATATTTCTCTCATTCAAACCCTTCTTCCATGGTTTCCTTAGGATCCTTAGGCTCATTTTAGGTTTCTCCACTTGCAAAAATGGCTCAATCATGAAAATAACATTTGGTTTCATGCCCATTTCTTTTGGTGCAAAACCCCATGCTTGGGTACACTTTCCCACACAGACCATGTGGGAAAAATTCCTCCACAACATTGTACCTTATGGTTTGGAGTACCTCCAAATCTATAAATCTCAACACTCCCTCTTAGTGAGGGATTTACTTCCACCACTAGGAAGTAACTCGTCGTCATCATCACTATTGGAGATACTAGCCAAACTCTTGGTGCTCACTACTCCAGAATACCTTGTAGCATGAACTACGCCCTTCTCGGAAGTGTCACTACCATGAGAATCCTCCTGCTTATTCTTCTCCTGAAATTCTTTCTGTCCATCCTACAGTTCCTTCTTTCCATTTGTAGAAGCACCCTTTCTCCCCACTGACCACGTGTTATTCTTAGGTTGCACATTCTACCTCTGAATCAACAAACACTTGCTAGAAATAATCTCCCTTAGGAACCTTTGGAACCTACACATTCTCTTGCTTATTCTTCTCATGATCTATAGGCTTTCCCGCCAACCAATATAGACCATGCTCTCCAACTTCGATGACCACTCTAGTAGAGTTAGAACCTCTAATCCTGAGTCTTGCTTTCCCATCATGAAAAATCACCTCAAACCCTTTTTTCTCGATCACTGAGACAAAAAACATGCTTAACTTGAGCTCAAGTACCCACAGTACATCCTGGACTCTCATCAACCAACCTAAATCCATATTAAATGACACCATCATACCCTTTGATCTTCTTATGTCCCTTGTCGCCCACCGTCATGTGTAACTTCAAGTCCCACTTAGCTAGAGTCTCGAACACATCCTGTGAACCTGTCATATGATTCGACACACCATTGTCCATGTACCATTTTGTCTCATTGATGGAACCCTCAGATAAATGAGAAATCATTACAAAATATTCACTCTCCAATCTTTTGGAGAGGTCATTTAGCTCAATAGAAGTGGAAACACCTGTTATGTCCTTCCCCTTCTTCTTCTCATTATCTCCCTGCTTCTTCTTTGGAATATTTTTTGAATAATAACCATACTCGCCACAGCTGAAACACTTTAGATTACTCAATTCCTTATTTTTCTTCCCTTTATCCTGCCTACAAGAGCAACGTTATCATAAAAATAATTCTTCTTCTAGTGGAGGTCCTCATCTTGCAGTTCCTCCTTAATGAATTCATCCCATAACATGTTCCATTCTTGAAGCTTCTCTTTGGCGATAATCCCTTTGATGAACGACTTTCATTCCTTGGTAAAACCTTCAAAGCATTCCTCACCATATAATAATTTGTAATAGTCTCACCGATGGCAGCAAGCTCATCTCAGACCTAATAAAATCTCGTCAGATACAACACCATTTCTTCACCATCCATCATCTTGGTACCCTTCAACTTATCCTTTAATACCAACAATCGGTTCTCATTTTTATTCTAGAACATGTCCTGAATATCTTTCCACATCTCATGGGTAGTGTTCTTCCTAGACATATGAGGCATCAAAGAATCCTTGACACCATCTAGTATGATTAGCTTGGCATTCGTGACCATCTCTTCATACACTTCCTGATCCTTGGGGTCAGTCAGTTTCTTGAACTCTTTTTCGGCAAAGTCCTAATTCTTGTTCACCATCAGAACCAACATGATCATTCCCTTCCATAGACTATAGTTAGACAACCCTTCCAACATGTCCTCATATGGCATACCAACTGACAACTTCACCATTGTTATTAGTAATTCAACAACAATGGAACCAATTGCCTCTTAATATGTGTTTAGTCAATTTAGTGTCCTAAATTGCTAACATAAATTATCGACCAGGGCTAGTAAACTGAAGAAGTGTGATGCACTATATGTGCCTAAGTATCCCTTTTTATTACTTCATTGTTTTTAGTGTTTTATTGAAGTTTTGGGGTTTTTATGTTTGATTATTACTATGCTACTCTATGCTAAAAAGATGAAGTTAGATCTATGTCAAAAGGGAGAAAATGAAATGTTAATAAATGAATTAAAATAGAGTTTATTTGCAAGTTATGTTCTTAACTAGAAAATGATGAAAACAGAGAGTCCTAATCCATGGATATTGTTGAGCCTTAAAATTGCCTTCTCTTTTACAAACCTTCACTTCATTTCATCATCATTTTATCACTTCATAAGCCTAAAATCAATGAAGAATGATTAGGATTGCTTAAAGGTTACAAGAAATTTATTAACATATTGTATTTTCATGATTTTTGCTATTTTAACAATTTTCTGCAAAATAGCTACAGAATGCAGACATTCCGTAGCTGACCGGCGATTCTGCAGCTGTTTTACAGTTTGAGTGGGTTCCAGGTGTCGTCTGAAGGAAAACCACATATGGGCATATTCCACGTCATGTCTACATGGTTTGTTGCTCACCATGAAGGAAGAAACGAATTCTGTGTGTGGTTATGCACGTGGAAACCAAAATCAAGAGGTAGACTTCTAGTAGGATTGTCTCAGTCCAGCTGTCTACAGCAAAAGTACGCAGCCTTCAATAAGAGTTTTAATTTGAATAGGAGTGGGAAAGACAGTAATCCCTATGTTATCTCAAGTTCTGTTATGTAATTTCATTATTAATATGCTTGGGGAACCGAGAGAAGAAGGTTAGAGATCTTAGTTATATTTTGGCTTTTGCTGCCAACCGTGAATACTCTGTTTTAAGTATTTTTCTCCTTTAATGAAAAAGCATCATTCTGCTGCATGAGCTGAGTCGATTTTGAGTTAGAATACGTGCTACCAGGTGGTGGAGGGCCCCTACCTCCTGTGCAGCTCTGTTCTTTTTAATTTAGATAAGTAATTCTCGTTTCATTCTTAGCTTAGTTAGTTTTCTGAATTCTGCGTTTTTATGTTCATTTGTATTGAATTCTACAGTTTAATCTCATTCTAATGAATTCTTCCAAAATATCTGTAATGATGAATGGGAATTAACTATGGTATTTTAGGATTTTAATTGTGTTTTCATTTCAAACTGTGTAATTTCATAGATTAATGGCATGTCAATTTCAATAGAATACTCCGGAGGTAGAATGCATGTGGTTCAGCTTTGTCCTTTCTTTTCAAGTATGATAATGGCTCTTTAGTTTAATATTGTTCATTGTAGATTAATATCATCTTAGTTTAGTTTTAACTCATTGCTTTAACACTTCAAGTTTAGTTGTTGTCCATTGTAGCTTACTTTGTCTTAGTTGATAAATTCAATCTCACAGGCTTAATTACTTACAAAACTTCTTTTGTTCAAAATTCATACTCATACACAATTATATGGACAAAAGATAGTATTATTATAAGGTCTGGAGTATTTTGCAGCTTCTTTATCATTTCACAAACAAGCCTCTTTCTCAAAGACTATTTTTGAAAGGAAATCTATAACTTTTGAGAAAGGTTTAATGGTGTTAAATTGAGTTGCAAAACAGAAGTAGAAACTAGTTTAGAGTAGAAACTTTACCTTGTTACAAATATTCTTTTCCACATATTTTCCAACAAATCTTTATTCATGGATAAAGATGTTGTACATTGTAAGTTATCTGTTTGATTAGTGATTTAGGAGAAAACTTCATTTACACTTAGCTTGTTCATTTCTCAAGTTCATTTCAATTTCATGTTGTGAGTTTACAATAGAGTCATTATCAAGCTTTGTATTTGTTGGTTGCTAGTCATAGTTAGACTCTGTTTTGTTTCAGCATTTGCATTTGTTTACCATCATAGTTTAAGCTTCACTCTGTTTTGACCAATAGTTTCCCTTCATTTAGCACTTGGTTCTTTTCCTTTTCAAAATAAAACCATAAAACTAAAAACATCAGAAAACACTAAACACAACGAAGTAGGAAGAGGTTACTTAGGCACATATAGTGCACCACACTTCAGCAGTTTACTGACCCTGGTTGACAATTAAATGAGCTCAGTTTAGGAGACTAGATTGAGACCAACTGGATATTACATCTTCTAAATGAACATTCATGAAATGAAAAGTAACTCAAAGCACTACAACTTAATCTGATTCATTTAGTTAGAGATTTGTTGGAAGATCTTGTGAAAAATATTAATTCTAATGCAATGAGGATCTCCTAAAACAGAAAAGAAAATGCGCAAACAAACGGTAACTTAGAACATTACAATGAAATCTCATTCATTTGATAGATTTTTATTGGAAGAGCTTGAGAAAAATATTACTATAATGTAGTAAGGATCTCCTATGAAATGATGAAAAAACTTATAACATTACAACTAAATCTCATTCATGAGTTAGAGGTTTATTGGAAGAGCTTTTGAAAGAGATTAATCATAATGTGATAAGGATCTTCTATGAAACAAAACAATCAATAACTCACAATATTACAACTAAGTCTCATTCGTGAATTAGAGGTTTATTGGAAAAGCTTTTGAAAGAGACTAACTGTAGTATAATGAGGATCTTCTTTTTAACTAAATAACAGAAAATGAAATGCTAATAACTCAGAATATCACAATTGAATCCCATTCATTTAATAGAGATGTATTGGAAGAGCTTGAGAAAGAGACTAACTGCAATATCATGAGGATCCTTTATCTAAGAAAATGACATGAAAAATAATGCTAAAAGCTATGATTTCAGAAAGCAATCTAAGTAGGGAAATATGACAAAAAAGAATTGAAAATGACTTATCTAGAAAACATGTAAAACCTCCTCAAATAGCAGGGGCCCTCTACTACCGCTTTGGTGTAATCCTTAGCTCCTTGAAGATGTGATCAAAACAACATCAAAGAACTAAAATTATTTATTGATAAACTCACAAATCTACATCCCATTCCATCTTAAGCTTTGTTACAAGACACTCTATAATCCTTTCTCTTCTTCTCCTATTTTTCTCTACCCATGATAGGAGAAAGCTTCTCCTATTTATACAAAATATGAGAATTTATCTCATTAATGGGAGTCCATGAATCTCTCCCTCTATCTCTAGAGTTACAATCAAAATAGGAAATGATAAGACACGTGTCTTTTTAGATTTTCAACACAAATAAGAAATGAAACACATATCTTCTTAGAGTTTCAATACAAAAAGGAAATGAGACACATGTCCTCATGATCCCATGATCTTCTCCACTCAAATTCGAATTTGGTTTTGGGAGGCCACATAAAGGTCTTTTAGAAACTTCCTTTTGACCTACACATGTCACAAAACTCATAACACATATATAGATATATGAAACTATGTTAATTTTCTAGTTTCTAATCATAAATTCACTTTAAATACATAAAATACATAACTTTGGAAGACAAGGATCCTAACCCATATATTTATGAAAATGGTTACTTGATGTAGGGTTTTAGGTCAGATGGCTATGAAATAAGAGCTGAATGGTTATGACATAATGGAAATATGTATGAATATGGAAAACACTTTTGAGACTCAACAATATGTACTCATTGTGCACACTCTAACTCACTAGGCCTTCAAAGTAGCTAATACCTTGTTGAATTTCCATGGAACTTAGGAATTTGGGTTTGGTCTTAAAATCTATGACACAAACACACTCAAAATGCCATAACAATCCTACTTTTCATAAGAAAATAAACGCATCAGTAAATCAACTAGTGCACAATAGACAACTTTTTACTTTTCCAACCCAACTTTGTTATGTTAAAAATATTTAATACAACTATTTAGGGCTCCTGTACCATGAATCATGGCCCTTGTACAATCACTGATACAAGAATATAACTAGGGCTTGGTGTCAGTCCTTTGACAACCAATCTACCCTGAACAAGATACAACTAACTTACTTGCTAATGTAAGTGGCTCCTTAGCTCCTTTCAGTCAAAATGCCCTAAACACATCTACTAGTCCTTTAGCTTACAATTTGTAGCTCCTCGGCCTTTATTAGTGATCACAAGTCCTTTAGTTCATTGAACTTGGCCCAACAAACTCTACCCTCTAGTTGCCCCTTTTTCCAACAAGGATGTCAACTCATAAGGACTTCAATCAATTTTTCACAACCCTTGGTATGCCCACTTCTGCCATTTAGTTGCTACATGATGGCAAGTCAAGGGCATGGAGGCTTCCCTTATTCTCACTAAATATGTCCTTCTCCAATAGTGAACTAGGGTTGATTCAACTACTCTCTTGTTTTCTTTTTATCCCTTCAAAGAACCAACCCTTGAGCTCCAATACACCTGTGTCTCCTAGCAGATTTGTTGTCATTCACAAGTCTGCACTTAGGGCTTTTTGGAAAACTACTACATTCCTCCAATCTACTCGTAAGCTTCCTAACAAACTCTATCTCAAACTAGAATATCACCCTACAAAATTCATCAATATAGAATTGCATACATAACTCTTGAAGACTCCTTCTTCTTTCTATTTGAAACACTTTGACATGTACACCTACCTTATGAAGTTCGACCCCTAGCTAGGCCACCTTGTGGAAACTACAAGATTTCCCTTCCTCTTGGTTGAATTACCCTTCCAAACCTATGGCTATCCTCCTCTTTAGGCCTCATATCCCTGTGTTGTTGCCTTGTTAGACTGTGACCCAAGTAAGACTTCTTTTAGGCCCTCTCAGCCCTCCTAATCAGAGAACCACTCACCTGCACTAGAACAAAAACCCTCGACCTTGTTAAAAAAATAGTCCCAACAACATTTATTCATGTAACTTCCATATATGCTACCTACAAGTGGCCTTAATCTCAACCTTCTTCAAGCACAGAAAGAACCATATCTACTCATCCTTATTCTCTAAAAAAGACATCTTTAATTTTTGCAGTTACCTCAAGCCATGTGCCCTCTCTCTATGAAGAATTTTCTCTTAGCAATTAAATGAGGTCTCAACTCCTTATATTTATATGTTTTCTTTGGTTGAAATGAATGACCCTTTTGCGGCATCTCTTCATGCCAATGGTAACAGCCCTAGGTTAAAAATCCATGTAATAAAGATAATAAAGGTAAAATAAGACCAAGGTCATGGGACACATATTCCAAGCTGAATGTTGGGAAAAATATCCTAGTGTGGGTGTTCATTTGGTTTATTATGGCTGAGGAAATGGGCAAATGCTTTGGAAAGGCAAGAAGCATTAATTGGAAATTTATTTATGAAAATAAAGGAAATTAAGAGAAAAGGAAGGTGAAAGGTCACAAGTTGCATGTGAGGAGGAAAAATAAGGAAAGTAATGGAAAACTAAGGAAATTAGAGGCCTCATTGATAAAAAGGCTTATGAGGATCAATTTACAGCTTTTTTTAGTGTTAGCTTTTGACAATTCAGTTTTGGAGCTCTCTCTATATTCTCTCTCTCACGCATACTCTTGCACACTTAGAGTTTTCTTGGAGCACTCTAGCATTGGATCAATGAAAGAAAAATGAAGGACAAATAAGGCAAAGGAAAGAAAGGAACAGTTGGATCAAGCTACTACAACGGGATTACTGGTAGGTATCGAGTTGTATGTATGATTCCCTTGCTAGTTTTGGCATGCATGGTACATGCATGTGTGTATTTGGTTCTCTTATTGTCATTGGCAAAGGTTTTTTTAGCTATGATAGTGGTTTTCAGCCTTGCCTTTCCATTTTCAGATAGCCATGGTTTGATAGGGTTTCTCTTACATGGTTGAGCTATATTTTCAGATGGTTTCGAAATGAGTGGGGTGGTCTCAAGAGGAAACATAATGCCTAGGAATCCCTGGACTAGTGAATGTGAGATTGCAGTAAATCCTAATTGTGTATACCCTCTTTGGGACTAGGAATCCTTGACTGATGAATAGCGGGATATACGATAAATCCTAGAGGTGTATACCTTCATTGTGCCTAGGAATCCTTGACCGGTGAGTGGCAGGATATATGGTAAATCCCAGAGGGCAGAGACAGATAAATTCCTTACACGTTAGGTGGAGATATCAGGATGCATCCATGCTTATATAGGCCTAGTGATCCCTGGACTGGTATGTGGCGAGATACAGGAAATCCTGGTAGTGTATGCTTCTTGTTTGGGCCTTGGAATCCCTTAGCGGGATTGCAGTAAATCCTGGTTGTATAGATGAGAGCTTGGGCGTAGGAATCCCTTGGTGGATTGTGGTAAAGCTCGAGCAAGTACTGGTTGATTTTGTTGTGAGTCCCACATTCATGCTTGGAATATGGCAAAGGGGTGATTGGATGAAAGAAATATTTGGTTCAACCTAATATATGGTCAGGAGATACGTGGAAGTCCCTGAACTGGCTGAATTTTACATATGTTAATAAGATATATTTTCCTCTTGTGTATTATGTGTAAATGTGTTTGTTAGTATGTGATCTTAATGGTTGTTCTATCATTGTTGTTATGTTCGTTATATGTTGGTTATAAGCATGGTTTATGAAAAACTTGATTTATGGCTCTCATATTTTTTTGTTTTGTAAATGAAATGTTAATGAATGCATGACCTAATAGATTATATTGGAACTACTATGAGAGGCCATCATGCCTTCTTGATGATTCTCATATAAGTATGAATTCCCTATGCTCAAATGTGTTTATATGACCTGTAGATTACATCTTTGTGATGTGTTTGATGGAATGTTCGTCATGGCTAGGCCTTGTCAGATCAAGTCCTTGTTCAAGTTTTGAATTAGAAGCCTTGACATCTTGTTATTTATCCTTTCTAAGAAATTCATCAGGTTATGGGCAGAGGATTGAGTCTTGTCCCTCAAAAAGTGGCTCAGAATTCAAGGTCGTTGGCACAGAATTGCCTGGAAAAGTTTGTAGTCGCATGGATTCCCTTGTTGTGCATGTGACTGGAGGGTTTCAGGCACATGGAGGGTTTTTCATGGGTGTGACTAGGGTTCTAGTTCAGTCAAAAAAAAGGTTAAATCAAGGGTTTGGCACCTAGAGTGGTTATTTAACCCCTGTGGATCCTCTAGCTTCTGAGGAAGGTCAGTTTGGTTTTGGTTTTTCGATTCAGCTTCATTAACTATACTTGGGGAGTTCAATCATATCATAGTAACTCTTCATCACATGTTTACCCTAGTGGACTAGTTAGCAATGGTAAATGTGGGAGGAGGCTATTACAGAGTGGTATCAGAGCATGGTTCACCCCTTGGATTAGATGGGTGGAATGTGTTTATCATGCATACATGATGATTGCATAATCATTTTTTGTTCATGAATGTTGTTTATGTGGATATATGCATGTCATTTTATAGTTATGATTATCATGCATAGGGCCATGGTATGCAGTTGGTGTTGTCATTCATGATGTTGATATATTGTTATTATTATGATTATACATGTATCATGATAATCTAGTTGATCTTGCAAATGATATGTCCTCCCCTGAGTTATACTGAGGAATTTTGGTTATGTTTATATTTTGGTTTAGCTGACATGGTATACTTTGCAGGAAGAAGATTAAATATTACTAGCAAGATGGTAGACTATAGTTCACAAGATTTTCCCTATAGATCCGATGAGTAGCATGGTGATAGGTACTCTCTAGATATAGTGGACGATTTGAGAAGTTTGAAGGCAGAAATAAGAAGTTTCAAGGTTGATAATGACAGGATCATTCAGTAACATGAGAAATAAGCAGAGGTTAATGCATTCATCCTTCAGAGTTTGTCAAAATTGAAAACACAGGGACCACTTAGGATCAATCATGGATAGGAGGATAGGACTAATGGATCATATGGCAGTCAGTCTCACAATGGTCATATCTTGGATAGATATGAAAGAATAAGGGATGGAAGTTTCTTGGACACACTAGATAGGAGATGTGATGGACACGAGTTCTATTATAGTTTTTGTTCTGACAGGTATCATGGTCATCATTGCTAGCATCCTTACAAGAGGAGAGACATGGGATATTTTCCATATGAGTTCAAGAAATCCAAGCCACCTATGTTTGATGGAGATTTGAAGAAGTCGAAAGATGCAGAGGCATGGTTACTTTGGATGAATAAATTCTTTGAGTTTCATGATTACACAGAGAACATGAACCCCATAATAGTTATCTTCGGTTGTAAAGGGAAAGTAGACATCTGTTGGGAATATGTGAAGCATGTCAAAGACATTAGGATAGAGGAGTGGAGTTCGCATGAATTCAAGAGACTGTTCAGGAAGAATTACTTGTCAGAGAGGTGCTACGACGGTAAGGCCAAGGAGTTATATGAGCTAAAGATGGGATCAATGACAAATGAGGATTACATGACTAATTTTCTGGAATTGTTGAGGTATGTACCATATCTTAAGGATGATAAAGCCAAAGTTCATAGATTTATCAGTGGGTTACCATTATCATTGAGATCGGATTGAGTATGATCAGCCTCGGTCGCTTGAAGAAGTCATTGGTAAGTTAAATCATTGTTATGAGCAATCAAAGCACAAGACAGAGACTCAACAAGGTTGGAAAGGGAAAGACAAGGCTAAGGGTAAATGGAAGCCGAAAAGGAAAATACCTCAGATGTAGGTGAGAAAGAGAATGTTGTTCCTTACAAGATGTTTAATGCAATTGGAAATGGACATGGGTCACACCCTGGAGGGCAAAAGAATAGAAGTGATGGTAAGGGATAGTTGCAATGTTTGACATGTGGTAAGGAGCATCTCAAGAAGGATTGTTTGTAGAATCAGGGTGGTATACCTCATATCTATAGTGCACAAGAAGTGCACACTATTGGGGATGTTGGGGAGAGCATTCCCCGTATCTATGCAACATTGAATAATAGGCAAGCGGATCACCAGGCATCTATTATCGATATGGACAGTAAGCTTTGTGATCAAGTTGTTTCTATTTTGATTGACCCTAGATCTAATTATAGTTATGGTAACCCTGACTTGGTGGATAAGTGTGATTTGAATAAATAAGCTCATGTAGAATCTTGGTTAGTGTAGTTGGCTACATGTACAAAGAAAATATTTCATCATTGGGTAAGAGATTGTGCATTTGAGTTGAATGGTATGCCTACATGAGTGCATATGAATGTACTTTCATTGGGTTCGTACAGTATGTGATTGGGTATGGATTGGTTGTATCTTCATAGGACTAAGGTAAATAGTTATTGAGTGTTTGGATGACAATGGGGAATATAGTATCTTACAAGGTAAGAAGAAGGAAACATCAGTTATAATGGTCACAATTATGCAGGAAAAGCGCAGTCGCAGGAAAGGGTGTGTGTTATTTGCAGTTCATATCTCTGGCGATAAAGGTAAGGACGTTGAGGATGTGGAAGTCCTGAATAGGTACTCGGTTCTACAACAGTTTTAGGATGTATTTTAAGTAGATATTCCAAAGTTGTTTCCTCACAGAGAAGTGGAATTTTCTATTAATTTAGTACCAAGGACAGCACTAGCATCAAAGACACCTTACAGGATGAGCACACCAGAGTTAGTGGAATTGAAGTTGTAGTTGAAGGAAATGATTTACAAGGGATATATTAGGCCAAGTGTATCACCGGGGGGTGCACCAATATTTATTGTGAAGAATAAGGATGGTATTCTTAGGTTATGCATTGATTACATGCATTTGAACAAGGTGATGATCAAGAACATGTATCTGTTGTCAAGGATTGGTGATTTGTTTATTCATTTGAAGGGAGCAATAGTGTTCTCGAAGATTGATCTGAGATCATGATACCATCAGGTATGCATCAAAGAAGAGGATATTTACAAGACAACTTTTTGGACCAGGTATGGGCATTATGATTTTGTTGTAGTTCCATTTGGTTTGACTAATTCTCCAACTACTTTTATGTGCTTGATGAATAGTGTGTTGCATCCTTATCTAGACAAGTTTGTTATTGTGTTCATTCATGACATATTGATATATTCTAAGAATAATGAAGAGAATGTTGAACGCTTAGAAGAAATATTAATATTGCTAAGAGAGCATCAGTTATTTTCCAAGCTTAGTAAATATAGTTTACTAAGTTGTCTCCAAGGAAGGCATACCAGTGGATCTAGAAAAGATAAAAGTTATCATGGAGTGGGAATATCCTAGGAATGTGGACCAGGTCAGGTCATTTATGGGGTTGGAATGTTATTATAGGAGATTCATCAGGAACTTCTCGCAGAATTCCTATCCTATCACATCATTACAAAGGAAAGTTAAGAAAGTTGAATGGACAGAGGAATGTGCGGTGACTTTTGAGAAGTTGAAGCAGTTTTTTAAAAATACTATAGTTCTCAAGATTGCAGATCTGGATAAAGAGTTTGTGGTGTGCACAAATTCTTGCAAGAGAGGGTTTGGTGGATTCCTCATGCAAGAAGGACAGGTGGTATGTTACGAATCAAGGAAATTGAATGAGCACAAGCATAATTATGTGACACGTGGTCTCGAGTTGGAAGCGATCATTCATTGTTTGAAGATGTGGAAACATTATCTTCTTTGGAAGAGATTCATCTTGATGAGTGATCACAGTGGATTGAGGTACTTATTTGATCAATCGAATCTGAATTCCAGGAAAGCTAGATGGTTGGCAATGATCAGTGAGTTTGACTTTGAGATTAGGTACATTAAGGGAAAGAGGACAGGGTTGTAAAAGCTCTAAGCATAAGAGTACAGGTAAACCATATAGCAGTTATGAGTTCATATGGGATAGATTTACAGGATTGGATCTTAGAGGCAAGACAACAGGATGGCAGATACAAGGATATTAGGCACAATTTATAGCAAGATACACGTGATCAGGATGTGGACTATCATCTCACAACAAATGGTTCTATCATATTTATGGACAGGATCTATGTGCTAGACAAAAACGAGCTCAAGAATCTTATCTCGAGGGAATTCCATGTTAATCCATATTTAGGTCACGTGGAATATCAAAAGACATTGAAAACGGTGAATAAGTTCTAATATCGGTCAAATCTGAAGAAGGAAGTGGCATAGTTTGTGGCTAGATGTTTGGATTGTCAAAAACCAAAATGAGAGTGTAATAATGAATGTGGTTTACTACAGCTGATTCCAATTCCAGAGTGGAAATGGGAGTTCATTTCTATGGATTTCATTACAGTTTTGTCAAGGACATCTAGACAACATAATTCCATCATGTTTGTGGTGGACAAGTTGACAAAGGTAGCACACTTCATTTCGGTAAATCTACGTACTCAGCTAGTGATGTGGCACAAGTCTTCATCAAATATATTGTGAGGTTCCATGGTGTACTGAATAAAATTGTGTGAGACAAGGATTCTAAGTTCACTTCTAGGTTCTAGAAAGAGTTATTTGTAGTTTTGGGTACAAAGTTGGCCTTCAACACAACTTATAATCCATAGACAGATGGATAGACAAAGAGGGTCAACAGGATTTTGGATGACATGTTAAGAATGTATGTGATGCATTAGCAGTGGAAATGGGAACAGTATCTACCAAGAGTTGGGTTTTCTTACAATAATAGGTACTAGGAGTCACTGAGGATGAGTATGTTTGAGGCACTTTGTGGGTGGATTTGTAATACTCCCATCAGTTGAAGTTATATAGTGAATAGGGTGTTAATAGGACCAAACATGTTGGCAGAAATGGAATATGAAATGTAGGTTATCGAGAAGAATTTAAAGGCCGCACAGGATAGACAAAAAAATTATGCAGACCAACATAGGGCATTTAAGGAGTTTCAGGTTGGCGAGCAAGTGTACTTGCGCTTCAAGCCCAAGAAGAGTTCCTTGAGGATTGGGTCATGTGCGAAGTTGGCACCTCGATATTGTGGGCCTTTAAATATCCTTGAGAGGATTGGACCAGTGGCCTATAGGCTTGCACTGCCTCCGACAATGAAAGTCCATGTTGTTTTCCATGTTTCATTGCTTAAAAGATATGTAAAGAATCTTGATCATGTTATTGATTGGTCTATATTCCAAGTGGAACCAGAAGGATAATTTCAGTCAAAAACTCTGTGTATTTTACCTAGAAATATGCTCATGCTCTGGAACTGAGCAATCAAGTAGGTTAAGGTGTATTGGAAGCACTTTGGACCTGATGAAGTTACAGGGGAAATGGTTGATCAGATGCAGGCTATGTATTCTTACTTGTTTGTCAGTCGAGGCAAAGAAGTTTTAGTATATGTATATATGTATATGGATGTAAATATTGCCATTAGTTATATTATAAAGCTCCAATAAGCGGTATGGTTGTTATGTTGTCGTGTTTGTCATGTTGGTGTCTCTTTTTGGCAATTTTTTCATTGTAAATATTGCATCGATCTAAGTTATAAAGCTCCATGGGCGTATGTTTTGGTTTTCAACGGTTTTGTTGGTTGTAGGTGTCACTGAACACCGAGAACAATGTTTCCCTAAGGGGGGTGAGTTTGTAACAAGATCTTCTTAAAAATCAATGTAATAAAATTATTAAAGGTAAAATAAGACCAAGGCCATGGGACATGTATTCCAATTTGAATGTTGGGAAAAGCATCCTAGTGTGGGTGTTCATTTGGTTTATTATGGTTGAGGAAATTGGAAAAGTGTTAGATCCTTATAATACTAGTGCAGGCCCTTATTTTTATTGTTAGTATACACCCCTTGTTGTTATTGTTGTGCCCATGTAGTATCCATAATAATATGATTTTTCCCCATATAAGCCCACCATTATTATTGTTGTGCCCTTACATTATTATTGTTATGTAGGCTCTCATTATATTGTGACCCCTTAGACTCTTATACATAGAAAGTAGGTTTTTGTCATTTGACTCATCTAAGAATTGCTCATTTATGTAATGTAAAGGAGTTTTTCCCCTCAGAGACGTTGATTTCTAAGTCGTTGATCTATCTTTTCTTCTATTTTGTGAGTTGTTTTCATGGATTCTAGGGTTTCGCTGCTGCAAACATACCATCTTGGAATTTTTGCTATAACTTGTTTTCGATGAGGTTTCAGAAGTTGAAATTTTTACCACATGGAACCAAAATCATGATGAATTTTTTGTAAAAATATTAGACCTTGGTTCGCAATATTTTCGGAGATATAATCTGTGGAAGTTAGGGTTTTTGCAGGCTCCAGAATTTCACTCAAACAGGTGACCTAGGGAAAATCATCATAACTTTCGTTTCAGACACCATATTAGAATTTTGTAAAAAGTGGCTGAAATCAAACGGACCTTAGTTTCTTTTGTATCAATTTTAGAGCTGAAGGCCAAAACAGTGACATGTGGAATGTCGTACAAGTTCGCTCTACTGAACGAGTCCATAATTAGGTCATTGTGGGAGATCGTGCATAACTTTGTCTTGAAGAATACAAATTAGGTCTGACATATGACATTGGAATGAAGACTCAGAGGGCTACTACAAGACCTAAGTTCAGATATTGAATATCCGAAATCAAAGAGATACAACAGTTTCAATATCGACCTCCTAAAAAGCAAGAAAAATGTGTGTGTTTTAAAAAAAAAAATTGCATAACTTTTGTTTAAAAAATCAGTTTGAATATATTCCAAGGGTATATTGAAGCATTGGGTTCTATAATGCTTCCCAAAATTAATTCCACAGCCATTAATCCCTCAAATATCTCTACTATGACGCATGAAGAGGAAGAATTGAAACATGATATATCAAAATTATGAGACCAAGTGCAACAAATTTCTCTCTTACAAAAAGTAACCAAAAATGAAATGGAAGCTAAGATGGATGGTTTGAAGAAAGGCGTGGAAGCTAAGATGGATGGTTTGAAGAATGGCATGGAAACTAAGATAAATGACATGGGAGCTAATATGGATGGCATGGAAGCTAAGATCGATGGTATAGAAGAAAAACTAAAATCATACATGGAAGGTTTGACAAAGTTGTTACATGAAATTATTCCTAATGGTGAAAATGTAGTATATGAAAATCATGATGAGAACAAAATAAATGTTAATAATGATTTAGTAGACTCTAATGTTGGATTTAAGACCCACCATATTCCAAATATCGATATGAGTAATTTTGATGGCAAGGATATGGTAACATGGATACTACAGATGGAGCAATATTTTCATCTCCATAATGTGCAAAATACACAAAAGGTACGCATTGGAACTTTATATTTAGAAAAAAAATTAGTTTGTATGGTATCGATGGCTTTTTTCTCATAAACCACTTGTCACTTGGTCAATTTTTATGAAGGAAATGATAACACATTATGAGGATACAAAGAGAAACACCTTCTTTAGCCAATTGACAAATCTCAAACAAAAGGGTACAATGGAAGAGCACATTGAGGACTTCCAAAAATTGAATATCAAGGTAGCAGATATTTCGTAGAAGCAAAATATTGATGTCTTCATAGGGACTTTAAAGGATAACATCCAACATGAGGTTCTCCTTTGGGAACCTAATTCATTGGAGGAGGCATTTAGGGTGGCAAAAAAAGTTGAAAGCAAAATTATGGCAACAAGGAAGTCTACCAATCACAACTATAAATATGGAAATGTTGTTGCTCCTATTTTTTCACAACATACAAGGTTGACACCACACAATTGGAGGAAAAAAGAGCAAAAGTGTTTTTTTATAGTTGTGATAGCAAATAAACTAAAGGTAATAAGTGCACCGAGAAGAAATTATTTTACATAAATTGTGAAGAGGAGGAATAAAAGGAACAAGAAACATCAAAAGAGGGGGATATACACAAGGAAACAACGCCAGAGAAGGAATAAATGAATCCAACCATATCTTGTAATGCATTGGCAATAATTACCACTCCTCAAACTCTCAAGATAGAAGGATATATCAAGAAAACAAGGTCATAGTGTTGATTGATTCGGGTAGTACACATAGTTTTATTCATTTTAAGATAGCCAGGGAATTGAATTGCTTCCTATATCTAGCACTAGAATGTCAAGTGATGGTTGAAAATAGAGTAACTATAAATTTCTCTTGAAAGTGCCACAGTATCAAGCTAACCATGGGGGAATATGTATTTAATAGTCAAATTATTTCTATTCCAATGGGTGGTGTTGATGTTGTACTAGGATTCCAATGGTTAAAATATTTTGGGACTATAGCTTTTAACTTTCAAGAACTTTTCTTAATTTTTTTTGGGGAAGTAAAGGAAGTTGAATTACGGGGTATTGCAAGGAAACTGGGAAATATAATCAACTCTAATGTTGTGACAAATCTTTTTAATAAAGAACAATGAGGCATAATTACATAGTATGCTCACTACAGGTTCAAACATTGAAATCCTCTATTGCTCCAGATCTCCAAAAAGTATTGGACAATCATTCTAAGGTGTTTAAGACACCCAAAGGCCTCCCACCTATTCATGATCGTGATCATGCTCTTCATCTGATCCCAGGAAGTGTTCCTCCAAACATCAGGCCTTAAGAATATCCCTATGCCCAAAAAAGCAAAATTGAACGTATGAATGCAAAAATGCTAGAGGCTAGTATAATTCAACCTAGTCAAAGTTATTTCTCTGCTCCAGTAGTATTAGTGCACAAGAAGGATGGATCATGGCGGATGTGTTCGGATTATAGGGAGCTCAACACTATTAAAGATAAATTTCCCATTCCTATGATTAATGAATTATTGGACGAATTACATGGAGCAATTTACTTCACCAAGTTGGATCTTAGTTCAGGCTATCGTCAAATTAGAATGAAGACTGAAGACATTCTGAAAACAACATTTAGAACTCATGAGGGTCTTTATGAATTTTTGGTCATGCCTTTTGGCCTTACCAATGCACCTTATACATTCCAAGGGTTGATGAATTCCATTTTCAAAACCTTCCTTTGAAAATTTATGTTAGTATTTTTTTATGATATACTAATATACACCAAGTCTTGGAAGGATCATGTTCAACATGTTGACACGGTGCTCAAACTATTCGAGGAGAAACAATTATATGCAAAAACCTCCAAATGTTTCTGTGGACTATAGGAGGTGGAATATATGGGTCATATTTTATCTCATGAGGGTGTTAAGGTAGACCCTAACAAAAATAAAGCCATTAAGGAATGGAAAATCTCCACTACCCTAAAGTATCTACGAGGATTTCTCAGGTTAATAGGGTATTATCGCAAGTTTTTTAAGAATTATGGGAAAATAACAGCACCTATAACAAAATTATTGAATAAAGATGCATTTTCTTAGACTCCGGAATAAACTAAGGTCTTTGAACATCTTAAAGAGGCAATGTGCCAAGCACTGGTCTTAGCTACGCCAGACTTTGCAAAAACCTTGATTGTGGAATGTGATGTCTCACGAAATGGAATTGGTGATGTTTTAATGCAAGAAGGAATACCCATGGCTTTTGAAAGTTTTCCAATTAAAGGAAAGTATTTACATAAAGCTATTTTTATGGGAAGGAAATGTTGGCAATACTACACGCACTAAAGAAATGGTGACCTTACCTAATGGGAAGACACTTCAAGATAAAAACAAATCATGATAGTCTTAAATACTTTTTTGGAAAAAAGACTATCTTCGGAAGAGCAGCAAAAAATGGTCACAAAGATGTTGGGTTATGGCTTTGAAATCATCTACGAAAAAGGGAAGCTAAATATTGTTGTTGATGCACTCTCAAGAAAGGATGAGGATGTGGAAGCATTGCTTTGTTCCATTTATATTATTGAACGAGATTGGATACCCGAAGCAAGGGAGGAGTGGAAGAATGACGAAGAAGTGTGGACACTCATTCAAAAGTTGCAGCAAGATTCTAGTAAATATGATACATTCAGTTTAAAAAATGATTCATTATGGTACAAATATCGCTTATAACTTTGTAATTATTCCCAACTAAAACAAAAGATTCTTTTGGAATTGCACACCTCTCCCTTAGGAGGACACTCAGGATTTTTAAAAACTTACCACAGGGTCAAGAAATAATTTTTTGGGATGGCCTTAAATCTGATATTCAAAATTTTGTGGTGGAATGTTTGGTTTGACAACCTTTATCCATTCCAAGTCAACGTTGAGAGGAGGTTTCAATGGATTTTATCACAGGTTTACCTAAGTCCGAAGGAAAGAGTGTCATCATGGTCGTAGTTGATAGACTTGCCAAGTATGCACTTTTGTGCATTATATCATCCATTTAAAGCCAGTACATTTGTTATTGAATTTATGGAAACAATTCAAAAGCTACATGGAAACCCAAAGATTATTGTAAGAGACAGAGATCCCATTTTCTCTGGAATTTTTTGGACGAAATTATTTTATTGTCTGGGTACTCAAATAGCTCAAAGCTCATCTTATCATCCTCAATCTGATGAGAAAACTGAGATAGTGAAAAAATATTTGGAAGGATATATTCGTTGCTTTGTATCTAATAAACAAACACAATGGGTCAAGTGGTTACCTTTAAATGAATGGTGGTATAACACTTCCTTCCACACTGCATCAAAAATGACCCCATTTATGGCACTTTATGGATATCATCCACTTTCCATCACATCATCTTTAAGATAAAATTCTAAGGTTAAAGCATTGGAAGATCACATCGAGCATCAACAACAATTTCTCCAACTCTTAAAAGATAACCTAACTTTGGTGCAGAATCGAATGAAACAACAGGTAGATCAACATCGTAGGGAAAGAAGTTTTAATGTAGGTGACTGGGTATTTTTACACCTACAACCATACAAATAAATGTCCCTCAAGAAAGCTAAGAAGGATGATAAATTATCGCCAAAGTACTATGTTCCTTACAAGGTGTTGCAAAATATTGGTACTATGGCATACAAATTGGAGCTTCTCGCATCTTCCTAGCACCTAGTTTTCCATGTTTCATGCTTAAAGAAGGTTATAGGTGAAAAACTCCTAGTTCAAACAATATTTCCAGAACTTGACAAGGAAAAATCATATTGGAACCTGAAGCAATCACGGAAACAAGAACTCGACAGCTACGAAATCGATCAATTGTAGGGTATCTCATCAAGTGGAAGAACTTAACAGCTAAAGATTCCACATGGGAGGATGAGAATTTTATACAAAAGAATCCAAAACTACTCAAGCGTTGAGAAAAACATTTTTTTGAAGGAGAGGGACATGTTATATCCCTATAATACTAGTGTAGCCCCTTATTTTTATTGTTAGTATAGCCACCTTGTTGTTATTGTTGTTCCCATGCAATCCCCATAATGTTATTATTGTGCCCCATAGAAGCCCAATATTGTTATTGTTGTGCCCTTACATTATTATTGTTATATAGGCTCTGATTATATTGGGACCCCTTAGACTCCTATATATAGAAAGTAGGTTTTTGTCATTTGAATCATCTAAGAATTGTTCATTTATGTAATGTAAAGGAGGTTTCCCCCTCGAAGAGGTTGATTTCTAAGTCATTGATCTCTCTTTTCTTCTATTTTTTGAGTGGGTTTCATAAAAAAAAAGGCAATGGAAAAAGCTTTGTAAAGGCAAGAGGCATTAATTTGCATTTTATTTATGAAAATAAAGGAAAATAGGAGGAAAGAAAGGTGAAAGGTCATAGGTTGCATGTGAGGCGGAAAATGTAGGAAAATAATGGAAAATTGAAGAAATTAGAGGCCTCTTTGATAAAGAAGCTTATGGTGATCAGTTCACAGCTTTTTTCAGCGTTATATTTTGATAGTTCATTTTTGGAGCTCTCTCTTTATTCTCTCTCTCTCACATACTCTTACACACTTAGAGTTTTCTTGGAGCACTCTAACATTGGATCAAGGCAAGCAAAGCAAGGACAAAGAAGGCAAAGGAAATCAAATATAAAGCAAGGAATATTTGGATCAAGCTGCTACAACGGGATTACTCAAAGGTATCAAATTGCATGTATGATTCCCTTGCTAGTTTTGGCATGCGTGGTACATGCATGTGTTTATTTGGTTCTCTTATTATCATTGGCAGGGGTTTTTCTAGGTGAAACAATGGTTTGCAACATTTCCTTTCCATTTCTGGATAGTCATGGTGTGATGGGGTTTCTCTTAATTGGTTGAGTTGGATTTCGGGATGGGTTCAAAACTGAGTGGGGTGGTCTCAGGAGGAAACACAAGGCCTAGGAATCCCTAGACCGATGAATGTGGGTTGCAGTAAATCTTGATTGTGTATACCCTTGTTGGTCCTAGGAATCCTCAACTGGTGAATGGTTGGATATACGGTAAATCCTAGAGGTGAATACCCTCGTTGGGCCTAGGAATCCTTGACCGATGATTGGTGGGATACGTAAATTACAGAGGGTAGATATGGACAAATTCATCACATTTTAGGTGGAGAGATCTGGAGGGATCAATGCTTTTATAGGCATAGTGATCCTTGTATCGGTATGTGGTGGGATTGCAGTAAATCCTAGTAGTGTATGTTTCTTGTTTGGTCCTAGGGATCCCTTAGCAGGATTGTGGTAAATATGAGGCCTTGGGCCTAGGAATCCCTTGGCGAGATTGCAGTAAATCCTAGTTGTATAGGTGAGGGCTTAGGCCTAGGAATCCCTTTGTGGATTGTGGTAAAGATGAGGTCTTGGGCCTGGAATCCCTTGGTGGGATTGGGTAAATCCTAGTTGTATAGGTGAGGGCTTGAGCTGGGGAATCCCTTTGTGGATTGTGGTAAAGTACGAGAACCCTTAGTTGGTTTGTTGTTAGTCCCACATTCATGCTTGGAATATGGGATGGTGGTGAATCACTTGAAAAGGGCCAAATATGGTCGGGTGGTGGTAAAGTCTGAGGAACCCTTAGTTGGTTTTTTTGTTATTCCCACGTTCATGCTTGGAATATGGGATGGTGGTGAATCACTGAAAGACCCAATCTATGGTCGAGTGGTATGTGGGAGTCCCTGACCTGGCTACATTTTTCATATGTTATTAAGATATTTTTTCCTCTTGTGTATTATGTGTAAATATGTTTTTTATTATGTGATCTTAACGGTTGTTCAATAATTTTTATTTTGTTGGTTATATGTTGGTTATAAGCATGGTTTATGACAAACTTGAGATATGGCTCTCATCTTGCTTTGTTTTGTAAATGAAATGTTCATGAAATCACGACCTAATAGATTATATTGCAACTATTATGAGAGGGAATCATACCTTCATAACTATTCTCAGATAAGTATGAAGTTCCCATGCTCAGATGTGTTTATATGACCTGTAGATTACATGTTCATGATGTGTTTAACAAAATTTATGTCATGGCTAGGCCTTGTCAAGACAAAACCTTGTTAAAGTTTTGCTTTAGAGGCCTTGTCATCTTGTTATTTATCCTTTATGAGAGTTTCATCAAGTTCTAGGAAAAGGCCTAAGTCCTTGCCCTAAAAAAGTGGCTCGGAATCTGGGGTCACTGGCACAGAACCACCTGAAAAAGTTTGCAGTTGCATGGATTCCCTTATTATGCATGTGACTGGAGGGTTTCAACAACATGGAGGGATTTTCATGGGTGTGATTGGGGCTCTATTTCAGTCAGAAATGAGGTTAACTCAGGGGTTTGGAACCTGGAGTGGTTGCTTAGGCCCTGGGGGTCTTGTAGTTTTTGAGAAAGGCCAGTGTGATTTTGGTTTGTCGATTCCACTTCCTTAATTGTACTTGGGGAGTTTAATTATTTCATAGTAACTCCTTGTCCTATGTTTACCTAGGTGGACTGGTTAAATTGGGTAAATGTGGGAGAAGGGTGTTACACCAGCCGACCTGATTTTATCACAAGCCCACTACACATAAACAAAAAAAATTCTCTCTCATTCAAACCCTTCTTCCATTAATGGTGTTAAAATTGAGTTGCAGAACAGAAGTAGAAACTTTACCTTGTTACAAATATTCTTTTCCACATATTTTCCAACAAATCTTTATTCATGGATGAGATGTTGTACATTGTAAGTTATCTGTTTGATTAGTGATTTAGGAGAAGACTTCATTTACACTTAGCTTGTTCATTTCTCAGGTTCATTTCAATTTCATGTTGTAATTTTACAATAGAGTCATTATCAAGCTTTGTATTTGTTGGTTGCTAGTCATAGTTAGACTCTGTTTTGTTTCAGCATTTGCATTTGTTTACCATCATAGTTTAAGCTTCACTCTGTTTTGACCAATAGTTTCCTTTCATTTAGCACTTAGTTCTTTTCCTTTTCAAAATAAAACCATAAAACCAAAAACATCAGAAAACACTAAACACAACGAAGTAGGAAGAGGTTACTTAGGCACATATAGTGCACCACACTTCAGCAGTTTACTGACCCTGGTTGACAATTAAATGAGCTCAATTTAGGAGACTAGATTGAGACCAAACATTTTGGCGTCGTTGCCGGGGAAGTGTAACTAGGTATCCTGATTTCCTACATCTATTAAAAAAAAAAAAAAACACACACTTCAATCACCTACCACACCCACTATATCATGTGGTGCAGTAAGAGCCACACATCCACATCATGAATTCATATTTGCAGGTAGAAGAAGAGGTGACAAAGGAGGATGAAGAAATGGATGGAGATGATGACAATGAGGAAGATCCTTTTGGATTTCCTATCCAAGAAACTGATATCAAAATTCAAATGAAGAACATCCATCCATCTGTACTTCCTAATTTCAAAGGTATGAGATCAGAAGACCCAGAAACTTTTCTTTTTGAATTTGAAATAATTTGTAGATCTTATGGCTATTCATTGCACATTCAAAAATTGAATTTGTTTCCGGTAACATTGAAGGATAGAGCTCTTAGATGGTTCATGACTTTAGGAACAAATTCTATAAGGACATGGGATGATATGAAAAGAGTATTTTTGGAAAAATATAAAGGTTATTGCATGCACCATGACCTTAGAAATGAAGTCTTTAACATGAACCAAAAAGAGGATGAAAGCCTAGAAGATTTAGTAGAGAGATTTACTTATAATATCAAAAGATCTAAATTACATAATTTAGGATCAGATGCATTAAAAACTCTCCTACTAAATGCTATAAAGGATGAATGGATTGATCTTCTAAATATTGTGGGAAAAGGAGATGTCTATCGATTGTCATTTCAAGAAATTTGTGAACTATGCAAGAACATATCAAGAGGGAAAGCAAAGTGTGTAAGATCCCTTCAAGGTCCATTTATGGCAAAAGTAAGTGAGTCAGCATCAAGATTGGTAAGTCAAACTGAACCTAACAATTTGATAAACATTCTTGGTAATTTAAATGAACAAACTGACATGCTAAGAGTGCAAAACAAGCAAAAAGTTGCTTCATTTATATTTTTCCCTAAATGTAGAAAGAAACATACTTTGCATGAATGTCCACTTGATAACATTAAAATGTGTAAAATTTGTGCAGGATCACATACTACTGAAGATTGCCCATCATTACCAGGGTTGAAGGCAATTTACCAGAAGGATAATGGAGCAAATCAAGCACAAGAGCAACTTTGTTATGTAACTCCAAGAGGACTATGGCAGCCTCATCAACCCAATATGATGCAATATCCTTATGCACAATTTCAAGGTTATGCACAACAACCTCAAGGTAATTGGAGAACACCCTTGCCTTGGCAACCTTGGCCATCTCAATCCCAACCTCAAAATCAACCTTGGAAACCTTCGCCATCTCAATCCCAACCTCAAAACCAATTTTGGCAACAAAGTTGGCAAAGGCCCTATAAAGGAAATCCACCATATCCTCAATCTTTCCCTCTCTATCCTCAATACCATCATCAATGTTATTCATACCATTTGCCTCCACCACAACATCAAAATCACCCTCATTTGACCTCAATTCAACCTTTTCCATTACCATCCACACAAGCACCCCAAAGATTCCCCACTCCACTACCTCCACAACCATTTCATATCCCCAACAATAAAATACCTCAATCAACTTACAATTCTGAGGTATTGCAAAATGATTCACCAGCTGTCATTGAAGAACAACAAACAGAAGAAGAAGACTCATATAAGGTCCAAGAATCATGGATGTCTATTGATAAAGAGGAGATATTGGAACCAGAGATTGAAAAGTCTCATGCATGCCTATCACTAGATTCTATGAATGAAGATCACATCTCCGAAGACTTGCATTTCATGATAGAGGAAAGACAAGGAAGACAAGATTACTTGAATCTTGGTTCACTTCAGTCATTGGATTCCAATGCTCAATTATTCAATATCTTTTGACATCATCTAAATCAAGACAGTTGGCATCTCATATACAGGTACATATCAAAGAGTGTCTTTCAAACCTGCATATGAGTTTATCTATCATCTTGTTACAGACATGGTTCCATTGGAAGTACTCATATACTTGAATAAGATTTTCCTTTTCAAGTAGAGTAGGACATAAAAAAAAAGAGAAAAAAAAAAGGAAAAAAAGAAAAAGAAAAAAGAGTAAAGAGAAAAATAAGTCCTATTGTGAAAACCAGCTTGCTGGCGCAATTGGACATGAGCTTTGTTTGAAAACCAGGCAACTGGCGGGCAAAGTTCACAATAAGTTCTGCAATTTCATGATGGTTTCAATCTTTCATGGTTCTTCAAATCATTCTTGGTTCTATGCTCGAGTTGGATGATGTGGAATTCCTTAAGGTCCACCTTCCAACAGATCTTGTCCCATCGACCTCAACACTTTATCTGGGATTAAGATGAGATATTATTTGGAGTGCCTTTGAACTTGCATATATCAATGGCAAGCCTCCTCGTTGATAACAATGTGAATACAACAATGTCTCTTGATCGTCAAATCTTGCAGGCGACTCGACTTCGACACATTCATTCGTCCCTGTCAAGATGCACTGAGGTACCTTGACACTCATTTACATTATCGGTGAGTTGTCTCGCATTGGTTAACGATTTTCATTATTGATCGGTAATCCAATGATTTCTTTCCATGCTCGACTTCGACACATTTATTCGCATGGTAAGAATTGTACCATGAATGTTGGCTTTGATGAAGACTAATGGTTTTATGGAATCAACAACAACTTGCAGCAGTGAATTTTATTAGTTTCTTGTAGCAACATGTTCATCTTTTTGTCAATTCAATAACAGCTGCGGAAAGTGGCAGTTTCTGCAGCCATTGTTGTAGCAGCCTGTTTTCGTCTTTTTGCAACTTTTTCCAGAAGGCAGTTTTGGTGCAATTTTTGCAAGAGATTGGAGCAGAAATAAAAAATTCTGAGCTTCTGGGTTTTCTCAGAATATGATAAATTGAGTAAGACGCGGACAGAATTTGAAAAAAAGCAATTTTTAAGGGCATTTCAGAAGGGTTTTTCAGGCAGATTCTCACTTTTCAGCATTTTGGACAGATTAGGACAGATTTGAGTGTTTTTGCACAACAGCACCTTTTCTTCATCAAAATGAAATTCTGGAAGCATGTGGCAGTAGAGAAGGTAAAAATACACAGTTTCCCATTGGAATCACTCAATTTGGCCTTAAAATGAGTCCGTGGCGTACTTTTTTGTTGCAACATTGGGCAAAATGAAAGGTGAAACAGGGCAGAAATTGATTTTATCATAACTTTCAAACCGTGCATCCGTTGGTCCTGAAATTTTTATGGTAAATGCATTGAGGTAGGGTGAATAAACACAGAAAATTTCAGAAAATTTCAGTGTGTATTTTTCAAGAAATTGGCCACTTTCACCTACAGCCATTTCTCATTTTCCGGGAGATCCGTGTAACCAATGGCAGAGATTTTTCGTCAGAAGATGCATAATAATATTGGTAACAACCTCAGAAAATTTCAGGGAAGTCTGATGTACCATTTGAGAGAAATTCCAAAATTCATTTCATTCTACAATTCCACTCAATCTCACTCCATTTTCACTCCATCTCACGCCATTTTCATTACATTTCACAAGTCCATTCCACTTCCACTCCATCTCACGCCATTTTCATTTCATTTCACAAGTCCTATTCCACTCTCACTCCATTACATTTCACATCCATCTTCCATAGTCATACTTCATTTCTTCTTACAGATTGCATGTTGCAGCCACATCTTATTCAGCAGTTCTGACATAATTGTACAGCCTACAAAGAGATGATGATTACAGGAAATTGAAGGATTCTGTTTTGAAGATCAACATGCTCAAAGAGGACCAAAGGAACAACATCAAGCACAACAATTAACAAGGTCAAAATTCTGAGGTAAATTGTGAAAATTATTTTAATAGCAAAAAATCAAAACATGAAATAGATACAATGTGTATAATCATGTGTTTCCTAAACAACCTATCATTCGAATTGATTAGCCATATCCCTTATCCAACATTCCATATTTCACCACAAGGTCATCATAAATTCTCCATCAGATCCATAGCCACTTCATTTTCCCTTATAGCTTAATTACCTCCATCCATTCACTTCCATTACACTTTGCATCCAATCCATCTCTAAATGCAGAAAGGTAATTCTAAGGGTGAAGCATCATTCTTCAACTAATCCATCTTCAGACACAGAGATACAGTTTCAAAATAAAGCATTATACTCTGTAGTCAATCTAGCTTCAAGCATAGAAAAGTAATTCTGAAAGGAAGATAATCCGCACAAAGGAGGAATGTGGCTAATTGTCAGGACACAATCAGTTGAAGTCAAGTATTTGGAAGGATATCCACAAGTCAAGGAGCTACTACAATAAGAAGGGAGGCTAAACTTTATAGAGAAATTTGATGGCTTCCATAAGGAGATTACAAAATCTTTTGCCAAAACTTTTGATGGAGCAGAAGAAGAAAAACTGACATGGTTATTGAAAATAAACTTGACACTCCACTACAAGAGGAAGATGAAGAACTAATTTCTGAAATGTTAACAGAAATTAGAAAATAGATTAGGGCGAAAAGAAGAAGAAAGATAAAGTTGGATGTTCTAACAGAGGTTTCAAAGCACATGGAATAAGTTTTGATGAAATTGCATGAGGACATGCAATAGTCTTGCAGTGGGGGTATGTTGAGCCTCAAAATTGTGCTTTCTTTCATTCCACTCTACCTCATTTCATCATTCTTTTATCACTTCATAAGCCTAAAATCAATGAAGAATGATTAGGATTGCTTAAAGGTTACATGCAATTGATTAACATATTGTATTTTCATGATTTTTTCTATTTTAACAATTTTCTGCAAAATAGCTACAGAATGCAGACATTCCGTAGCTGACCGGCGATTCTGCAGCTGTTTTACAGTTTGAGTGGGTTCCAGGTGTCGTCTGAAGGAAAACCGCATATGGGCATATTCCACGTCATGTCTACATGGTTTGTTGCTCACCATGAAGGAAGAAACGAATTATGTGTGTGGTTATGCACGTGGAAACCAAAATCAAGAGGTAGACTTCTAGTAGGATTGTCTCAGTCCAGCTGTCTACAGCAAAAGTACGCAGCCTTCAATAAGAGTTTTAATTTGAATAGGAGTGGGAAAGACAGTAATCCCTATGTTATCTCAAGTTCTGTTATGTAATTTCATTATAAAGATGACTTGGGAGACCAAGCAACGCTGGTTAGAGATCTTAGTTAGTTTTTGGCTTTTGCTGTTAGGTTCCAGAACCGTGAATACTCTGTTTCAGTCTTTTTCTCCTTTAATGAAAGAAACAGCATTTCTGTGAACGTGCTGAGTCAATTTTGAGTTAGATTGCATGCTACCAGGTGGTGGAGGGCCCCTACCTCCTGTGCAGCTTTGTTTTCATAATTTAGATAAGTGTTTTAGCTCTGTTTTCACAGTTTAGATACGTATTTACTTTCAGTCTTCTGTTTATGTTTCAATTGCATTAGATAGTACAGCTAGACTTGTTTTTGTAATATGAAATAGACTAGTTGCATGATTAATTTAGTCATAACACTCCGGAGGTAGAATGCATATGGTTCAGCTTTGTCCTTTCTTTTCAAGTATGATAATGGCTCTTTAGTTTGATATTGTTCATTGTAGATTAATAGCATCTTAGTTTAGTTTTAACTCATTGCTTTAACACTTCAAGTTTAGTTGTTGTCCATTGTAGCTTACTTTGTCTTAGTTGATAAATTCAATCTCACAAGCTTAATTATTTACAAAACTTCTTTTGTTCAAAATTCATACTCATACACAATTATCTGGACAAAAGATAGTATTATTATAAGGTCTGGAGTATTTTGCAGCTTCTTTATCATTTCACAAACAAGCCTCTTTCTCAAAACAGAGCTGCACAGGAGGTAGGGGCCCTCCACCACCTGGTAGCATGCAATCTAACTTAAAATTGACTCAGCACGTTCACAGAAATGTTGTTTCTTTCATTAAAGGAGAAAAAGACTGAAACAGAGTATTCACGGTTCTGGAACCTAACAGCAAAAGCCAAAAACTAACCAAGATCTAACCAGCGTTGCTTGGTCTCCCAAGTCATATTTATAATGAAATTACATAACAGAACTTGAGATAATGCAGGGATTACTGTCTTTCCCATTCCTATTCGAATTAAAACTCTTATTGAAGGCTACGTGAAAAGGAAATGGACATCTGGACTGAGACAGTCCTACTAGAAGTCTGCTTTCTTAAATATGTTCCCACGTATCAAAACCATACACAGAATTCGTTTCTTCCTTCATGGTGAGCAACAAACCATGTAGACATGACGTGGAATATGCCCATATGCGGTTTTCCTTCAGACGACACCTGGAACCCACTCAAACTGTAAAACAGCTGCAGAATCGCCGGTCAGCTACGGAATGTCTGCATTCTGTAGCTATTTTGCATAAAATTGTTAAAATAGCAAAAATCATGAAAATACAATATGTTAATCAATTGCATGTAACCTTTAAGCAATCCTAATCATTCTTCATTGATTTTAGGCTTATGAAGTGATAAAAGAATGATGAAATGAGGTAGAGTGGAATGAAAGAAAGCACAATTTTGAGGCTCAACACATGATACTGACCTTGTAAATTTGTCAGGGTTACTCTTCCCATGTGATTCCTCACAAGACAAGGAACCTCTTCATGCCATTCACCTACATAAGTAATCATTCCTCCACAAGAATGAATCTTGATGACCCTGTTAGACTAAGGCATACATGCATACATATAAACATATAAACATTAGCATGAAAAAATCATAATCCTTTCAGATAATGACATATAGATGTACATACATGCATACATATATAGACATCAACACAATCATAATCATAACACAATTACCATATATCATAAGTACAAGGTTAAGATAACTCCCTTTATCCATGCACATCATGCACAAAATTGAGAACAATCATTCCCAACATAGCCAAGGCATATGATGCCTCAAATCCATTTACTTTACCTTTCTTGGTTACCTTCCTCATGTCTATACTGCCACCATCCATTTATCCTAGTGGACCCCACCAGTCCAACCGACTGCCATACTCTTGCCTTCAACTGCCCTTACTCATGCACCGAGCTTCATTTGAGTCTTACATCACTTTTGGGTTTCATTCATCTCTTCCTGAGCTCCATTAACTTTCCTATTTCCCAACCAATTCCCAATACCCTTGAAATATAAAAGGCAGGAAGAACAAGAAAAAACAAGAAGAAAACCATCGAAAACCAATAACAATACGACATCATAAAAAAATGGCATGGCCATGCATCAGACATAAAAAAAACTGCAATCAATCGCAAACAAATCACAACAGACCAAAATCACAAGACTGCCAACCAACACCATGACTCAATCCTTAGGGTTCCCAGTGCTTGCAAAGGAAAGCTCAACCCAAGCCTTCTTCAAGATTTGATAGCAGTCTCTTTTCCATGCAATTCCCTATATCATACTACCATAAACACATGATACTTAGTGCATAAATAAATATAGCAATATACCAATAATATTACCATGTTGTGCCAAACACCCTGCCTTGTAACTGAACACACATGTCAGCCACATGTTCCAAATATCAAGACAAAATATCCATCAATTTTAGATTAAACTTTACCAAGTCTAACAACCATGTCATAATCAAAATCAACTCACATTCATCTTTCATAATACATAATCTTACAACTATCACCTACTTACACTCAAGTACTTGTCAGTTGTCTCAGCAAATATGTGCTAGTACAACTATCTTAAAACAAGATCATTTCCTCATGTAATCTTGTAGGCACATACTCATATCATGCAAGTAATAAAACATTTAGACAACAAATAAATGACATAATAGACACCAAACACTCGAACACCAAATAAATGACATAATCAAGCATTCAAACACCAAGTAGACGACATAAGCAAACACATACCTCGATGTATCTTAATGGCGGTTATCTTGTATGCACAATCAATCGAGATTAGCACAATATAACTTCGCAACACATCAACTTAAACATAAATGAAGTCATGATATCCATAACAGTAACTAGGCAACATGTTCACATCATAAAATCATAAAAAAATGTCATTCATGCATAAAAATCACATATGCACAATCAGTCTATATTAGTACAAAAGACTATCATAATTAGGTAGAATCATACCTGAATTTCATAACCCTAACCATCTGCATAGGCCAATCCAGATTAGCATGATACATATACCCTAATTATCAAGTTAACTAAAATATATAATAATAAAAAAGTTAACATATAACATGATCATCAACAACATATAATATAATCATCAAGCTAACTAACATCAAACAACAACAACAATGCATACAACCACAGGTTACTACCATTCATGACTATCTGACACATGTGCATATGACTACATTAATCAACTAGAATTTTTCATACATGTAACCACAATAATAGAATGACAAGCATATAAGTAATTATAATTCTTATAACAACCATTAACCACATACATGCATGAAAAATATACAAACCTATATGACGATCTGTTAGGCCGACAGTATATCCCCCCGGAAGGATTTACTGTGATTTCTTAAGACCATGGATGTAGCTGGTACGTGTGTGCGGGCACATAGGAACATGAACCACTAGGAAAATAAATAAAAATAAAAACCACATATAAAAAGGTATATTTACCTATCAATATAAGAGGAAAGAAGCTCTTATTAACATATGCAAAATGCAACTAGGTTTGGGACTTCCACGTACCACCGACCATAGACTAGGTTGAACCAAATATTTCTTTTAGCTAGTCACCCCCATGTCATATTCCAAACATGAATGTGGGATCTCATGAAACACATCAAGCACAACCAAACCACTACTTCTAGAGGCCAACCACCTCAACCCTCAACTCGTGATTCCACCTCACTAGATCGGTCTCTACCCAAGATGTCCAAGGCTCTAGGGCGTTTGTTCCAACCAAGGCTTTAGGACTAGTAACTCAACCTACGCTATTTCTGCCCAGAAAGGTTTCCGTCCATCCAAGGCTCGCAGACTAGTAACTCAACCCACCAAGGGCTTCCGGAGAATTTTTCCAACGAGGGATTCCAGGACTAGTAACTCAACCCACCAAGGGCTTCCAGAGCATTTGTCCAACCAAGGCTTCTAGAAACTAATAACTCAACTCACAACCAAAGGCACAAGAAAACCAACTAGAAAACAAAATTAAAAGCCACAACACCATAGCTATCTAGGAAATAGCAAGGCTAGGCAAAACCACTTTCAATCCATGCAATCCCCCATGCCAATGACAAATCATAACCAAATAACCACAGCATGTACCATGCATGTCAAAACTTAGCAAGCTCACTACATATGCACTTCTCTTCGATACATGCAAATAAATCTAGTTGTAATCATCGATCCCGATGTCATCAAGGCTCTCTACCTTTCCTTTTCCTTTTTGCTCCAAATCCCAAGTATGCCACGCTCCTCCAAGAGTGCTCCAAGAAAACTCTAAGTGTCTAAGAGTATGAGCGAGAGAGAGAGAGAGTAGAATGAGAACTCCAAAACTGAACTGACAATAAATTACAAACTGATCCTCATAAGCCCTTTTATTAATGAGGCCTTTATTTTTCTTCAATTTCCATTATTTTCCTTCATTTTCCTCCTCACATGAAACCTGTGACCTTTCACCTCCCTTTTCATAATTCCTATTATTTTCATAAATAAAATGTCAATTAATGCCTCATGCCTCTCTAAAGCCTTTGTCATTACCTTTTTCAATTTCCTTTAGCCATAATAAACCAAATGAACACCCACTAAGATGTTTTTCTCATTATCTTCAAAGTTGAATATGTGTCCCATGACTACAGTCTTATATTTTTTTTACATGTATTTTTAACCAAGGTTGTTACACTCGCTATCCCAACCTAATATAATGGATCGTGGGATCCCAAAATGCACCCACACCTCTGCTCAAATAAGAGTCTGACAATGTGATACTCTTCTTGTAGGCAACCAATATGGCCATCTTAGAAAATATATCGACAACCACAAATACACAGTCATTTCCATGCTTTGTAGAAGGAATGCCAAACATATAGTCCATGTAGATTAATTCTGAGGGTTGGATAGGAGTAGGAAGAGTATACAAGCCTTGCTTCTTAATAGTTGGCTTGGTGATGGCACGGAAAATGCAAGATCCCATGTATTTCCAACATATTGTGGGAGATTTAGAAAATAAAAGTACTTGTATAGTATGACCACATTTTTCTCCACACCAAAGTGTCTTGCAACCCAATTATAGTGTGCCTCCCAAATTATCTTGCCGCACTTGCTTGAAGTAACACCAAGGTGGCCCATGTAGCATAATAATGTGTCCTCGAGGTGGAAGTCTAGAACTTGCTTGCCATCCACTAGCATCTGGTATGTGGTGGTGAAATTTGGATCATTTTTATATAGTTGTATCCATTCAAAGGTCTTGTGGCCATAATAATTGAGAATAGTGGTCAATGCTGCAACCGGTGGGTGACTTAGGCAATCTGCAACATGATTAGTGATTCCTTTCTTGTATTTGATATTCAAATGGAATTTTTACAGATATGTGGACCACTTCTAATGGCGATCATTTTTTAAATTCCCTTGGGTTTGTATAAACTACAGGGGTTGGTGATATGTGTGGATGATTATCTCCTTCCCCAAAATGTAATGTTTTCATTGTCAAAAAGCCTACATGATGGAATACATCTCCTTATCATAGGTGGGGTATTTCCAAATTGTGTCAGAAAGCGTCTCACTGTGATAGGCCACCAAATGTTCTTGTTAGGTGAGAAATACACCAATAACATAGTCATAATTTCAAATGGTTGTTGCAGGTTTATAAATGTGAGTATTGGTTCAGAGCAGAGGTGGTGCTTCAACTCAACAAATGCCTTATGTTGGGACTCGAACCAGAAGAAATTTGCTTTCGCTCCAACCTTGGTAACTTAACTCAAAGGCTAAGTGATATGAGAGAATCCCAACATGAACCTCTGATAAAATTGGCAAGGCCCAAAGAGCTGTGAAGCTCTGTAAGAGTGGTCAGGGTTGGCCAATCCTTAATGACTTGGATCTTAGCTAGATCCATATGCACACCTTTCTCATCAATTATCTAACCCAAATATTAGACCTCTCTCATGCCAAAAGTGCATTTCTTAAAGTTGGCACATAGTTTGTGTTGTCGCAAGGTTTGAAGGACCTGCCAAATGTGATGCAAGTGCTTTTCCCGACTCTTATTTAAGATGAGGATGTCATCCAGATATACAACCTTGAACGACTTGGTAAAGGGCTGTAAGATGTCATCCATCAGCCTCATAAAAGTTGCAGGGGCATTTGCAAACCTAAAAGGCATGGCCAACCACTCAAAAATTCCCTCCTTGGATTTGACGGTGGTCTTCCATACATATATGGGTTATATTGGAACCTGGTGATAACCATAATTTAAATCAACCTTGCTAAAATATTTTTCCCCTTTGAGCCGGTCAAGAAGGTCATCAATCTGTGGGATTGGATACATGTTCCTAACAGTGATTTTATTTAGTGCTTGATAATAAATGCAGAGTCTCCAGGTCCCAGCCTTCTTTTGTACAACTGAAATCGGGCTCCCATAAGATGAGGAACTTAGTTGCATGTTCCCTTATTGCAGCAACTCATGGATATGCCGCTTGATTTCATCATTTTCCATAATAGAGCGGAAATATATTGGCCCAATGGGTAGAGGATCTCTGGGAGACATATTGATCTAATGCTTAACCTGACAATGTGAAGGTACCCCTATGGGCGAGGAGAAGATGTCTTTGTATTCTTCCACGACCTTACCCACCTGCTTCTATTGCACGATGGAACCCTTCACAGGGACCATGGATGTAGCCATGATCTTCCCCTTACTTTGAGAACGAATAAAAAAAATTAAATTTCTCCATATGGGAGATGATCTTATTGCATTACTTAGCATAGATCAAAGAGATGGTGGTAGGCAAGGCTACCTTCGATATTTTATATAACTTGTTTCCCAAAGTGATAATAACATTGTCAAGCCTCGACTCATACACAACATGACGCTTCCACAACTATGGTTGGCCTAATAATACATCACAAACTTCAAGAGGAACAACGTCACACAATACCTCATTCATGACGGGTTTGATATTGTAGGAAAGGCAACATTATTGGCTAACGCAAAGATCTCATCCTTGCTGGAGCCACTCGACGGTGTATGGTTGCGAGTTTGATGTGGTCAATAGGCCCAACCGCATAATGTCCTTTGTTGTGATAAGGTTCTTTAGTCTCCCTCTGTCAACAATGAACTGCAGCGGACACCCCTTCACCCACATATGTGAGTGGAAGAGATGCTCCCCTTCCTCTGGATCTTCAAGATCAAATTTTTGGATATTGGTGGTGGAAACAGTGTCGCTAGGCTCCGCATCAAAAATTTGCTTCCATTTGTAGTTCCCCTTATTGAAGCGAAAAAAGTTCCCTCTCAAAATAAATACTCCAGAAGACTTGGAATACAAAGATATCCATGAGGATACAAATATTATTATATAAAAGGTATGAATAATGAGATGAGATAGATAGATGATAAAATGTTACAATGAGGCCCTGCTTATATACCTACGCAGGTGACCTTTCATGACTGGGCATGTCTCTTAGACATGCCCTCTCACTAACTTAATGACTACTTACATAATCCTTAATTGACTATTTAATAATTATATTTGTTATATTCGTTATGAATTATATTCATAACATTGCCCCTTCCTTCAAAATCTTTGTCCTCAAAGCTTATAGTTGACACTTTTCTTCAGTTCAATCACGCACCGTTTTCTTCATTTGCTTTCGTCATTTGCTTTCATCACAGTTTAATATATCAACTTTTATTTATTTATTTGTTATGAATTGGCCCTTCCTTCAGTCCTCAAAGTTTTATGGATAAGAATTTCTTCATCTTGTATTTGTTAAAATACTATAATTTTTAGGAAGTCTTCCTTCTTTCCTTTCCGAATTGGATTTAATTTCCTTTTCATCAATGATTGATTTCATTTTGTCTGTTGAATTGAGTTTTTAAGGTTTTTAAGGTAACCCTTCCTAACTTTCTCTTCTTCTTTTTAATGAGGTTATTATTCCTTCAAAAAAAAATTAATAATTTAATTAATTAAATATATATATATATATATATTCTTTTAACAATTGATTTTTTTTAACTCTTTTTTTTTGTTGAAAGGTTACAACCCTAGTGAAACGTGCCTATTCACGTATATTCACCTATAAAATATATGTCCACTTATGTGTATTTCTCCACGTAAAAGTAAACTTACCATTCACAAGAGATTTTTAATTCCTTTACTTCTTATTTTACCTTGCAAATGCCATGGGCAATTACCATGAGCTTCCAAAACCACGAGCTTGTAAACCATGAGCAATTACTCTTCCTTATTTCTTTTTCCTTTTTAATTTTAATTTGTCTTGGTATGTACGTATATGTACTTCTTTATATATATCTCTTTTTTATTTTCTTTTCTTTTTTTCTTTTTGAACTATTTTCTTTTAAATCTTTTTTTTTCCTTTTAATTTATTTCCCCCTTTATGTTAACTTTCCTTCTCTCTTTATCTATAATTGGATTGATGGGAATCTGGTCTTGTACTTGAGATTTTTTTTTTCTCCTGCATTGGGCGGGCCTTTGGTGCATGACCTAACCCTAGGTCCCCCTGTTCTCGTTGTGGGCTTCTGCGGGCTCTGCCCTCGTAGTCTGGCTCACCAACACGCTCCCCTGGACGCCATGGAGCAGGCGGTCCCTCCTGCTGGACCATATTTCAAGGATCAGGTCGTGGGCTCCTCCCTCGCGCCTAACACCTCTTTTTTCTCATGCCTTATCTCTTCTTTTGTCGTTCCGAGTTCTGATCAAGATCTCCGTTCACTCTCTCCTATTCATGAAAAAGATAAATCTGCCAAAGGCTCTAAGCAGGGCGCTTCTGACAATGGGGGAAAAAATAAGTTGGGGGATACGACTGGTACCTCACATCCGTCAAAGAACCCTGACAGCTCGGGCTCGGTAGTCACTGCGACAGATCAGGATAAGTTTCAATCAGCAAAAGCTTGTCATCCAAAAGTAGCAAAAGTCCCAGAAATAATCATTCAAGAACCAGACATAGAGGTTTACAAAGAGTACATCAAGGAACATGCGGTTATATGTAATTTTATGGGAATCTGGCCCTCTGAAAGGGCTTTGAAAGGCTAGATACAAGCCAAATGGAATCCCAGAGGAGCCACAGAACTACAACTCGGTTCGAAGGGTTTCTTCACTGTATTTTTTGCTCTTCTGGAAGATAAGGACCGCATATTTGAAGGAGGGTCGTACTTCTTCAATGTGGCAGGACTATACATGAGATTCTGGAAGAAGAACTTCATGCCCGAAAAGGAATACTTCACCCGCAATCCTGTATGGATCAGACTATACTCTCTCCCTACGGACTATTGGGCACCTTCAGTGCTTCAAGCCATTGGAAATGGTCTGGGAGAATACATTAAAATTTCAGAAGGCACCAGGAATGGCCATTACATCTCATATGCCTGCATATGTGCCCATATTGACGTTTCTGGAGCTTTACCCGAAGCCATCATCCTGAACTTCAGGGATGAAACATGGACCCAAGCGATTGATTACGAACACATTCCTTTCCGATGTCGCAAATGCCACGAGCACGATCACCTCTTCAGAGATTTCCCTTAAAATAAACCACCCCCACAAGAAAGCCCAACAGGAGCCAGGGATGAACAAGGTTTCACTAAAGTAACACACAAAAACAAGCAAGGAAGAAGGAATAATGGAGGAAGGGAAAACCTTAGGCATGCAACACAAAAAAGGTATGAAATACTCTCACAAACCACAGAGGAAAAGGGACAGCCCAGTAACTACATAGAACAGATCTAGGAACAGCACAAGGAAATGGATACAGAAATGGACTACACTCAGGATCTCCCCACCTCAAAGGAAAAATCTATTGAGGAAATTCTAATGGGGATGGATCTTTAGAAGCTTTCAAAGGAGTGGACCTCAAAAGGATTCGAAAATATACCAGAATACCACCTCAAGTGAATAGAAGAGGTGTACTCTCTGCAATATAACATTCAAAAGCTAAGAGAGCACCAGATCACGGGAGGGAAAAATCAAATTGGGGGCATCAAAGCAACTCTCAAGGCCAATCACCAGATCACTAAGGGACAACCTAAAAGAAGGGGCAGAAAAACAAATGAACAACACCTCCAAGAGCTGGAACTAAGCCTCATCAATGCGGGCAAGGTAAAGGTTCTTTCTTTCCCTCCCAACTTGTTATTATGAACTACACATCTTGGAATATCAGGGGACTCAATAGCCCTACAAAAAAAAAGGATTCTTAAATCCAAAATAATCTCAGGAAAAACAGACATTCTAATGTTACAAGAAACAAAAATTGGCCTGTCTGAAATGATGAACATTCAGCAGGCTTGCTTCAAGAAGCAGTACAGTCACGTGGCCATAGCTGCAACGGGCTCTGCAGGTGGCATTGCCACCTTCTGGAAAGATTCACGGTTTCATTTGATTGATTCCTTTGCATCTAAGCAGGCCCTCACCACTATTCTCCAAATCATTGGTACCAAAGAGAAAATATGTATCAACAATGTCTATGCTCCTCATACTGTTAGAGAGCATCTTGCATGGCTCAACCAACTAGAAAATCTTCTCTGGCCTCTAGATTGCAAGCTCAAGATCCTGGTAGGAGATTTCAACATGATCCTAAATTTGGATGAAAAAAGAGGTGGCATCAGACGTCTAGATTCAAACTCTCAGAAGTTCCAATGCATGATTGAGGACCTTAATTTCATTGACATCCCCACCAAAAATGGTATTCATACTTGGAACAACAGAAGAGGGGGAACGTGTCAGATTGCCTACAGACTGGATCGTTTCCTCCTCTATGAAGATATTTTCCTCTCCTCTTTGGAAACGGAGGTTGTTATTGCTCCGCAAGTGGGATTTGATCATTGGCCGATCGTCCTAACCTTCCAGATCTTTGAGCGCCCAAAAAACGCGCCCTTCCGATTTGAAACCTTTTGGCTTTCCCATCCGGAATTCCAAGAAAAAATCAAAGAATGGTGGACCAAAGATTTCCCCCTCAAGGAAGCAAGATGAATGGTTTACACCAAAAACTTAAGTTCATCAAGCAAAAACTGAAAAAATGGAATCAAGAAAACTTTGGAGATATCACTATGGAAAAAAAGATCATAGAGTCAAAGTTAAAATCATTACAACAAACAATCACTCAGAATGGGACTACGAAGGAAACCAAACAAATAGAAATGGAGCTCCAGAAATATTGGGAGGCCCGGGCTACTCAAGAAGAAATACTTTGGTGACAGAAATCAAGGATCCAATGGCTCAAGGATGGAGAAAGAAATACATCCTTCTTCCATAAATCTATGATCCAACACAGGAAACATAACAAGATCCTCAATCTCAGGAACAACCAAGGATAGATGCTTGACACTCATCAACAAATAGAGGAAGAACTTCATCAGTACTTCACAAGCATCCTTACTGAAAGTAACCCGAACAATGAAGAGCAGATCAGGAAAATCACCAATCATATCCCAACCATCTTAACCAAAGATCACAATCAAATGTTGTTAAAAAAGATAACCATGGAGGAATTGGAAGAAGCAGTTCAGTCAATGTCGAATGGTAAAGCCCCTGGGCCTAATGGATTCATCATCGATTTCTACAAAGCCTGCTAGAATACCATAAAGGACTCTGTCTATGATCTGGTGGAGGAATCAAGAATGAAAAAATCCATTTTTCCCTCTCTCAACGCCACTTTCCTAGCTCTCATTCCTAAATCGGAAAGAGCTGACTCCTCAGAGCAGTTTAGGCCCATTGCTCTTTGCAATGTCATCTACAATATTATTTCAAAAGTTTTGGCCAACCGTATGAAGCTTCTCCTGCCTCTCCTAATTTCTGAACACCAAACGGGTTATGTGGAAGGTAGGCAGATCATGGACAGCATCATTCTCTCTCAGGAAATTATCCACACGCTCAAAGACCAAGGCAAACCAGGTATGATTATCCAACTGGATATGTCAAAAGCTTTTGATAAGATCAATTGGAGGTATATTAGACCTACGCTTGCAGCTTTTGGTTTCAACAAAGAGATCATCAAGTGGATCATGGCCCTTGTTTCTGGAGCTTTCTTTTCCATTCTCCTTAACGGATCCCCCACCTCGATCATCAATCCCTCGAGAGGCATCCGGCAGGGGGATCCTCTTTCTCCCTTTCTCTTTATCATCTTAGTGGAAGGGTTGGGTCAATCCCTTTCGGTTGCCTCCTCCAGTGGTCTCATCTCTGGCCTTCAGCTCTATCCTCAGCTCCCACCCTCAACTCACCAGCAGTTTGTTGATGATACGCTCCTTATGGGCTGCCCTTCGGTTAAGGAAGCCCTTGCCTTCAAAAAAATCCTAGAAGATTTCTCTCTGGCCTCGGGTTTGGATGTCAATCATGCTAAATCCAAAATCTTCTTCCTCAACACCCCTGTTTCCATTCAAACTCATATTTCCCATGTACTAGGCTACCAGAAAAGCTTCTTCCCCTCTAAATATCTAGGAGTTCCCCTCACTGACAAGCCTCTAACATGCTCGAACTGGGAACCTCTCATCTCGAAGCTCGAGAAGAAAATCTCCAACTGGACTTTCAGGGCCCTCAATCTGGCAGGTAGATTAATCCTGGTTCGTTCCATCATTCAAGCCATGCCCCTTTACCTCTTCTCAGCCATAGCGGCTCCTCACTCCATTTCAAGCCAGATCAGAACTATTCAAAGGGACTTCCTCTGGAAAGGAAAAGCCATCAAAGGTAAATGGGCCCTGGTTGCCTGGGATAAAGTGTGCACTCCCATTTATGAAGGCGGGCTTGGCCTTAGAGATCCTGATCTCTTGGGTATGGCCTTGGGGGATAAAATGTGGTGGCATTGGCTATCTAACCCCTCCACCAATTGGGCAATGCTTTGGAAAGCCAAATATGCTCCCACTACCCCTTGGGCCTCCCTCATCAGGCTCTCGGGCAACCTTAAAGGTTCTCCCATGTGGAATAAAGCTTGGGAAAACAGAAAGTTGATTCAAGAGCACAGCTTCTGGGAGATAGGCAATGGTCAACAAGCTCTATTTTGGGACGATGCTTGGGAGCAGAGACCCAGACTAGACAAAGAAATATACAGGCCAGCAAAAGAATATTTGGAAGCACAAAAAAAAATAAGAGTAAAAGACTACTGGAAACCTACAGGTAGTTCTGATTGGACGGTCTGGGAGAATCTCAAAGACTCTCTTCCTATCCACCTCTATCTTTCCATAAACTCTCTTGCTAAGGAACTCAACAACCGGAAAATTCAAATAGAAGACGGTCTGGATATCCTTTATTGGGGTTCCAACCCAACAGGGAATTTTAGCATCAAAGAAGCTTACAATATCCTGCAAAATACCACCTCTACTCAAGGGGACAGTAGATGGAAAAGACTTTGGAGCAAGAAGCACTGGCCGAATATCACTCTCTTTCTCTGGCTCATCACACACAGGAAAATTCTGACGTGGGACAGTCTCTAAAAAAAAAATTTCAAAGGCCCCTCAGTTTGTATACTATGCCTCTCTAACTATGAATCCACCAACCACCTCTTCAACACCTTCCCTTTCGCTTCCAACCTTTGGTCTTGGCTCCAACTGGTTTTCAAAACCTCTGATCGCTCATTGGACTCCATTCATAGCACCGTAGAAAATTGGCGCCCTACTTTCTCCAGCCATCCGCTTATCAATCTCACTTGGAACCTTCTCCCGGGTATCATTTGTTGGGCTCTCTGGAAAGAGCAAAATTCTAGAATTTTTAGAAACCACTCGTCCAAAGAAGAACAGATTCTTACCAATATCAAGATCACTCTCAGAGAATCTGCCTCCATTGCCAATCTCCCTGATTCCCCTCACCCTCGCTCAACAGCTGACCGTAGAATCCTCTCTCTCCTTAATCTTCCCACCCCCCTCATTGACTCCTCTTCCTGTCGAGACTCTATCAATCCCGATCCCCTAACTCTCTGGCATCCCCCTGACCAACCTTTTTTCAAGCTCAATTATGACGGGGCGTCTAAAAACAACCCAGGCAGGGCAGGCTTTGGTGGTGTTTTTCGCAATTCTCAGGGTTCCATCCTATGGATATACTATGGAAATCTGGGGCATACTACCAACAATGTGGATGAGCTCTAAGTGATGGCCAAGGGTCTGGTCATTTCCAAGCAGAACAACTATTGGCCCCTTCAGGTTGAAGGAGACTCAATTGTCACTACCCAAGCATGCAGGAAACTTTAGCAGGGTCAAAGTGTGGCCAAGGTCTCTGACAGCTGGTGCCTCAACTGTATACTCCTTCGCATCAATTCCAGCATCATGGAAGTGAGAGGGCTTATGTTTCATGCTGTTAGAAGAAAAGCCAAAAATCTGGCCGACTACTTGGCCAACCAGGGGGTAACCACACAGGCGCGTCTCGTCTCTCACGGATGGAGTGGTATTGCTTCACCCGATATAAAAAAGGAATGTATGATTATCAATAATAAGGACCTACATAAGGAAGGCGTCATGTCGCATCCACCCGATCCTCAAAATCATCATGACTCTATACTCAATTAATGCTCTGTTGATGGCTTCGAGCGAGGGCTCGTCCTTGATAAGCTCGCCTTGGCATGCTCCCATGCTTAGTCTTTACTCTCCGCATGACACTATGATAAATGTGTGGGTGCGTCACAATTGTCCTCCCGCAGCTAGACAGCCTGAGAGTGAGCCCTTAAATTCCCTTCACCCAGCTTCTTTTCTTCACTTCCCTCTCTGGTTCAACTTCCCCTTTGCTAAGTTTAACTGCGGCCTCTTGTCATTCTGCTCCTCTGCTTTGTTCTCCCTCTGGCCCTCCGCTCCCCTGCCCTGCTCTCTCCCGCTGGCCCTCTTCCTTTCGTGGTTTCATTCTCCTACCATGGCCCCTCGCCGTAGGAATCCCCCTCCTCCCATCCAGCGAAGCCGCTCCTCCCAGTGGGAGAACCCTTCCCGCCACCCTGTCACTCGGGCAGAAACCCAGGCTTGCAATGCTGCTCACTTTTACAGAGACAACACTCCAGCTCTAGCAAGGGAAATCATGGTGGACTTGTAAACTGCTGCAGCGTCTTGGCGTCGAGCCACCCCGACTGAAACTGTGGATCACGAATTCCAATGGATTCCGGACCCTGGCTTGACGAGAAGCTGGGGAAACCTCTTCATGCGCTCCATTGATCTTCACTAGCATAAAAAAACTCTCCTTTCTATGGCGCTCCAAGAGCAAAGCAGAATTAGCAGATAGATGGATAATAAGATTCAGGCACTCTCGGACAAGTTCGAGACTTATGTCAAAACGGTTCACCATTTAAGATTTGTTGACAGTTCTTCACCTAATTATGAATTGCTGAAGAGGAATTATGGGCTTCAACAGCGTGCCGATGATCCTAATCTCAGGGTTAAAGTCGAGACCCCTTCAAAGGGCTCTCCTATGGGTGTTGGGCCCTCTCACCACCCCTGCTTTGACCTTGAGGAAGGGACTCCTGAACGACCGATCAATATAGATGATTTCTTCAGCGACAAAAACTCGGTGCCGCCCCCCTCGGGCCTTTAACTTCTTGGTTTATCTCTTGTTAGTGCCTGCTTCTCATGATTTTTGCTACGTAGAGCCTACGAGCTCTTTGTCTTCTTTTTGCTCTCTATTTTCGATCTCCCCTCTCAGTCTCCTTCCCCCTATTTCAAGATCCCTGAGATGGGGTTTGATTTTGCGCTCTTTATAGAGCTGCGGTTGTAAGCCAAGATGGCTCTTTTTGTAACATATGTTTTTTGATTAATGTGAATAGCTCCACATAGTTTACCAAAAAACAAAACTTTCCTTCTCTCTTTTATTTATATATATATATATATATATATATATATATATATATATATATATATATATATATATATATATATCTTCCTCTCTTTTTTTCAATTTTTTATTATGGCCAAAGGCCTCTAACAAACTCAGCAATGGAGAAACTCCAAACTTTGTAGCGAATGCTTCAGTCACGATGGCAACAAGGTTGACGATTTTTATGGTCAAAGACCTGGATCAAGGAGCATAGCTCTGTACAGCGATTAAGCGGCCGAAGGCTCGAACTGCTCTGATACCAAATGAAGCGAACAAAGTTCCATCTCAAACTAAATACTCCAGAAGACTTGGAATACAAAGATATCCATGAGGATACAAATATTATTATATAAAATGTATGAAGAATGAGATGAGATAGATAGATGATAAAATGTTACAATGAGGCCCTACTTATATACCTAGGCAGGTGACCTTTCATGACTGGGCATGTCTCTTAGACATGCCCTTTCACTAACTTAATGACTACTTACATAATCCTTAATTGACTATTTAATAATTATATTTTTTTTATTCGTTATGAATTATATTCATAACACTTATTAGGTTATGACTCAGAGTCATAACATACATCTGACTCTGAAGCCTTCAACTTGGCCGCTATTGATTACTTGGCTCGACACTCACTTGTGTTGTGAGTGGGGCTCTTATGGAACTAACGCCACTTTCCTTTATCCTTATTTATCATCATGGTGTTGTTCTTTTTTTGTAGCTTCAGTGAGTTTTCCTTGGTCACCCTGCCTTGGATTTTTATTTTGTTCCGTAGTTTGGGGGTGCCTTTCCCTTGCTTCGGATTCACAGATCCAAAGTATTGCTTCTTTCGTTTAAATTTTTTCTCAATATTAACAACTTATCGATAGACGATACCAAGAAAGTAGATGTCCAAGAAATCCATCTTGTCATAGATGTATTTGTGTAGAGATTCGCATTACTTGAGTACCAGATGCCGCTCAAAATCCTTGATACCAAACTTCGTGGAAAGGGTATGAAAAAAATTGTGAACTCTGACATATCTTGGTCCCTTACCTACCATATTGTGGTCCACTTTATATACTTATCTTCATAGCTCCCAACATGGTAATAATGTTCCTTGATAGCATCTTGGAAAGAATTCCAAGTGCTTGCGGCTGAAAACAGTGAGGGTTCCCTTTTATCCCTCTACTCACATTAGGTTTTCCACCATTCCGTGACGTGGGGAGCGGCTTTGAGGAGTGAAAAAGTAATATTTTTCCTATTGGAAAAATCACGAACCATAAATATTTTTCCAATAGATTTAACCATTTATCTATGACATATGCATCTATTTCACCTTCAAATATGGTAATGTCAAATTTTACTTGTACCTTAAAGGGAGTGGCGCCTCTAGGATTGTTGTTGAATGAAGATGTGTCACATGTGGGAATCTGTATAAGGATCTGGGCAAATTTGTCCATCATCGCATTCCTTTGTCGCTCAAGGGATTCTTCGAGAAATATTTTGAAATGATCTCTTGCTCCCTCGTCTTTCTTTTCTTCCACCATGGGAGCGTTTCGGGATCCACAAGGCCAATTTTGCAAAATTTCAGGTAGTTCAATCCCTAAGTCCTTATACCCCAACCTCGTTGGGACCGTGCACAAAAAAACAGAGAACAAGAAGACTGCTCTGACACCATTGATCCAGATTTATGCATGAACGAAATGAAATACATATAAGAACAAAAACACAAGGCTACAATGAAAATTAAACTTCAATTCATTGATAACAAAATACTAAAAAATATTTACTTGTAGAAAGGAAATAAACTAGCTTTTGTTGTAGAAATTGGCGACAAGAAGGGCTTATAATTTAATGTTCTCTTAATTAAATTAGAAGTAAATTTTAATTCCACATCACATGAAAACTTATATGAGTTAACTAAGTCA
>CM076581.1:1450311604-1450445145 GCA_034641835.2 Pinus albicaulis
ACTTTCACTTCGTCTCACGCCACTTTCATTCCATTTCACGAGTCATATTCCACTTTCACTCCATTTCATTTCACATCCATATTCCATAGGCATACTTCATTTATTTTTACAGATTGCATGCTGCAGCCACATCTTATTCAACAGTTCTGACACAATTGTACAACCTACAAAGAGATGATGATTACAGGAAATTGAAGGATTCTGTTTTGAAGACAGAAATCTAAAAGAGGACCAAAGGAACAACATCAAGCACAACAGTTAAAAATGTCAAAATTCTGAGGTAAATTGTGAAAATTATTTTAATAGAAAAAAGTTAAAACATGAAATAGATACAATTTGTATAATCATATGTTTCCTAAATAACTTATCATTCGAATTGATTAACATATCTTGGCCATATCCCTTATCCAACATTCCATATTTCACCACAAGGTCATCATAAATTCTCCATCGATCCATACCCACTTCATTTTCCCTTATGCCTTAATTACTCCATCCATTCACTTCCATTACACTTTGCGCCCAATCCATCTCTAAGTGCAGTAAGGTAATTTCTAAGGGTGAAGCATCATTCTTCAACTAATCCATCTTCTATTGGCCGTGAGATACGGGCTTTCAAACAAAGCATTATACTCGTAGTCAATCTAGCTTCAAGCATGTAGCACTCAAAGGAACATAATCGCACAAAGGAGGAATGTGGCTAATTGTCAGAGAATAACTGCATTGAAGTCAAGTATTTGGAAGGATATCCATGAGTCAAGGAACTACTACGACAAGCAGGGAGGCTAAATTTTATAGAGAAATTTGATGGCTTCCATAAGGAGATTACAAAAATCTTTTGCCAAATCTTTTGATGGAGCAGAAAAAAGAAAAAAAAAAACTGACATGGTTATTGAAAATAAACTTGACACTCCATTACAAGAGGAAGATGAAGAACTAATTTCTGAAAATTTAACAGAGATTAGAAAATAGATTAGGGCCAAAAGAAGCAGAAAGATAAGGTTGGATGTTTTAATAGAGGTTTCAGAGCACATGGAATAAGTTTTGATGAAATTGCATAAGGACATGCAATAGTCTTGCAGTGGGGGTATGTTGAGCCCTAGAATTGCCTTCTCTTTTACAAACCTTCACTTCATTTCATCATTCTTTTATCAATTTACAAGCCTAAAATCAATGAAGAATGATTAGGATTGCTTAAAGGTTACATGCAATTGATTAACATATTGTATTTTCATGATTTTTGCTTATTTTTTTAACAATTTTCGAAAATAGCCATGCACGCAGACATTCCGTAGCTGACCGGCGATTCTGCAGCTGTTTTACAGTTTGAGTGGGTTCCAGGTGTCGTCTGAAGGAAAACCTCATATGGGCATATTCCACGTCATGTGTACATGGTTTGTTGCTCACCATGAAGGAAGAAACGAATTCTGTGTGTGGTTATGCACGTGGAAACCAAAATCAAGAGGTAGAGTTCTACCGGGACACAAACTCTACAACTGTATCCAGCAAAAGTACGCAGCCTTCAATAAGAGTTTTAATTCAAATAGGAATGGGAAAGACAATAATCCCTGCATTATCTCAAGTTTTGTTATGTAATTTCATTATAAATATGACTTGGGAGACCAAGCAACGCTGGTTAGATCTTGGTTAGTTTTTGGCTTTTGCTATTAAGTTTCAGAACCGTGAATACTCTGTTTTTCAGTTATTTTCTCCTTTAATGAAAGAAACATCATTTCTGTGAATGTGTTGAGTCAATTTTGAGTTAGATTGCGTGCTACCAGGTGGTGGAGGGCCCCTGCCTCCTGTGCAACTTTGTTTTATAATTTAGATAAGTATCTCAGTTTCGTTTTTAAGTTTTTTTTAATTTTATGTTCATAGTTAATTTCGTTAATCATTGCAGCTACACTTGTTCTAATATAATTTTCCAACATATCATTCATGATGAACAAGATGGACTGTGTAATTTCATAGATTAATGGCATGTCAATTTCAATAGAATACTCCGGAGGTAGAATGCATGTGGTTCAGCTTTGTCCTTTCTTTTCAAGTAAGATAATGGCTCTTTAGTTGAATACTGTTCATTGTAGATTAATAGCATCTTAGTTTAGTTTTAACTCATTGCTTTAACACTTCAAGTTTAGCTGTTGTCCATTGTAGCTTACTTTGTCTTATTTGATAAATTCAATCTCACGGGCTTAATTATTTACAAAACTTCTTTTGTTCAAAATTCATACTCATACACAATTATCTGGACAGAAGATAGTATCATTATAAGGTCTGGAGTATTTCGCAGCTTCTTTATCATTTCACAAACAAGCCTCTTTCTCAAAACAGAGCTGCACAGGAGGTAGGGGCCCTCCACCACCTGGTAGCACGCAATCTAATTCAAAATTGACTCAACACGTTCATAGAAATGATGTTTCTTTCATTAAAGGAGAAAATGACTGAAAAATAGAGTATTCACGGTTCTGAAATTTAGCAGAAAAAGCCAAAAACTAACTAAGATCTAACCAGCGTTGCTTGGTCTCCCAAGTCATATTTATAATGAAATTACATAACAGAACTTGAGATAATGCAGGGATTACTGTCTTTCCCATTCCTATTCGAATTAAAACTCTTTATTGAAGGGGCGGCGTACTTTGTCGTAGAGATGACCGGGATCGAGACAGGGCCCCACTTAGAAGTCTATTCTGATTTTGGTTTCCACGTGCATAACCACACACATGCACTGCTTTCTTCCTTCTGGCTGTGAGCAACAAAACCATGTAGACATGACGTGGAATATGCCCATATGCGGTTTTCCACGACACTGAACCCACTCAAATCAGAACACCGTAGATTATGTCCGGGCCATTGGGAATGTCGTTTTCCGTAGCTATTTTGCAGAAAATTGTTAAAATAGCAAAAATCATGAAAATACAATATGTTAATCAATTGCATGTAACCTTTAAGCAATCCTAATCATTCTTCATTGATTTTAGGCTTATGAAGTGATAAAAGAATGATGAAATGAGGTAGAGTGGAATGAAAGAAAGCACAATTTTGAGGCTCAACACATGATACTGACCTTGTAAATTTGTCAGGGTTACTCTTCCCATGTGATTCCTCACAAGACAAGGAACCTCTTCATGCCATTCACCTACATAAGTAATCATTCCTCCACAAGAATGAATCTTGATGACCCTGTTAGACTAAGGCATACATGCATACATATAAACATATAAACATTAGCATGAAAAAATCATAATCCTTTCAGATAATGACATATAGATGTACATACATGCATACATATATAGACATCAACACAATCATAATCATAACACAATTACCATATATCATAAGTACAAGGTTAAGATAACTCCCTTTATCCATGCACATCATGCACAAAATTGAGAACAATCATTCCCAACATAGCCAAGGCATATGATGCCTCAAATCCATTTACTTTACCTTTCTTGGTTACCTTCCTCATGTCTATACTGCCACCATCCATTTATCCTAGTGGACCCCACCAGTCCAACCGACTGCCATACTCTTGCCTTCAACTGCCCTTACTCATGCACCGAGCTTCATTTGAGTCTTACATCACTTTTGGGTTTCATTCATCTCTTCCTGAGCTCCATTAACTTTCCTATTTCCCAACCAATTCCCAATACCCTTGAAATATAAAAGGCAGGAAGAACAAGAAAAAACAAGAAGAAAACCATCGAAAACCAATAACAATACGACATCATAAAAAAATGGCATGGCCATGCATCAGACATAAAAAAAACTGCAATCAATCGCAAACAAATCACAACAGACCAAAATCACAAGACTGCCAACCAACACCATGACTCAATCCTTAGGGTTCCCAGTGCTTGCAAAGGAAAGCTCAACCCAAGCCTTCTTCAAGATTTGATAGCAGTCTCTTTTCCATGCAATTCCCTATATCATACTACCATAAACACATGATACTTAGTGCATAAATAAATATAGCAATATACCAATAATATTACCATGTTGTGCCAAACACCCTGCCTTGTAACTGAACACACATGTCAGCCACATGTTCCAAATATCAAGACAAAATATCCATCAATTTTAGATTAAACTTTACCAAGTCTAACAACCATGTCATAATCAAAATCAACTCACATTCATCTTTCATAATACATAATCTTACAACTATCACCTACTTACACTCAAGTACTTGTCAGTTGTCTCAGCAAATATGTGCTAGTACAACTATCTTAAAACAAGATCATTTCCTCATGTAATCTTGTAGGCACATACTCATATCATGCAAGTAATAAAACATTTAGACAACAAATAAATGACATAATAGACACCAAACACTCGAACACCAAATAAATGACATAATCAAGCATTCAAACACCAAGTAGACGACATAAGCAAACACATACCTCGATGTATCTTAATGGCGGTTATCTTGTATGCACAATCAATCGAGATTAGCACAATATAACTTCGCAACACATCAACTTAAACATAAATGAAGTCATGATATCCATAACAGTAACTAGGCAACATGTTCACATCATAAAATCATAAAAAAATGTCATTCATGCATAAAAATCACATATGCACAATCAGTCTATATTAGTACAAAAGACTATCATAATTAGGTAGAATCATACCTGAATTTCATAACCCTAACCATCTGCATAGGCCAATCCAGATTAGCATGATACATATACCCTAATTATCAAGTTAACTAAAATATATAATAATAAAAAAGTTAACATATAACATGATCATCAACAACATATAATATAATCATCAAGCTAACTAACATCAAACAACAACAACAATGCATACAACCACAGGTTACTACCATTCATGACTATCTGACACATGTGCATATGACTACATTAATCAACTAGAATTTTTCATACATGTAACCACAATAATAGAATGACAAGCATATAAGTAATTATAATTCTTATAACAACCATTAACCACATACATGCATGAAAAATATACAAACCTATATGACGATCTGTTAGGCCGACAGTATATCCCCCCGGAAGGATTTACTGTGATTTCTTAAGACCATGGATGTAGCTGGTACGTGTGTGCGGGCACATAGGAACATGAACCACTAGGAAAATAAATAAAAATAAAAACCACATATAAAAAGGTATATTTACCTATCAATATAAGAGGAAAGAAGCTCTTATTAACATATGCAAAATGCAACTAGGTTTGGGACTTCCACGTACCACCGACCATAGACTAGGTTGAACCAAATATTTCTTTTAGCTAGTCACCCCCATGTCATATTCCAAACATGAATGTGGGATCTCATGAAACACATCAAGCACAACCAAACCACTACTTCTAGAGGCCAACCACCTCAACCCTCAACTCGTGATTCCACCTCACTAGATCGGTCTCTACCCAAGATGTCCAAGGCTCTAGGGCGTTTGTTCCAACCAAGGCTTTAGGACTAGTAACTCAACCCACAGTTGTTTTCGGGCTCCAGAGTGTTTGTCCATCCAAGGCTCAGAGACTAGTAACTCAACCCACCAAGGGCTCTAGAGCATTTTTCCAACCAAGGCTCCACGACTAGTAACTCAACCCAAGGTTTTATGGGGCTCCAGAGATTTTGTCCAACCAAGACTCCCAGAACTAATAACTCAACTCACAACCAAAGGCACATGAGAACCAACCAAAACAAAAGGAAAGAAACCCATAACACCATGGATATCCAGGAAATGGCAAGGCTAGGCAAAACCACTGTCAATCCAGGAAATCCTCCATGCCAATGACAAATCATAACCAAGAAACCACAGGCATGTACCATGCATGTCAAAACTAGCAAGGAAATCATATATGCAGCTCGATACATGCAAATAAATCTAGTTGTAATCATTGATCCTGATGTCCTCTTGCGCTTTCCTACCTTTCCTTTTCCTTCTAGCTCCAAATCCCAAGTATGCCACACTCCTACAAGAGTGCTTCAAGAAAATCTAAGTGTCCAAGAGTATGAGAGATAGAATAGAAGAAAAATCCACCATAGAACTGACAAAAGGTTTGAGAAAAAATCTTACCCAATGATCCTCATAAACCTTTTTATTAATGAGGCCTTTATTTTCTTTATTTTCCATTATTTTCCTTCAATTTCCTCCTCACATGCAACTTGTGACATTTCACCTTCCTTTTCTCATAATTCCTATTATTTTCATAAATAAAATGTCAATTAATGCCTCATGCCTCTCTAAAGCCTTTGTCATTACCTTTTTCAATTTCCTTTAGCCATAATAAACCAAATGAACACCCACTAAGATGTTTTTCCCACCATTCAGGTTGGAATATGTGTCCCATGACCTTGGTCTTATATTTTTTTTACATGTATTTTTAACCAAGGTTGTTACACTGCTATCCCAACCTAATATAATGGACTGTGGGATCCCAAAATGCACCCACACTCGTTCAAATAAGAGTCTGACAATGTGATACTCTTCTCGTAGGCAATCAATATGGCCATATTAAAAAATCAGTCAGCGACCATAAATACATATTCGTTTCCATGCTTGGTAGAAGGAAGACCAGATATATAGTCCATGGGCATGGATTCCCAAGTTCGGCTAGGAGTATACAAGCCTTTCTTCTTAATAGTTGGCTTGGTGATGGCATAGGAAGTGCAGGATCTGATGTATTTTCCAACATCCAGAGATTTGGCCAATAAAAATACTTTTGTAGTATGGCCACAGGTTTCTCCACTCCAAAGTGTCCTACAACCCATCTATAGGGTGCCTCCCAAATCAAATTGGAACTCTTGCTTAAAGGAACACAAAGGTGGACCATGTAACATAATAATGCATCTTGGAGGTGGAAGTCTAGAACTTGCCTTCCATCCACTAGCATCTCGTATGTGGTGGCGAACTATGGATCATTTTTATATAGTTACGACTATCTAGAGGTATCATGGCCACAAGATTTGAGAACAATGGTCAGTGTTGCAATTGGTGGCTGACTGAGGAAATATGCAACATTATTGGTGTTTCCCTTCTTGTACTTGATATTCAAATGGAATTGTTGGAGATATGTGGACCACTTTTGATGGCGATCATTCTGCAACTTCCTTTGGGTCTGTATAAACTGCAGGGGTTGGTTATCTATGTGTATGATTATCTCCTTCCCCAGAATGTAATGGCTCCATTTCTGGCAAGCCTTGATGATGGAATACATTTACTTATCATAGGTGGGGTATTTCTGAATTGTATTGGAAAGTGTATCACTGTGATAGGCCCAAAAAATCCCTTGTTGGGTGATAATTTCACCAATATCATAGTTAGAGGTGTATGCCTCATTTTCAAATGGTTGTTGTAGGTCTAGCAATGTGAAAAATGGTGTAGAGCAGAGGTGGTGCTTCAACTCAACAAATGCCTTATGTTGGGACTCGAACCAGAAGAAATTTGCTTTCGCTCCAACCTTGGTAACTTAACTCAAAGGCTAAGTGATATGAGAGAATCCCAACATGAACCTCTGATAAAATTGGCAAGGCCCAAAGAGCTGTGAAGCTCTGTAAGAGTGGTCAGGGTTGGCCAATCCTTAATGACTTGGATCTTAGCTAGATCCATATGCACACCTTTCTCATCAATTATCTAACCCAAATATTAGACCTCTCTCATGCCAAAAGTGCATTTCTTAAAGTTGGCACATAGTTTGTGTTGTCGCAAGGTTTGAAGGACCTGCCAAATGTGATGCAAGTGCTTTTCCCGACTCTTATTTAAGATGAGGATGTCATCCAGATATACAACCTTGAACGACTTGGTAAAGGGCTGTAAGATGTCATCCATCAGCCTCATAAAAGTTGCAGGGGCATTTGCAAACCTAAAAGGCATGGCCAACCACTCAAAAATTCCCTCCTTGGATTTGACGGTGGTCTTCCATACATATATGGGTTATATTGGAACCTGGTGATAACCATAATTTAAATCAACCTTGCTAAAATATTTTTCCCCTTTGAGCCGGTCAAGAAGGTCATCAATCTGTGGGATTGGATACATGTTCCTAACAGTGATTTTATTTAGTGCTTGATAATAAATGCAGAGTCTCCAGGTCCCAGCCTTCTTTTGTACAACTGAAATCGGGCTCCCATAAGATGAGGAACTTAGTTGCATGTTCCCTTATTGCAGCAACTCATGGATATGCCGCTTGATTTCATCATTTTCCATAATAGAGCGGAAATATATTGGCCCAATGGGTAGAGGATCTCTGGGAGACATATTGATCTAATGCTTAACCTGACAATGTGAAGGTACCCCTATGGGCGAGGAGAAGATGTCTTTGTATTCTTCCACGACCTTACCCACCTGCTTCTATTGCACGATGGAACCCTTCACAGGGACCATGGATGTAGCCATGATCTTCCCCTTACTTTGAGAACGAATAAAAAAAATTAAATTTCTCCATATGGGAGATGATCTTATTGCATTACTTAGCATAGATCAAAGAGATGGTGGTAGGCAAGGCTACCTTCGATATTTTATATAACTTGTTTCCCAAAGTGATAATAACATTGTCAAGCCTCGACTCATACACAACATGACGCTTCCACAACTATGGTTGGCCTAATAATACATCACAAACTTCAAGAGGAACAACGTCACACAATACCTCATTCATGACGGGTTTGATATTGTAGGAAAGGCAACATTATTGGCTAACGCAAAGATCTCATCCTTGCTGGAGCCACTCGACGGTGTATGGTTGCGAGTTTGATGTGGTCAATAGGCCCAACCGCATAATGTCCTTTGTTGTGATAAGGTTCTTTAGTCTCCCTCTGTCAACAATGAACTGCAGCGGACACCCCTTCACCCACATATGTGAGTGGAAGAGATGCTCCCCTTCCTCTGGATCTTCAAGATCAAATTTTTGGATATTGGTGGTGGAAACAGTGTCGCTAGGCTCCGCATCAAAAATTTGCTTCCATTTGTAGTTCCCCTTATTGAAGCGAAAAAAGTTCCCTCTCAAAATAAATACTCCAGAAGACTTGGAATACAAAGATATCCATGAGGATACAAATATTATTATATAAAAGGTATGAATAATGAGATGAGATAGATAGATGATAAAATGTTACAATGAGGCCCTGCTTATATACCTACGCAGGTGACCTTTCATGACTGGGCATGTCTCTTAGACATGCCCTCTCACTAACTTAATGACTACTTACATAATCCTTAATTGACTATTTAATAATTATATTTGTTATATTCGTTATGAATTATATTCATAACATTGCCCCTTCCTTCAAAATCTTTGTCCTCAAAGCTTATAGTTGACACTTTTCTTCAGTTCAATCACGCACCGTTTTCTTCATTTGCTTTCGTCATTTGCTTTCATCACAGTTTAATATATCAACTTTTATTTATTTATTTGTTATGAATTGGCCCTTCCTTCAGTCCTCAAAGTTTTATGGATAAGAATTTCTTCATCTTGTATTTGTTAAAATACTATAATTTTTAGGAAGTCTTCCTTCTTTCCTTTCCGAATTGGATTTAATTTCCTTTTCATCAATGATTGATTTCATTTTGTCTGTTGAATTGAGTTTTTAAGGTTTTTAAGGTAACCCTTCCTAACTTTCTCTTCTTCTTTTTAATGAGGTTATTATTCCTTCAAAAAAAAATTAATAATTTAATTAATTAAATATATATATATATATATATTCTTTTAACAATTGATTTTTTTTAACTCTTTTTTTTTGTTGAAAGGTTACAACCCTAGTGAAACGTGCCTATTCACGTATATTCACCTATAAAATATATGTCCACTTATGTGTATTTCTCCACGTAAAAGTAAACTTACCATTCACAAGAGATTTTTAATTCCTTTACTTCTTATTTTACCTTGCAAATGCCATGGGCAATTACCATGAGCTTCCAAAACCACGAGCTTGTAAACCATGAGCAATTACTCTTCCTTATTTCTTTTTCCTTTTTAATTTTAATTTGTCTTGGTATGTACGTATATGTACTTCTTTATATATATCTCTTTTTTATTTTCTTTTCTTTTTTTCTTTTTGAACTATTTTCTTTTAAATCTTTTTTTTTCCTTTTAATTTATTTCCCCCTTTATGTTAACTTTCCTTCTCTCTTTATCTATAATTGGATTGATGGGAATCTGGTCTTGTACTTGAGATTTTTTTTTTCTCCTGCATTGGGCGGGCCTTTGGTGCATGACCTAACCCTAGGTCCCCCTGTTCTCGTTGTGGGCTTCTGCGGGCTCTGCCCTCGTAGTCTGGCTCACCAACACGCTCCCCTGGACGCCATGGAGCAGGCGGTCCCTCCTGCTGGACCATATTTCAAGGATCAGGTCGTGGGCTCCTCCCTCGCGCCTAACACCTCTTTTTTCTCATGCCTTATCTCTTCTTTTGTCGTTCCGAGTTCTGATCAAGATCTCCGTTCACTCTCTCCTATTCATGAAAAAGATAAATCTGCCAAAGGCTCTAAGCAGGGCGCTTCTGACAATGGGGGAAAAAATAAGTTGGGGGATACGACTGGTACCTCACATCCGTCAAAGAACCCTGACAGCTCGGGCTCGGTAGTCACTGCGACAGATCAGGATAAGTTTCAATCAGCAAAAGCTTGTCATCCAAAAGTAGCAAAAGTCCCAGAAATAATCATTCAAGAACCAGACATAGAGGTTTACAAAGAGTACATCAAGGAACATGCGGTTATATGTAATTTTATGGGAATCTGGCCCTCTGAAAGGGCTTTGAAAGGCTAGATACAAGCCAAATGGAATCCCAGAGGAGCCACAGAACTACAACTCGGTTCGAAGGGTTTCTTCACTGTATTTTTTGCTCTTCTGGAAGATAAGGACCGCATATTTGAAGGAGGGTCGTACTTCTTCAATGTGGCAGGACTATACATGAGATTCTGGAAGAAGAACTTCATGCCCGAAAAGGAATACTTCACCCGCAATCCTGTATGGATCAGACTATACTCTCTCCCTACGGACTATTGGGCACCTTCAGTGCTTCAAGCCATTGGAAATGGTCTGGGAGAATACATTAAAATTTCAGAAGGCACCAGGAATGGCCATTACATCTCATATGCCTGCATATGTGCCCATATTGACGTTTCTGGAGCTTTACCCGAAGCCATCATCCTGAACTTCAGGGATGAAACATGGACCCAAGCGATTGATTACGAACACATTCCTTTCCGATGTCGCAAATGCCACGAGCACGATCACCTCTTCAGAGATTTCCCTTAAAATAAACCACCCCCACAAGAAAGCCCAACAGGAGCCAGGGATGAACAAGGTTTCACTAAAGTAACACACAAAAACAAGCAAGGAAGAAGGAATAATGGAGGAAGGGAAAACCTTAGGCATGCAACACAAAAAAGGTATGAAATACTCTCACAAACCACAGAGGAAAAGGGACAGCCCAGTAACTACATAGAACAGATCTAGGAACAGCACAAGGAAATGGATACAGAAATGGACTACACTCAGGATCTCCCCACCTCAAAGGAAAAATCTATTGAGGAAATTCTAATGGGGATGGATCTTTAGAAGCTTTCAAAGGAGTGGACCTCAAAAGGATTCGAAAATATACCAGAATACCACCTCAAGTGAATAGAAGAGGTGTACTCTCTGCAATATAACATTCAAAAGCTAAGAGAGCACCAGATCACGGGAGGGAAAAATCAAATTGGGGGCATCAAAGCAACTCTCAAGGCCAATCACCAGATCACTAAGGGACAACCTAAAAGAAGGGGCAGAAAAACAAATGAACAACACCTCCAAGAGCTGGAACTAAGCCTCATCAATGCGGGCAAGGTAAAGGTTCTTTCTTTCCCTCCCAACTTGTTATTATGAACTACACATCTTGGAATATCAGGGGACTCAATAGCCCTACAAAAAAAAAGGATTCTTAAATCCAAAATAATCTCAGGAAAAACAGACATTCTAATGTTACAAGAAACAAAAATTGGCCTGTCTGAAATGATGAACATTCAGCAGGCTTGCTTCAAGAAGCAGTACAGTCACGTGGCCATAGCTGCAACGGGCTCTGCAGGTGGCATTGCCACCTTCTGGAAAGATTCACGGTTTCATTTGATTGATTCCTTTGCATCTAAGCAGGCCCTCACCACTATTCTCCAAATCATTGGTACCAAAGAGAAAATATGTATCAACAATGTCTATGCTCCTCATACTGTTAGAGAGCATCTTGCATGGCTCAACCAACTAGAAAATCTTCTCTGGCCTCTAGATTGCAAGCTCAAGATCCTGGTAGGAGATTTCAACATGATCCTAAATTTGGATGAAAAAAGAGGTGGCATCAGACGTCTAGATTCAAACTCTCAGAAGTTCCAATGCATGATTGAGGACCTTAATTTCATTGACATCCCCACCAAAAATGGTATTCATACTTGGAACAACAGAAGAGGGGGAACGTGTCAGATTGCCTACAGACTGGATCGTTTCCTCCTCTATGAAGATATTTTCCTCTCCTCTTTGGAAACGGAGGTTGTTATTGCTCCGCAAGTGGGATTTGATCATTGGCCGATCGTCCTAACCTTCCAGATCTTTGAGCGCCCAAAAAACGCGCCCTTCCGATTTGAAACCTTTTGGCTTTCCCATCCGGAATTCCAAGAAAAAATCAAAGAATGGTGGACCAAAGATTTCCCCCTCAAGGAAGCAAGATGAATGGTTTACACCAAAAACTTAAGTTCATCAAGCAAAAACTGAAAAAATGGAATCAAGAAAACTTTGGAGATATCACTATGGAAAAAAAGATCATAGAGTCAAAGTTAAAATCATTACAACAAACAATCACTCAGAATGGGACTACGAAGGAAACCAAACAAATAGAAATGGAGCTCCAGAAATATTGGGAGGCCCGGGCTACTCAAGAAGAAATACTTTGGTGACAGAAATCAAGGATCCAATGGCTCAAGGATGGAGAAAGAAATACATCCTTCTTCCATAAATCTATGATCCAACACAGGAAACATAACAAGATCCTCAATCTCAGGAACAACCAAGGATAGATGCTTGACACTCATCAACAAATAGAGGAAGAACTTCATCAGTACTTCACAAGCATCCTTACTGAAAGTAACCCGAACAATGAAGAGCAGATCAGGAAAATCACCAATCATATCCCAACCATCTTAACCAAAGATCACAATCAAATGTTGTTAAAAAAGATAACCATGGAGGAATTGGAAGAAGCAGTTCAGTCAATGTCGAATGGTAAAGCCCCTGGGCCTAATGGATTCATCATCGATTTCTACAAAGCCTGCTAGAATACCATAAAGGACTCTGTCTATGATCTGGTGGAGGAATCAAGAATGAAAAAATCCATTTTTCCCTCTCTCAACGCCACTTTCCTAGCTCTCATTCCTAAATCGGAAAGAGCTGACTCCTCAGAGCAGTTTAGGCCCATTGCTCTTTGCAATGTCATCTACAATATTATTTCAAAAGTTTTGGCCAACCGTATGAAGCTTCTCCTGCCTCTCCTAATTTCTGAACACCAAACGGGTTATGTGGAAGGTAGGCAGATCATGGACAGCATCATTCTCTCTCAGGAAATTATCCACACGCTCAAAGACCAAGGCAAACCAGGTATGATTATCCAACTGGATATGTCAAAAGCTTTTGATAAGATCAATTGGAGGTATATTAGACCTACGCTTGCAGCTTTTGGTTTCAACAAAGAGATCATCAAGTGGATCATGGCCCTTGTTTCTGGAGCTTTCTTTTCCATTCTCCTTAACGGATCCCCCACCTCGATCATCAATCCCTCGAGAGGCATCCGGCAGGGGGACCTCTTTCTCCCTTTCTCTTTATCATCTTAGTGGAAGGGTTGGGTCAATCCCTTTCGGTTGCCTCCTCCAGTGGTCTCATCTCTGGCCTTCAGCTCTATCCTCAGCTCCCACCCTCAACTCACCAGCAGTTTGTTGATGATACGCTCCTTATGGGCTGCCCTTCGGTTAAGGAAGCCCTTGCCTTCAAAAAAATCCTAGAAGATTTCTCTCTGGCCTCGGGTTTGGATGTCAATCATGCTAAATCCAAAATCTTCTTCCTCAACACCCCTGTTTCCATTCAAACTCATATTTCCCATGTACTAGGCTACCAGAAAAGCTTCTTCCCCTCTAAATATCTAGGAGTTCCCCTCACTGACAAGCCTCTAACATGCTCGAACTGGGAACCTCTCATCTCGAAGCTCGAGAAGAAAATCTCCAACTGGACTTTCAGGGCCCTCAATCTGGCAGGTAGATTAATCCTGGTTCGTTCCATCATTCAAGCCATGCCCCTTTACCTCTTCTCAGCCATAGCGGCTCCTCACTCCATTTCAAGCCAGATCAGAACTATTCAAAGGGACTTCCTCTGGAAAGGAAAAGCCATCAAAGGTAAATGGGCCCTGGTTGCCTGGGATAAAGTGTGCACTCCCATTTATGAAGGCGGGCTTGGCCTTAGAGATCCTGATCTCTTGGGTATGGCCTTGGGGGATAAAATGTGGTGGCATTGGCTATCTAACCCCTCCACCAATTGGGCAATGCTTTGGAAAGCCAAATATGCTCCCACTACCCCTTGGGCCTCCCTCATCAGGCTCTCGGGCAACCTTAAAGGTTCTCCCATGTGGAATAAAGCTTGGGAAAACAGAAAGTTGATTCAAGAGCACAGCTTCTGGGAGATAGGCAATGGTCAACAAGCTCTATTTTGGGACGATGCTTGGGAGCAGAGACCCAGACTAGACAAAGAAATATACAGGCCAGCAAAAGAATATTTGGAAGCACAAAAAAAAATAAGAGTAAAAGACTACTGGAAACCTACAGGTAGTTCTGATTGGACGGTCTGGGAGAATCTCAAAGACTCTCTTCCTATCCACCTCTATCTTTCCATAAACTCTCTTGCTAAGGAACTCAACAACCGGAAAATTCAAATAGAAGACGGTCTGGATATCCTTTATTGGGGTTCCAACCCAACAGGGAATTTTAGCATCAAAGAAGCTTACAATATCCTGCAAAATACCACCTCTACTCAAGGGGACAGTAGATGGAAAAGACTTTGGAGCAAGAAGCACTGGCCGAATATCACTCTCTTTCTCTGGCTCATCACACACAGGAAAATTCTGACGTGGGACAGTCTCTAAAAAAAAAATTTCAAAGGCCCCTCAGTTTGTATACTATGCCTCTCTAACTATGAATCCACCAACCACCTCTTCAACACCTTCCCTTTCGCTTCCAACCTTTGGTCTTGGCTCCAACTGGTTTTCAAAACCTCTGATCGCTCATTGGACTCCATTCATAGCACCGTAGAAAATTGGCGCCCTACTTTCTCCAGCCATCCGCTTATCAATCTCACTTGGAACCTTCTCCCGGGTATCATTTGTTGGGCTCTCTGGAAAGAGCAAAATTCTAGAATTTTTAGAAACCACTCGTCCAAAGAAGAACAGATTCTTACCAATATCAAGATCACTCTCAGAGAATCTGCCTCCATTGCCAATCTCCCTGATTCCCCTCACCCTCGCTCAACAGCTGACCGTAGAATCCTCTCTCTCCTTAATCTTCCCACCCCCCTCATTGACTCCTCTTCCTGTCGAGACTCTATCAATCCCGATCCCCTAACTCTCTGGCATCCCCCTGACCAACCTTTTTTCAAGCTCAATTATGACGGGGCGTCTAAAAACAACCCAGGCAGGGCAGGCTTTGGTGGTGTTTTTCGCAATTCTCAGGGTTCCATCCTATGGATATACTATGGAAATCTGGGGCATACTACCAACAATGTGGATGAGCTCTAAGTGATGGCCAAGGGTCTGGTCATTTCCAAGCAGAACAACTATTGGCCCCTTCAGGTTGAAGGAGACTCAATTGTCACTACCCAAGCATGCAGGAAACTTTAGCAGGGTCAAAGTGTGGCCAAGGTCTCTGACAGCTGGTGCCTCAACTGTATACTCCTTCGCATCAATTCCAGCATCATGGAAGTGAGAGGGCTTATGTTTCATGCTGTTAGAAGAAAAGCCAAAAATCTGGCCGACTACTTGGCCAACCAGGGGGTAACCACACAGGCGCGTCTCGTCTCTCACGGATGGAGTGGTATTGCTTCACCCGATATAAAAAAGGAATGTATGATTATCAATAATAAGGACCTACATAAGGAAGGCGTCATGTCGCATCCACCCGATCCTCAAAATCATCATGACTCTATACTCAATTAATGCTCTGTTGATGGCTTCGAGCGAGGGCTCGTCCTTGATAAGCTCGCCTTGGCATGCTCCCATGCTTAGTCTTTACTCTCCGCATGACACTATGATAAATGTGTGGGTGCGTCACAATTGTCCTCCCGCAGCTAGACAGCCTGAGAGTGAGCCCTTAAATTCCCTTCACCCAGCTTCTTTTCTTCACTTCCCTCTCTGGTTCAACTTCCCCTTTGCTAAGTTTAACTGCGGCCTCTTGTCATTCTGCTCCTCTGCTTTGTTCTCCCTCTGGCCCTCCGCTCCCCTGCCCTGCTCTCTCCCGCTGGCCCTCTTCCTTTCGTGGTTTCATTCTCCTACCATGGCCCCTCGCCGTAGGAATCCCCCTCCTCCCATCCAGCGAAGCCGCTCCTCCCAGTGGGAGAACCCTTCCCGCCACCCTGTCACTCGGGCAGAAACCCAGGCTTGCAATGCTGCTCACTTTTACAGAGACAACACTCCAGCTCTAGCAAGGGAAATCATGGTGGACTTGTAAACTGCTGCAGCGTCTTGGCGTCGAGCCACCCCGACTGAAACTGTGGATCACGAATTCCAATGGATTCCGGACCCTGGCTTGACGAGAAGCTGGGGAAACCTCTTCATGCGCTCCATTGATCTTCACTAGCATAAAAAAACTCTCCTTTCTATGGCGCTCCAAGAGCAAAGCAGAATTAGCAGATAGATGGATAATAAGATTCAGGCACTCTCGGACAAGTTCGAGACTTATGTCAAAACGGTTCACCATTTAAGATTTGTTGACAGTTCTTCACCTAATTATGAATTGCTGAAGAGGAATTATGGGCTTCAACAGCGTGCCGATGATCCTAATCTCAGGGTTAAAGTCGAGACCCCTTCAAAGGGCTCTCCTATGGGTGTTGGGCCCTCTCACCACCCCTGCTTTGACCTTGAGGAAGGGACTCCTGAACGACCGATCAATATAGATGATTTCTTCAGCGACAAAAACTCGGTGCCGCCCCCCTCGGGCCTTTAACTTCTTGGTTTATCTCTTGTTAGTGCCTGCTTCTCATGATTTTTGCTACGTAGAGCCTACGAGCTCTTTGTCTTCTTTTTGCTCTCTATTTTCGATCTCCCCTCTCAGTCTCCTTCCCCCTATTTCAAGATCCCTGAGATGGGGTTTGATTTTGCGCTCTTTATAGAGCTGCGGTTGTAAGCCAAGATGGCTCTTTTTGTAACATATGTTTTTTGATTAATGTGAATAGCTCCTATTTCAAGATCCCTGAGATGGGGTTTGATTTTGCGCTCTTTATAGAGCTGCGGTTGTAAGCCAAGATGGCTCTTTTCATAATATTATCGTCGTATTCAACCGTACCACACCGCCAGTTTACCAAAAAACAAAACTTTCCTTCTCTCTTTTATTTATATATATATATATATATATATATATATATATATATATATATATATATATATCTTCCTCTCTTTTTTTCAATTTTTTATTATGGCCAAAGGCCTCTAACAAACTCAGCAATGGAGAAACTCCAAACTTTGTAGCGAATGCTTCAGTCACGATGGCAACAAGGTTGACGATTTTTATGGTCAAAGACCTGGATCAAGGAGCATAGCTCTGTACAGCGATTAAGCGGCCGAAGGCTCGAACTGCTCTGATACCAAATGAAGCGAACAAAGTTCCATCTCAAACTAAATACTCCAGAAGACTTGGAATACAAAGATATCCATGAGGATACAAATATTATTATATAAAATGTATGAAGAATGAGATGAGATAGATAGATGATAAAATGTTACAATGAGGCCCTACTTATATACCTAGGCAGGTGACCTTTCATGACTGGGCATGTCTCTTAGACATGCCCTTTCACTAACTTAATGACTACTTACATAATCCTTAATTGACTATTTAATAATTATATTTTTTTTATTCGTTATGAATTATATTCATAACACTTATTAGGTTATGACTCAGAGTCATAACATACATCTGACTCTGAAGCCTTCAACTTGGCCGCTATTGATTACTTGGCTCGACACTCACTTGTGTTGTGAGTGGGGCTCTTATGGAACTAACGCCACTTTCCTTTATCCTTATTTATCATCATGGTGTTGTTCTTTTTTTGTAGCTTCAGTGAGTTTTCCTTGGTCACCCTGCCTTGGATTTTTATTTTGTTCCGTAGTTTGGGGGTGCCTTTCCCTTGCTTCGGATTCACAGATCCAAAGTATTGCTTCTTTCGTTTAAATTTTTTCTCAATATTAACAACTTATCGATAGACGATACCAAGAAAGTAGATGTCCAAGAAATCCATCTTGTCATAGATGTATTTGTGTAGAGATTCGCATTACTTGAGTACCAGATGCCGCTCAAAATCCTTGATACCAAACTTCGTGGAAAGGGTATGAAAAAAATTGTGAACTCTGACATATCTTGGTCCCTTACCTACCATATTGTGGTCCACTTTATATACTTATCTTCATAGCTCCCAACATGGTAATAATGTTCCTTGATAGCATCTTGGAAAGAATTCCAAGTGCTTGCGGCTGAAAACAGTGAGGGTTCCCTTTTATCCCTCTACTCACATTAGGTTTTCCACCATTCCGTGACGTGGGGAGCGGCTTTGAGGAGTGAAAAAGTAATATTTTTCCTATTGGAAAAATCACGAACCATAAATATTTTTCCAATAGATTTAACCATTTATCTATGACATATGCATCTATTTCACCTTCAAATATGGTAATGTCAAATTTTACTTGTACCTTAAAGGGAGTGGCGCCTCTAGGATTGTTGTTGAATGAAGATGTGTCACATGTGGGAATCTGTATAAGGATCTGGGCAAATTTGTCCATCATCGCATTCCTTTGTCGCTCAAGGGATTCTTCGAGAAATATTTTGAAATGATCTCTTGCTCCCTCGTCTTTCTTTTCTTCCACCATGGGAGCGTTTCGGGATCCACAAGGCCAATTTTGCAAAATTTCAGGTAGTTCAATCCCTAAGTCCTTATACCCCAACCTCGTTGGGAACGTGCACAAAAAAACAGAGAACAAGAAGACTGCTCTGACACCATTGATCCAGATTTATGCATGAACGAAATGAAATACATATAAGAACAAAAACACAAGGCTACAATGAAAATTAAACTTCAATTCATTGATAACAAAATACTAAAAAATATTTACTTGTAGAAAGGAAATAAACTAGCTTTTGTTGTAGAAATTGGCGACAAGAAGGGCTTATAATTTAATGTTCTCTTAATTAAATTAGAAGTAAATTTTAATTCCACATCACATGAAAACTTATATGAGTTAACTGTAATATCCCATTTCGGGGATATCTCTAAAACATGGCAAACTCCAACTAGAGATTGACTGGGAGGGCATTTACCGGATATGTCGTCTCTAAAAGAGAACGAGATCCTAGAGGATATCTAGCCCTTTCCAGACTCTATCTAAGAGAGAAATATAAACACACCAAGTGGTATAGAACTAGAATGCTCAAACAATAATAGTGCAGTAGACTGTAATATCCCAAAAATGGATTTTTCTGCAGATCATGCCAGAAAAATGAATTATTCAGGAATGTGGGCTTCAAATATCATAAAATATGTTTGAAAATGATCAGAAACCAAAAGAAGAATAGCAGCAACCTTTACTCAGCTTTTAAGGGCAAAAAGGTGGGGAAAAGTGAGGATTTTGGCCCTAAAATGAGTGCATAGGAAATTCTGCGTAAAATGACGGGTCAAGGTTCTGAAATATGTTAAATTAGGTCAATAGGGACTTCCATGTCAAATTTCAGCTCAAAACAAGGCGTTTTTCTAAGTTAAACAGTTCCTCCTTCCCGACTAGTCAAGAAAAACCCTGATTTCCCATGACTTTGAGTATGCAGAATTTTACTGAAGCAAGGGCAGCGTTTTTTCTGAAGTTACATGATTTAAAAAACTATGAGAAATAAGAGAATTATTTTAGGAATATGGCATGGGCATTAGCAAGGCTAAACAACATTTTTATATAGAAAACCCCTCAAGATTGAGGTGTCGCAAGACAAGAGAATGATCCAGAAACCCTTCAGCGTTTTCTCCAGTAGCTGTGAGATAAGAAGATGAATATATAGCCAATAATAATGTATAGCAGCAAGAGAGAGTACAATTCTTGAGGAAACAACCTCTCAAGAGAAGAAATGCAAGCCTCAATAATACATGTACATGGCAATGAAAGAACACTACTATTCTGCATAAACCCAGGCTATGAGAAACGCAGTCTATGATAGAAAACTGCTCCAAAATACATGGATATGACAATATATGGCCCAAATACAATAGGGGAGCAAGGCTCTAACCCTTATCAGCAAAAATACCTCAATCCTCCAAGGGATTGGCTGAAATACACAAAATGGCAAAAATGCCGGAGTTGCTGAGCAGCAGCTGCAACTCAAAACTGGAACTAAGTAGAGAAGGCTGTAGATGATGAAAAATCTGAATTAGACCTCCTCCAATGGATCTCCAAAGTGGAAGGCTGATCCTTACACTTGAGATCTCTTCCCCAAATCAATCTTCAACCCCTCACTGTAGATACACCATAAAAATAACGCAGTAACTAAGAGGGACTACGCAGTAGTGGAATAAAACACTTCGGCCAAGTGCCGAGATCTACAAATCAGCTCCGAAGTCCTCCAATCTGATCCTCCAAAGGAAAGAAATACTCTCCCTCTGAAAAACAAGAGAAGGAAGTGGTTTCGTAAAGTCACCACGGCAACACCCTACAACACAGTATTATGCTGCTACAGCAATAACGTTGTTCTGGAGGATGATGCTGAAAAACTAACCTTGCCCGAGCAGGCACTCGAAGTCCCCCGGGGCTAAGGGTGAGATCTCCGCACGGAGACACTCGGTCGCACTAAAAAGTGTTGTAGACAGGCTAAACAGCCAGCGTGCTAACGAAGACAAATGTCTCACTCAACAATCAATAACTCAAGCATGAATGAAATGAGGAGGCTCCTCCATCTTTTATAGTGTTGGTTTCCCTCCAAAACCCAATGTAGCCTCTCTCTCTCATCCACATCCTCATCCTTATCCACATCCTCATCCTTATCTGCGCAGAAGCTTGCAGAAGCTTCTAGAGTGTACATAGGCCCCCTCCTCCACGTGGTGTTGGGTCCCCCCCTTGACTCCCACTTAAGTCACAACGTTGTGCTACTAGGTGGATGTCTTATTTCACTTAAGTGAGTTAGACCCTCTTCACTCACTTTTTATTTATTTACAAACTATAAACGGAAAAATAAACAAAATAGAATATTCCAATTAGTTGTCGCTAATTAGGAATATTACATTAACTAAGTCAGGAAGACTTAGTTAGCTCAATTAATTCAAGTTGGGGGTCAAACTGGAGGCATGTAGAGTTCACTTTAAGTTTTAGAGGGTCCAGTTAGAGTTTATTTAGAGTTGTAATTAGTCAACTCAATTATTTGAGTTAAAATCAGTTGAACTAGTTCTAACTAAGAGATGAGCTAGTGATAGGTCCAGTGAATTCAATCTGATTTAATTCACATGCAGTGATCAATCAGATAACTAAAAATTCGTTATAAATAGTTGTTTCATGTCAATTCAAAGAGTGACCCAGTTGAGATTGGAGTTAAAGGGAAGAGAACTATTAGTTGTATAATTATAAAATTGTACAGGTCATGCATGAGGTCAGCATGATGCCTTAGATGAATTGTGCAATCAATTCTTGGGATTTCCTAATTAATAGGGGTTCAATTCCTCCAATAATGAATAAGAAAGGTTGAGAAACCCAGAGCAGAAAATTGGTTAAGTATCATACCATTCTTACTAGGATCAGAGTGAGACAGTCACAAATATTGCAGAGGTTTCTCAGGAAGGGAAATAACACTATATTGTTTCATACTCTTGACTTAATGCAATATACAGATAGCGGGGTTTTAGCTGAGGTTTTCCCCATATATATCTTTATGTTTTACGATTGAAATTATTTCTCTTTCTTGTTAATGTGATTGTGCAATAGTAATTGGTTTCCGTAATTTGTAGAATTGATTCAGTTTTTTTTTTAGCATATTACAAGATCAGTTGAATCTATTTAGATATTTTCTACACACGTGATGGTATCTTATCTCTGAGAAGATATGTGGTGGCTAGATGCCTCTAAACTATGTTACAATGAGGCTCGAAGGCTTATTTATTTTTGAGAAACAATGGGAAACCCTAAACATCCAAAAACATAACCCTAGGAGATGAAGCGCCAAAATTTTGTGGGCCCCGTTTGGGTAAATTGGTACATCAAATTCTCAGGGTCATAACTTTGGCATTCGATATTCATTTGACACGTACGATACCTCATTAGAAATATCTATCGAGGAACTACAAATTTCAATTGTAAACCATTGTAATAGGCTATGGGTTTGCCTATTTTAAAAAACAAACATCATTTTTTGGCTCAAATTGGCTCTGGAAGTTCAAGACCCAGAAAACTGCCAAAAATAGTAAATTATGCTACAATTAAGGAAATTGAAAGAAACAATGGTGGGGGTCCAAATGGAATAGGAGGGTGGAAACCAATATCCACCTGGTAGTGAGGTGATAAGAGTAGATATTGAGAACATTCTCAAATATTTCAAAGCAAATATACACAATTCCCTAAGCTACTATTTGGGCACACTACAAAAGAAGAAGAAAAGTCAGAAACCAAATTATCCCTAGCCATCTTCTACCTAAAATGAAAAAAAAAAAAAAAATACCCACTGAAGGAATGTCCCTTGGATTAGATTGAGTTCTATGCCATGTTTAGCAAAGAACATGCCACAAATAACTACCCATCTCTGCTGTTGAAATTTGCAACAAGAAACAGTGAAATTGGCATCCAGAAACAACATCCAGAAATGGCTACCATGGAGGCTTTTGATTTAATTATTTCTTAATTAAATTAGAAGAAATGTGTGTCAAATTTATTTATCCCTTAAATAAATTGTAATTTTATCTCATAATCACTTGTAATAGTTAATTGAGTGTCATAGACTCGGTTAGCTCTTGAAATTAAAGTTGAGGGTGGTTGGTGAGGCATGTAGAGTGATTCTATTTGTTTTAGAGTCCAATTTGCAGTTAGTGTATTAGTTTAATGCATGAGAAATCAGTTAACTCAATTAAGTGAGTTAAAGTCAGTCTAACTAGTTGTAACTGATTGTCGCACTAGTGAGAGGTCAAGTGAATTAAATCAGATTTAATTCACATGCAGTGATTTGTCAAGTGACAGGTGATTTACTATTAATAGTTGCATGCATGTCAGTTCTGATGAAGACCCAGTTGAGACAAAAGTTAAAGGGAAGTTAACTATCAGTTTTATTTTTAGAAAATTGCCCAAATCTAGTTAAAACACCATAGGATTTCCCATGATCTTTGCGCAGTCAAGGAAGGTTGAAATTCCTAAAGAATAGGGATTACATTCCACATGAATTGCATGAGCAAGGTAGGCTGAAGACAGGTTGAGAATTGGCTAAGTAATAGCCCAATTTTGTCTGGATCAGTGTGTTAGTCATTAGTAATTTTTGCTATTTGTAGATGACTAAATATTAGCCCTAAATTTCTAAAAACAAGATTCCTGAATATTGTGAGTTTTATAAATCTCACTGCCTTCATTATCCTTAAACCAAATTTTTCACTATTCTACCATTTTTCCATTTCATGGTCACCCTGCCACTCCTGAAAAACTCCTTATGGGTTTGTGTCACTCACCTCCATCATGTTTCCTACCTATAACCTTATCACTATGTTTTTTCCCTTGCCCATAACCCCACTTTGCACCTAGGCTCACCTAAATCTATGCCTTCCCATGTTCACCACGATTCCTTAAACATTTGATGGTCTCAAAACTATCTCTATAGACTCTTTAGATAAATCAAGTACATTGGATTTTGGATCTTCAATACATAAATTTGTCAAATACTCTGTTTTAACACTTGAAGACCCCAAACCAAGTTTCAGTGAAGGACCAGGTCAAAGGATCCTCCCGCTAGCTCATTAAGGTTTCATAGGTTGTAGGGTCATCTTTGGTGTTTTAAGCATTGTCTTTATGTATTAGAAGTTGGTTCAGATATAAAAGAAGATCAGCACATGATTGTCCAAGAAAGAGTAGAAAATCTCCAAATAGGGCTACTTTTTCAAATTCAAGTTTTGCAAAGGGTAAAAGTGCTTGGCATTTCTGTAGGAGTGTCAAGAGGTCAATCAGCAAAGGAAATTGATAAGGTAACTGATATGTTCCTAAAGGAAGACAGGAATCAATTGTTCTTAAGGAGAATCAAGGTTTTCAAGCTAAAATGGGCCAGCAGTATGCCAAGCAGGGATCCAATGCAACAAAACACATGAAGGAGGCACACTAAGAAAACCAAACATGAAAGAAGTTTTTTAGAAATTATAGATGAAAAGGGGAAAAAGGTGAGGTGAACTAGACAGAAATGAATGAACTTGAAAGTGTTATAGAGAACTTAGAAGACAACACTGATAATTGTTTTCAATCATTCCACACACCTAGGGTTTTGGGAGGATGGTCAAAAGAGGTAAAATGATGATGTTAAGCCTCCATGATGACAGCAGAAGGAATATTTGAAGGGACTGTTGTGAGTGACATCCCATAGTTTTCCAAGGTAAAATTCCTCGCTATTTCAATGAACAAAGAGGTAAAGAGTATCAGTGAGAGGAGGGTCAAATTCTCATTTCAGTCACTTACTCTCAGTATGTCAAAAGGATAAAAAACATAGTGTTGAGCTCCAAGATGGAAACCAAAGGTGAATATATCAATTTTCAAGAATAAAAGGAAAGGTCAAGGTAGTATGTTATGGCACCTACAAATCAGAAGTGGCCAAAGAAGGTTTAAGTCATTGTTTGAATTCCATAATGCATGTCAAAGGAGTGTTGTGATAGTGTTTCCTTGTGTTTCTAGTCTCAAAGGTGTCAAAAGAAAACATATGAAGCCCCTAAGATTAAAGAAGGTCAAGTTCATCATCCAATCACCTGTGGAAGAAAACAGTGTAAAAAAGGGTCAGTAAGAAGAGGTAAAGGTTGAATTGAAATGCATAATGGAAGCAACAGAGAATCAACTTCGTCCTTTGAAGTCATCTGCAAACCAAAATAACAAAAGAGTTGGTAAGAAAAGCAAAAGCAAATTCCAAGTTAGTATTTTGGTCACCTGCAGCAAAAAAGTCAAAAGATATCAGTGAAAGTGACAAAGGTTTGAGAAACATTAGAAAGAGGGTTTGTAAAGATAAATTTAAACCCTTAAGCCTATAAAAGGTCATTTTAACCCTTCAGACAACTCATTATTCACTTGCAAGGATCAAAGACAGTCAAGGAGAAAAAACTACGAAGTTTCTAAGGCAATCCAGGCAAGTTCACCTAGCGCTGCGCGTTCAGGACCACGCTGCGCACCTGGGAAATTTCCACGTGCAAAATTACTCTGCGCTGTGCCCCTGGAAGTACACACTGCACATTTGGCTGAATGTTGCGCGTTTGCCCGACAGGCCCAGCAAACACGTTCAGAGTTGCGCCCTTGCCAACCCGACAATTCAATCAGCCCACACCACTGCGCGTTCAACTCAACCCGACAGCCCGTTCAAGCGTTGGGCGTTTGGCCAGGAGGGCCTCTACACCAGTTCAAACCCTCAAATCAACTCAAGGTCTCCTCAAATTTCCTCCAAGGGTTTTTCAAACATCTTTATGAGGTAAGTACAAGACATCACCTCCTCTTCAAAGTTTTCTGTCATTTGGTTAAAGAAATGGACCCTAAGGAGATGAGTTAAATGTCATTAAAGCCTCCCTCATCTGTAAAAAAATAAAGAACAGTTAAGACAGGGGTAGATTAAGGTGGTTGCAGTGGTTTGGAATTAGTCATCCATCAAAGCTTGAAAGCTCTATCCTTTACACTAAAAGCAGATTGAATTTTCCTTACCCTTTTCCATTTCAGAATTTGACATAAGAGCAAAGTGTGTCCAAGCAGAGTTTTTGTTTACAAATCAACAAGGGTAGTCATTAATTTTGCCTCTCACTCACAGTAATACACCCTACCCTCACTCATTCACTCTTCCACTTGTAAAAACTGCCTTTTTCATCACCATCCCATTTACCCTCTTCCACATCCATTTCATAAGAAGAGCCAAGGTTTTCAAAGAAAAAGTGAAATGTCAAGGGAAGGTGACAATGGTAGTGGTGAAGAAGGCCAAGTGCCAATAATGCATCAACACATAGGTGGGAGGATTAATAGGTTTGAACCTCAAAACACAATGGAGCTTAATGCCTCTCCTATGATTGTCACATATTTCCAAAACGTGGGATGTTTTCACTTTTGTGAAAGAGTACAATCGGTACAAAGCCATCCTGAGCTAACTAGGTTATTCATCCTTAACCTACATGACAAACAATCAAACTTTTCAGGGGTGACCTTTGAGCTCTCCTCATATGCCATTGTCAATTCCACAGGCATACCTAGTGTAGGAGAAAAATGGTTCAAGCGGGCCAATCTTGACCTGAGGTGCTATGAACCCTTCCTAAAGCCTAGATACCAAGAAAAATGCAAATATATATTTCCTTTCTCACATTTGCTAGAGAGATATGCACCTTTGATGAGAGTGATCATGAAATACTTTGCATGTGAGGGATGGTTCTCTAGGCTTTACTCTTATCATATTATGCTACTCGTGCACTTTACTAGGGTCAAGATGCTACACCTACCCTACTACCTCTATAGGAGTATTGAAAATATTTCCTTTATTGTACAAAAGAGAGCCTACCCCTAGCAGATGCAAAGCCTCTTCCACCACTCTCTTATCAAAATGGTTGTGATGCATCAATTGCAACAAAAGGGTATTCCATGGGAGGTTTTCATTTCTCATGAAGTGTTCACCAATCCACAGGCCCACCCTCAGCAAAATGTGCCTTCATCATCCCATCCTCTTGTCCCTACTCCTCTATCATCTCCTATTGACCATGCTTCACCATCTACACATATCCCTTCACCTCAGGACAACCCTCCTTCATCACTTTGTCACATTGCATCAGCCAAAGAGGGAAGTGACAATGAGCAATCTAGTGACAATGAAGGAGAGGGTAATGATAAGTCAAGCAGTGAGGAAGAAGGAGATGAAGAAACAGAGGCCACTAATGAGGCAGAAAGCATGGAAACTGAGGGCAATGATGATGTTGGAGATGAAGAGTCAGAAGGCAGTATGGATACAAATGAAGAAAGTGGCAAAGATGACAATGAGGCAGATGATGATGCTAATGATAGCAGTGACACCATGGACCAAAATGTCAGTGAGGCTGATGATAACAGTGAAGAGAATGAAGAGGTTGATGATAGAAGTAAAGAGCATAGTGAAGATCATAGCAATGAGGCAAGCAGCAGTAAAGAGGGAGGCAGTGATAGTCATGGAAGCAATCATGATGGCCATGAGGACAGTAAAAACAATGAGGCTCATAGTGGTAATGATGATGGTGTAGGGAGCAGTGCAGAAGACAGTGAGGCTCATAGTGTTGATAAAGGCAATGCAGGAACCAATGATGAAGAAAGCAGTGTCAATGAGGAAGAAAGCAACAATCATGATGGCCATGATATCAGTGCAGATGATAATAATGATGATGATGATGTTGACACTGATCAAAATAGCAAGGATATCAGTGATGATGTTAAGAGCCATGTTAGCAGCCATGAGACCAGTCAAGAAATCAGTGATCATGATGGAATTGAGCCTATAGGCAGTGATGATATGGAACACAGCGAGGCTCATGGTAGTGTTGAAGATAATAAAGAAAGCAGTGATGTCAGCATGAAGGATACAAATGAAGAAGTGAACCAAGATGTTAGTGAGCCAAACAAAGATGACCACAATAATAAAAGCAAGACATATGGCACTGAGATAGACAATATTGAACCTCTTCCTTTAACATACCAAAGAGGAGAAAGGCATGTGTTTGTTGCCCTCAAGAGGCAAGGGACCTTGCCTTATACATCCACTAAGAAAATTGACAAAGTCAAACAAAAGATCACTAGTGAAGAGGAAGAAGACAATCATGAGGTTGAAAAATAATTTGAACTCATTCATGTGAACAGTGATGAGGAAAATGAGGAAAAGATCACAAGCATGTTTCTACAAAGAAATTATTCCAAAATCAGAGACTTGGAAGCCAATCTAGCTAGATCTAGGAGTGTGATTCACTACTATGAAGTTGAAAACAAGAAGCTGCAGACTCAACAAGCTATTTATGAGATCAGGGCTATCAGAGCCCGGAAAGAAGCATAAAGGACACAGGTAAAGCTAGCTAAGTTCATGGGAACTTATGAGGAAAGTGAAGATGAAGAAGGACAACAGTCTAGAATAAGACCAAGGACAATGGGACTAAGGAAAGCCTTAGCCCGAGAGAAGGAGCAAGAAATAGCATTGGCATAGCAGCTCACTCCAGGTGAGTTGCTTGCCATGGAGGTAGACTATAATCGGGATCCTTGGCTAGATATGGCCAACAAATTCTTAGAGGATCAGTTAGATAAGACAAAGAGAGACCTTGACCTCCAACGGAATATGGCCAAACATTACGCTTTGAGGAAAAAAATAGCAAGGGCCAAGCTCAAAAGAGCCCTTGCCAAAATTCAAGCACTCAAGGAGGCCAAAGACCAAGCAAACCTTGAAATCCTTGTTGATGCTTCCATACAAGCATCCCAGACATAAAAAGCAAGGCAAATCTAAATTTTGGGAACTTTTTGGAAATTTTGAGTTTTTGTTGATTTGGAGGGCCAAGGGCGCAGCACCACTGGCGTTGCGCTCTTTTTTGAGGCATCCTTAGGAGAAATGGTTTACATTTTTGGATTTTTCAGGTCAATTACAGCATGCACACAACATTTCAGGTCATTTGGAGTTGATTTGGTCTTTGAAAAGGGTCAAAAACATGCCAAATTTCACCTTTCTACCTCATTTTCAGGGTTGGCGCTGCGCCCTTAGAAGCCTTGGTAGTTTTTGTTTTTGAACTGGAAAATGAAGTCCAATCAGGAAACCAAGGGCATTTTTGGAAAGTAGACTTGACAAGCTTTCCAATGAGCTATCACGGAGCTCATTTTGACATCAGGAAGGCCTTCAAAACTCAACTGCAAGGAGACCTATTTTTCCGGTGCAGGCGCTACGCCCTTGGACCTCTCTGTTGTGCTTTTGCCAAAAAGTCAACAAAAGACATAAATTTATGGAAAATGGATATTTTAAGTTTTTCGGGGAAAATCACTCCCAAGTTAGGTGTTATAAGTTATGTTGCATTTATTTCATTAGATATTATGTGTCTTGGGCCTTGCATGGTCTCTTAGCACATAAATGAAATTTATGAGTAGTTGATGGTTTTCAAAACCCTAGTTAGGGTTTTGACCCTCCAATGCAAGTTAAATAGAGCATGGAGGCCTTATTGTATTTTTTTGGTTGGTAGTTGGATGACTCTTGAGATTAATACATAGACTTGGAGATTGAAGAGAAATTGGTTTTGGTGTTTGTGGACGGCTTGACTTGCTTGACAATGGAGAAGGCTTCCTTGCAGGATTCCTGAGCATAGTCAATGGTGATGTGTTCCTATTTAGTTCTTGTTTTCTTATGTTATCATTTTGTTCCATCTTTCTATTTGCAGTAGGACAAAATGTTTAGGCTAAGAAATGTTGTTCAGAGGCACCTTAGCTCTTTTTGTTCTCTACTGCTTCTATGTTTTCCTCTGCTAGGTCAGTTTAGAGAATTCTTGGTTGCTCTCTAAATCCACTTATGCTTGTTTATCTTAAAGATGATTCAATGAATCAAATGTCAAAGATGTTTTATGGTTAGCCCTGCTCTTCTGATATTACGTAAACATTGTTTTTAAGATCTTTACTTTGAAGTGTTGCTAGTTAGGTTCAGCTAAAGAGATCTATGATTTGTTATGCCCTTTGTTTATCCTAAATAGTTGCTTTGGAGGTCTTTATAGCTTGATTAATGAAGTTTAGGAGTTCCCTCTTCTTTGATCTCTGTTATATTTCTATCTCTAATGTTTTATAATCTTGAAGGTGAAATCACTAGAAGATTTACAAGTTTCTTGCCTTCTATAGTTCATTGGATTGTTTGTCTTAAATGCTTATTTGCTAGAGTTTAATCGGAGAAGTTATTGGTATGCCCTGCATTTGATTATTTCTTCATGCTTAGTAGTTTTAAGACCATTCTTGTTTAAAGTATTTGCAAGGATTCTTAACTGCCCTTTTGCACCTACTGTGTTCACAAATTTAATGTTCATTTCATTCACATAAGCCCTTAGACCCATCTGACCATGTTAGATTTTCCCTGTGATGCACCCTGATCTGTTGTTAAACTTTCCATGACCTTTTGTAGACTCCATAGCCCAATGACTTAAAACTCTCTCACTCTATCTATTATGCTTAATCACCTACCCAACCAAACAAACAAACTTTGTACCTAACAACTAGCCTAAAATCAAACCCTAAAATCAATCAAGTTCACATCCTTACACAAACATAGAGGGAACCCTCTCTGAGTCCAGGAAGGCTAGGTTCTAGGACTCCAAAGACTGGTCTGATGTTACCCCTGTACATTTGGTTTTTCCAATCTAACAAATTACGGGGAGCTAACACAGTGTGAGACAGTCAAGATAGTGTAGCAAACTCTTGTGAGAAGAGTGCATTGTATTGTTTCATGATTCCTTGGTTCATTATACAATAGAGATAGAGGGGTTTTGAGAAGCAAGCTTTCCCCAAGAAAATTATTTGTGTTGTGGATTGATTTGCTTCTTTCTCTTACTTGGTTTGATTGTGTGATCGTGTTTAATTTCCATAGAATTAATTTTAGAAGGCTTCGGTATCTTGCTCTAGTATATTGCATTATCAGATTGAATCCATTGGTATAAATATTGTTTGTATAATTTCTACATGGTATTAGAGCGGGAATTTTTTGGCCGGCGAGTTTGTAGAGAATATATGAAAATTTTGATGCAAAATTTTCAAAATCAAATAGCATATTTGTATTCCTTGCGAAAAAATACCTAAATTGAAAAAAATAATCGGTCGAATCGAAGCTCGGATGAGGGAGATATCGTCGATTTAAAATCAGATCTTTTTTTAGAAAATTTTGTGACGGCGAGACAATTACAATGTGCGCAAGTCAGAAAAAGAAAGAAATCCAAGGGAAATAAGTCCCAAGGCAAAGAGGGCAAGAAAGACTTGTCAAAGATTAGATGTTTTCATTGTCACGAGCATGGGCACTATGCTACAAATTGTCCACAGAATAAGGCAAGCAAGAAGGAGCCTGCAGTTGCAGCGGGTGAAGCATTGGCTTTACAGTTCGAGCTTGATTTTACTCTCATTGCATGCATGGCCAGCACCGTAATGGGATGCATGTGGCATTTAGACAACAGTGCCTCGTTCCATATGACGGGGAATAGAGATCTCTTCAGTGACTTGGAGGAGAAGGACCTCCAATAAAGCATAGAGTTTGGAGATGACGAGAGGTATAACGCGACCGACATAGGTACAGTTACCTTTCAGAGGGAGAATGGCTCCTATCTGATACTAGCAGATGTTTTGCATGTTTCGGGCCTAAGGAAGAATCTTTTCTCCATAGCGGTATTGGAAGAACATGGTTATGAATTAATGTTTAGAAAAGGAAAATTTTTCCTTAAACACATAGCCACGGGTCAAGTGAAGTAGATTGATGAACGAGTCAAGAACCTGTATGCTCCCGAGGTTGAGGATGCATGCAAGGCTTTGAGGAGAAAATCAGTGGTTAGTGACTTGGTGGTTGAGAGGGAGTAATTATCTCTCAACATGCAGCCTCAGAAGTGGTCTTAGAAAGTTTGTGGAGCAGCCACAATTGGAGAAGCTGAGAGGAGACTGAGTGGAAGAGTCTACTCAAGAAGAGACCTCCAGGAGGGGGGAATTTTGAGCCAGATGGGCAGAGGGAGTACTGCAACTATACCTCCAGGTGTGAAGTGGATAGATGTGTAGAATTAATTCCAAGAAGAAATTTAGGCAGGGTTCATTGAGATGGTGTGTCTCATGGATCGAACCTGGCTACGAGGAGCCCACAATACATCAGTAGTAGAAAGGATCAGTTAGATTGATGCATTCAGAGGTCAGGAAGACATAAATCAGAGTGACAGGTGTCAAATACTGGAGCGTAGATCAGAGTTGGCAGCAGTGCAGAGTGCATGGATGCAGATGTCAGCAGCGCAGAGAGTCCAATAGACATGTGCAGTAGGATCCAACAGTCAGAAGAATCTAATAACAGATGCATTATATTGATTCAGTTGTTGGAGGCTATTCAGTTTCAGGAGAGTTGCATGTGCGAACAACACTAGAGAAGTGTTGAATGCAAGAACATTCCAAAGGTACCGGATCGGGAAAAATTGATTACTTTCTTGTTGAGAGGGAGTGTTGAAGTTTGCAACAAGAAACAATGAAATTGACATCCAGAAAATGGCATCCAGAAATGGCTATCATGGAGGCTTTTGATTTAATTATTTATTAATTAAATTAGAATAAATGTGTGTCAAATTTATTTATCCCTTAAATAAATTGTAATATTATCTCATAATCACTTGTAATAGTTAACTAGGTGTGATAGACTCAGTTATCTCATGAAATTCGAGTTGAGGGTGGTTGATGAGGCATGTAGAGTGATTCTACATGTTTTAGAGTTCAAGTTTCTGTTAGTGTATTAATTTAATGCATGAGAAATCAGTTAACTCAATTAAGTGAGTTAAAGTCAGTCTAACTAGTTGTAACTTATTGTTGCACTAGTGAGAGGTCAAGCGAATTAAATCAGATTTAATTCACATGCAGTGATTTGTCAAGTGACTGATGATTTACTATTAATATATGCATGCATGTCAGTTCTAATGAAGATTCAATTGAGACAAAGGTTAAAGGGAAGTTAACTATCAGTTGTATTTTTAGCAAACTGCCTAGATGCAGTTAAAACACCATAAGATTGCCCATGATGTTTGTGTAGTAAAGAATGGCTAAAATTCCTAAATAATAGGGATTGCATTCCACATGGATTGCGTGAGAAAGGCAGGCTGAAGATAGGCTGAGAATTGGCTAAGTACTAGTCCAATCTTGTCTGGATCAGTGTGAGACAGTTAGGATAGTGCAGCAGACTCTTGTGAGAAGAGTGCATTGTATTGTTTCATGATTCCTTGGTTCATTATACAATAGAGATAGATGGGTTTTGAGCAGCAAGCTTTCCCCAGGAAAAATATCTGTGTTGTGGATTTATTTGCTTCTTTATCTTATTTGGTGTGATTGTGCAATCATGTTTAATTTTGTGGCCTATAAAATACCATGGAAGCAAAAACCCCAAGGTACGGTTCAAGACCAGTCTCAATGTTATAATTCTATTGAACTAACCCTTTTATGCAATATGTTTCTAATCCATGGTGTCTTCCAACACAGCCATGGATGAATCCCCCCCCAAAAAACCAAATTTAGCAATAAGGATGGAGAAAACCTACTTACATAGGTCCTTAATAGGTCATTGTACAACCAACCATGCATCTCCTACCCCCTTCATAGATGCAAGAATCCAAATCATCCCCTCCTTGTCCACAGTTACCTTCACAAACTATTCCTAACCCTGATAATGGGAGGGCAGGCCAACCAACACAAGACGTTGAACTTACCAACTACTCTATCTATTATATCTCTTAGACTACCAAGATATTCATCTTGATTTTGGGTAGACACTAACCCAAAACCATCCTCTTGTTCATATTAAATATTTGAATGATGATAGCTAGAATGAAGACCCAAAACAAAAACAAACTCCTCGACCTTTGAGTGATCATGCATGCTTGAACCCTAAAACCCACCTTATCCAAATAGACTAAACCAAGAAAAACTTATTACTCATCCCGATTTTGACTTCTCAGGGGAACTCAAGAATGTGTGTGTTAAAATAACACTATTCCAAGCCATCAAGGATGTGCCTATATATTAAAAAGTGGCACAGGAACATTGTTTAAGAAGGCATAATCAAAGAACGAAGTGTCCTTAAATTGTCAATGTTATGGGCAACCTTTCAAATTAACTAGGTAGGGGGTAGGTTCTTGCAACCAAATATTTTGACACTAACAACCTGATAGTTAATGTAAAAATAAAAAATACAATGATTCTTAACACATTAATTGATTTAGGAATTTCAATTAATGTCATGACTTGAGAAACCGTGGAAGCCCTATGATTCTCTCGCCTTAGGAAAACCCCTACTTTACTCCAACTTGCTAACAAATCCACCATTAAACCAGAGGGAATATTAGAAGATGTAGTGACCTCCCTAAGTTCATGGGAATATTCCACTGACTTCGTGGTCCTACAACCCAAATCCTCTCTATGTGGGTATCCTCTAATCATAGGAAGGTCATGGCTAGCCAATGCCAATGCTTATATTGGCTACAGGTTTGGTAATGTAACCATCTCCCGTGAGTCCTATACAAAACAAATAACCATGTATCCTCCCACTAAACCCAACATAGATTTTGAAACACCACTCTAGGTGATGAAGAGGATAGTGATGAAGAAGGAGAAGCTCACCAAGTTCTCTCTATAAACCAGTATCTATCCATTAGAGAGAAAACTTAGGATGATGAAATTATTGATTTAATAAATTCTTCCTCTACTTCAACCAACTCACATATTCTTGACCATGTTATGCATTCAAAAACACAAGCTTCTCTTCCCTCAACAAGAATTTCACCTTTAGAAAATGAGCCCTCAACTGAAGAAGACCTAGGTCCCACTACAAAAACTATAGAAATTAGCCCTAGAAAGACCTAAAACATCAATCAGGTGTTGACTTAACAACAAAAAGAGCGACTAGCTAAAGTGTTGCAAAGGCACGATGATGCCTTCACTTGGGCTTACTTTGATATGAATGGGATCCATCTGGACCTATGTAGACACCATATATACATTAAATAAGGATCTAGACCCATTCACTAGCCCTATTGCAGGATGAATCGAGTACCGAGGGAAATAGTGAAGGAAGAGTTGTAGAAATTTCTTGAAGTTAACTTTATCTATGCAATTTGGGACAAACAATGGGTCTCCTCTCTTATTATTGTACCAAAGGAGAGTGGTAAATGGAGTATTTTTGTGGATTATCGAAAACTCAACAAAGCAACAAACAAAGACCATTTTCCACTTCCATTCATTGACCAATTCTTGGATATGCTAGCATGGAAGAGATACTTTTCTTTCCTCGACGGATTTAGTGGGTACAACCAAATCTATATCACACTTGAGGATCAATACAAAACAAAGTTTACCTATCCATGGAGCACATTTTCATAACGTGTTATACCACTTGGGTTATACAATGCTCCTACTACCTTTCAAAGAGCTATAGTTGGTATATTTTTTAGACTTAATTCATGATTGTGTTGAAATATATAGGATGAATTTATATCATATGGTGATGAATTTGATGAGGAATTAGCAAATATGGAGAAAACATTAATAAGGTTTAAAGAATCTAATTCTGTCCTCGGTAATGTGAACTGTGAAAGATGTTAAATAATGACATCATATTGGGGCACTACATTTCGGCTAAAGGCATCTAAGTGCATCCAAAAAGAAAAAAAGGTAATATTAAACTTGTTGAATCCACACTCACAAAAAGAGGTATGAAGTTTCTTAAAACATGTTGGTTACTACTATCTTTTTATTGAATTTTTTTTCACAAATTTCTCATCCATTGTTTGCTTAATTAACAAAAATTATAAGCTTTTGTGGACAGAGAGTTGCTAATATGCATTTGAAGAACTATAATCCAAGGTATCTAAAGCTCTTATTTTGAGAGAAACAAATTGGTCCCTCCCATTTCACATCTCTATAAATTCATAAGACATTGCCATGGAAGTTGTTTTAGAGAAACTAGTAGGCAATGATTTATATGCAATCTACTGCATCAACAAAAATTGTTCACCCACATAACTAAATTATACAATAATAGAAAAAACAATTTCTTGCAACGATACATGTGATTAATAAGTTTTCACATTACATCGGGATATCTAGTAGTATTGCACATTGACCATGCTTCTATATAATGTTTAATAATCAAACCAATTAATAATGTTAGGGTAACTGGGTTGTTATTGTTATTACAAGAATATGATATAACCATCTTTAAAAAACTAGGGAAAGATAATGTAGTGGTTGATTTTGTTTCAAGACGTGCATCTAACAAAAATGAGCCTCCTATGGAGGATTCTTTCCCTTATGAGCACTTATTTGCGGTTTCTACTAACTCTCTTTGGTTCACAAGCATCACTGATTACTTGGCTACATGCAAATTTCCACATATTTATCTTCAAAGGAGCAACAGAATATCATCAAACTAAGTTGGATGTTCTCATGGATTGACAATTGTCTCTTCTACACAATACCAGATCTCATCATCTAGAGATATGTGTGAGAAGGAAAGATCTATGATATCTTGAAGGCTTTCCATGATGATCCGTGTGGGGCCATTTTGTAGATAAGAGAATTAGGTACAAGGTACTTCACCAAGGGTACTATTGGCCCACCATCTTCAAGGATGTTGAGGAATGTGTAAAGAGGTGCAACAGTTTACAACACGTGGGAAAACCAATATAATGTGATGAGATGTCATTATAGCCACAATTGGTATTGGGACCATTTAATAATTAGGCCCTCAATTTTGTGGGACCAATAAATCCTCATTCCCGCCTTAATTCCTACATCCTAGTATGTAAAGATTTTTTGATGAAGTGGATGGAAGCCACCATGTTCATAATACCTTGTGAAATAGTTACTAATGGAGGGACTCAACTAACTTTGAGGCTCCTTGAATACTTAATGGACAAATACAATATTAAACACATCGTTACTACACCATATCAACCACGGGACACTGGGCAAGTAGAAGGGATAAACAAAATTATTAAGGCTATCAAGGCTATCATCACCAAGACTATCCAAATACACCCCAAGGACTAGGCTAACAGACTCCTTGAAGCTTTATGGGCCTACCAAGTGACATGGAGGACTACTACCGACTACACCCGATATGAACTGGTGTATAGAAGAAAAGTACTATTTCTAATTCAAATAAATATTTAGACACACATAACAACGATACAACTTGGAATATACTTATCTAAAGCCCAAAAGTATAGACTCTTATAGATCAATGAGTTGGATGAAATTTACTAGGATTCCTTGCACCAAACAACAACAATACAATATCAAAGAGCCAAGTGGTAAGACAAGTTGATCAAGAAGAAGAAATTTAAAGCTAGAGACTAGGTCTTGTTATTTGACTCCAAAGTTCAAATATTTCAGAGGGAATTTCCAAACTTAATGGCTTGAGCCCTATGATATTCATACTATATATGATAACAAAGCCATCTAATTTCACACCATCGATGAATAGATGACTCATTTGATGGCAAATGGACATATGCTTCAGTTGCATCATAAACTCTTATCCAAGGAAGCCTATTTGAGGAGGATCACCAATTGATGGCATAACTTGGAGATCATTAAGAAAGGAGGAACCTCTACTCGATGATTTATTCCACCATCATGTAAAAAGAAAACACATGAACAGAAGGGCACTTCACGGTTTCGTGATGGTTATGTCAAGATCCTTTTGCTCATACTCTTATCGTTTCTTTACAAATTTTATTAATATTAATATTTTTATTTTTATTTATTTTATACTAATAAACTACTTTTGAGGATATGCATAATGGGATTTTGCATTTGTTGCAACTCCATAGTCATAACCTTATTGTTGCAACTCCATTACACAACCTTGTTGTTGAACTCCCCTTGTTGCAACTTTGTTGTTTTCTAGGGATTGTTATTACTCTGATGTTGCATCTTAGTGATCAAAAGTTAGTTGTTGCAACTTAATGATGAAAATCCAATTGTTTCAACTCTAGAGCATTGTTGTTTTAACTTTGGAGCATTGTTGCTAAAAATTTGTAGCTTTGTTGCTTCAACTCCACTATTATGATCCTGATAGCTAGAATGGATGACGACAATTCCCATTGTGACACCATGACCAGACTGAGCTATAATTATAGCCAACACTGTTTTTGTGACTCTAAACATTGTTGTTGCAACTTTCAACACAATTGTTGCAAATTTTGGATTATGCTACAAATCTAATCCCAACGGGTATTGTAGTTATCCTATGGGGCCAATACATCAATGCGACAGAGGTACATGCTATAAAAACCACTTATGGTAAGTCAATGGGTACATCTCTCAAATTTCTTAATGAATATCATTCATTGCCATTACTTAAATTGACCCCTAATTTGAAACCACTTGCATCGCTTACTGCCACCACCAACTTATGACATGAGTGCCCTATCACATAAATCGATCCCTTCTATAATTGAAAATCTCCACCCTCCAAAACCATTTTGCAACCATAATCTACATGAGCTTTGAGTAGGATGAATGGCGAGCTCATTTGACCACAAGGAGGCTACAAGGGAAATAAAATTGGAAGCATATGACCATATAATATATATATATATATATATATATATATATATATATATATATATATAAAGAGGGTTGGATGGAGTATATACACAAATTGCAATGATATGATGATGAAGTGACCCTCAAATTTTCCATGAATTTTAAAGAAAATAGGTCTATAGTGGTGGGGACAATGGTGCAGGTGACATAGGCTTTTGATAACCAAAGTAACAAGGCCTTCTCATATAAGGGAGTGTTGGTATGTTGAAGGAGGTCAAAGCCTATCATGCAACAATTCCTTAAGTAAGGAGAAGCCTTGGACAAGAAATGAATAGGTTTTGATAGGAGATCATTGTTAGTTACATGGGGGGAATTTGCTCTAGTAGTATAGAGGTACATCACTTGTGAAGGACACAATGGGATTCTTCATCTACAAAAACTTCAGTTATTGGACCACTTGTGGCATGCAAGGCTAGTTAATTTACCATTTTTCCTCTAGAGAATGTTATACGACATGACCTCACTAATGTAGAAATCTTCATGTGAGACCCTCTCACATCATGGTCTCATCAAACTCTTGTTCAAGCACGTGTTTCACAGGGAAGGAAGGGTATGGAGTGATGTGGAAAGAGAACCAACAAATATAGAAGTTGCTACAACTTCATCTAAATAATTTGCAAGTGTTGCAACTCCACCACTAGGTTGTTGCAACTCTAGAAGTTGTGGAAATCATAGAAGTTGCTACAAATGCTAGAGATACAAATATAGAATATATAATTGCAACTCCATTATCCACATAGTACCCTAGTGTTTTTATTAAAGAATATTTTCCTGAGAGTTCTGCTACAACTCTTTAGAGAGATGAAGGTAGCCATGATAGATACATGGAGTTAATAGCGAGCAAACCCTTGACAAAAATACTGAGGAGAAAGAATACAATAATATCACATGTGCCTATTCTAAAGAAGAAAAGGATAAGGTTTACACTCGTTGTTGTAACTCAAGAAACAAAAGAAGAAACACTTATTGTTACACAGGAACCAATAGAGGTGGAAAAATAAGGAGTTGCAAAATAAGGAGAATCCCCTGGTGTTTGACAAGAACAATCAGGGACAATGGAGGAAAGCCACTTTGTTGACATAGAAGAAACAAACTAATTGATGGGGCATGGTCAAGACTCCGTTGGGTCTGCATTTGATGAAGATATATGGACAAAGGACCTTGCCATAACACAATAACCAATAAGAGAAACTCTAAGAGAAGGCCTTACTGCAACTCTAGATGTATACTAAGAAGAATAAGAAAAAGTTACAACTCTTGAAGTAAAAGAGACTACTACTACCCCAAAGCTAGAAAGTACATCTAGGGTTAGAAGACATAAAATGGTAAGCACTCCTTTGCTTATGTATTTTTATATGCCACCATTAAGGAAGAATAAGGTTCTTGAAAATGAGAACATGAAACTTCAAACCATTATCAGGTTGTTTAGAGGTGAACTCACGAAGGGTAGGAATTTTGAGAAGTTAGAGTACCTTTCCTAGGTAGTATATTCCCTTGTTGTAGAGGAATCTCTCCTTGAAGCAAGAGACAACCCAAAACTACAAAAGAGAAACCTAAGAAGTGGTTATCCAAGCGAAAGATATCATACCTAGCTTGATTGGCACATCTACCTAGACTGAGGATAAAACCGTGATAGAAATGGAAACACAAGTAGATATTCTTGATTGGTGGGTGAAATAAAAATAGGACAAATGGAATCAAATGATAACATCTTATTATGGATGTGTGATTATTATTAAGAAACACCATTAGATTGTTAGAGGATTGAGGTTGAGTATTTTGAAACTGACATAATCAAACGAGAAGAAGCAAGGATAGAAGAAAATCAATTAATTGACATGGAGAAACAAGTAAATAAATTGGAAATTGAGAAAAATTAATTTAGGTTATTGGTTAAGCTACCTCTTAATTTCAAACCTCCCTTGCCTCACTATAATATCTTCTTGTGGGAAAAATTGAAAATGTTTCAGACAAAAGCTACAATACCTAGGAAATTCTTTGAGATCACATCCCATGTTACCTTTCCAGAGGCATAATATGCATGTACTAGTGAAGAGGAGAACCTATTTTTTTATTTGTATCAACATAATTTCTTAATGTTCCATGATCCATTGTGGAATCCCAACCACTTTGTGGGGGATGTCCAACTAAGAGAATTTGTGTCTTTTTTGAGCAACTATGCTAATTGGGAATTTTCTCATAATATGGTAGAGAACAATCCCAAAAGAAACCTATGGGTTAGAGGATAATTTTATAGGTCTCTCAAGTCATTAACACACAAAAACAATGGCCTTGCTTTCCACCACATGCAGAGATCGTGACTAGGAATAAGGAAGAATTTATAGCACATTTTAAAACACAAATTGTAGTATTGGAAAAACATAACCATGGATGAATGTATTGAGACATGGAAACGAGCTAGGGAGGACATCCAACAAAGGGACCCCTTTAATCTCAACAATTTGAAGGTAGCACTAGAGAGAGTGCACAAATATATTAAGTGCAAATGAAGTTGTGGAGATATATGGATGAGACTAATTTCACTATCCAATGCTCTGGCTACCTACTAGGGAATACATGAAAGAGTATAACTTGTCTAAGAGGGAGGAACTAGATTACTAATGAAGAAGGACAAACTGATTACAATCTTAGCAACCTCTATTAAACAAGTGTTGCTTGCTCATACTTGGGGTAGTTGTTTGGTTGCATAGGGACATGAACGAATTTGGCTGGGGAGAGTTGGCGAGTGCTTAAATTGCCATATTTTTAGCAAATATCTAATACCTTTTTGCATGCCTTTTTCTCGTTTTTATCTCATATTAATACATTTTTTCATCCATAGTAATGCATTTTTTGTCAAGGTATAATTTTTTTCTTAATATGCCATTTCAATACTTATTCTAATCCATTTTCAATAGATTACTACCTTTTTTTGCTAATAGTGGTATACAGGAACAAGATTGCACAAGTACCTTCCAAACATAGGTGTTGCAACTCTTTCAAATATTGTTGCAACCCTTTGCGAGGACACAAGTGCTACAACTCTCTATGAGGACACATATGCTACAATGCTTTGCTTGAGTGTAGCTACTGCAACTCTAACCTGTTGTGGCTCATGTTGCAAATCTAAGTTGTTGTCATTGTTGTTGCAACTCTCTATTGATGTGATTCTCACCTCTCTGTTACTGTGACTCATGCCTCACTGTTGCCACGACTCTTGCACCAATTATTGATGATACACTCTCCTAATATAATTGTTATAACTTTAAGGAAGGGTGTTGTAAGCATGTTCCATCTCTAACAACACATCTTTCAACCAAACCATTATCATTTGAGAATCATCTAGGATAAAAAAACCAATCTTCTCATACAATAAAATGAAAAAGGTAAATAGGCGTTCAGAAAATAATGAGTGTCTTAGCCACCATCGATCATGCAATTGATTAAGTCAACATGTGCCCGATTTTTTATATCTTTTGGAAATTCAATGTAACAAGATGGAACAACCTATTTCTCATGGCTTTCCATCAACTCCTTTTATTAATTCAGATAAATAACATTATGTATAAAACCCATGCTCTCATTTAGTTGAGTAATCATAGTCACAATCTGAATTAGTAAGGATCATAATCAACTAAGTTTTTTTTTTATTATATTTCTAGTTTCTTGCAATATAAATTTCATTTTCATTCATGTTCAATGAATGGTGTGCTAAGTATCTAGCACATTGTTGCAGTCATAGGAGGTAGGGCCTCCTACTTAGTGAGGTATTATGTGTACTTTATAAAGTAGTTATAATATCTTTTAATATTTCTTTTATTTTCAACAATTTTTCTAATTAGTACTTAGATGTAACTATGGTATTTACTTTGTTGCAACTCTGAATTTCAATTGAATAATTTTGGTGTAGGAGGTTAAAGTAACACCCTCATATGTATGGTTTTCAAGCTTCTATGGTTGTCTTTAATTGCAGAAAACTCCAGATTATCCGCAGTATCATAAAACAATGGTCGAAGTTTCGAATCCCAATGGGGATCCATCTTCAGGACAAGATGAGAATGAAGCATGAAAGAAGGTCACATAGGTCAATATGTGCTAATTGTTGACATTGTTCCTCCATACGTGCCATTTGACTTATTTATGAGAAAACGTTGTATTTATGTCTCTTGCCTTCAACTAAAGACTTCTAGATTTATGTTGCCAAGCATCCTCCTTTCTCAATTTTGTTTGAAGTTTTTAAAAGATAGTTTTTTCTTCCATGAGAATTTTATGGGTGATAGATTGTTGCGCCAAATTTGCCTTATTTTATTTTAGATGAAGCTTTAGGGAGAGAATAAACTCCCTTACATATGCCATATTGTCTTTAGCCCAACATTTAAGTGCTAGTTTGACCCTTTTTATTTTTTCTCCCAAATGAGAATCAAAGAACCATCAATCCACTAATTCCACACATTTGAAACAATCTCAAGGAAGTTGGGAGTTTGGGATCAAATGGGGTTGTATCAGAATGGGAGTAGCCCAAAATTTTATGGGGAGGATAAAATGAAGGATATTGGTATGTGATGAGAACCTACCTAGAGAAGGATTTGTGATTGAGGAGTAACATTTTCTTCAACTAGAGAGTTATGAACAATAAATTTGTCAAGTTTGGCCATATAATGGCTAGGTCTTAAGTGTTTGTTTGAACAAGTGAATTTTCCTTTTAATAGGTGAATATCTACTAGGCTAAGGGATGAAAGAACTCCTTCCATGTTTTCTCTAAAGACATCTATGATCAATAACCTCCCTTTCTTTTCCTAGACAAGTATGGAGGTGTTAAAGTTTCCTACAAATATGTTGTTATATTCCCAGACACCGTCTTATAAATTTGAGAGAGAATTCCAACATGCAAGTTTGTATGGATATGGATTTGGTACATACACATTAAAAAAACTAACATTCTTAATTGTTGGGTTGTGGAGCAAGCTTACTGCGATCCAATGTGATGATGATAATTTTTTGTATGAATTGTGTAACAACCTCTGGTTAAGTTTCCATGTAAATAAATCAAACCAAGGTCACGGGACATGTATTCCAATTTGAATGAGGGGAAAAACATTACATTGGGAATCGCTTGTGGTTAATTATTTATTATCGGCTATGGAAATTAACATTGACATTGGCATTGGTGAGAGGCAAAAGGTAATAAATGACAAATTAATTATTACATGCTAGCAAGTACATGTGGCAAAAGTTCAAAAGAAATAAAAGAAAATGAAATAAATTCCACTTCAACAATTAGGGAAGAGGAAGAGACAAGAAAATGAGAAAATAGTAAAATAATATGCGTGCAAGGAAAATGAAGGAAAAGGAAGAGAAAAGAAAATAAATTGGAGAAACGTTATTATAACACTCTCTTTGAGGGAAAAAAAGAGAGGAGAGACTACAACAAGAATGAGAACATTAGAGAAAGAGAGAGAGCAAGGAGGAGCACTTGGAAACAAGGAAGAGGCAAGGAAGGAGCAAGCAAGGAAAGCAAATAGCGGAAGAGGATCTTGTATGGAAACCAAGAGAAAGACTTGGTCAACAATAAGCAAGGGTAAAAATCAAGCAGATAAAGAAATCCAAAAAGAATATTTTGCAGGTAATAGTGTGCATCTTTGATTTATCATGGAGACATGTTTGATTTATTGTGGTAGGGTTATGATGCATGGTTCATGCATTGGTTTATTGGCTATTTTGTTTTCATTGACATGGATATTTTCCTGGATTGAATGTTATGTACAACCTTGCCTATGCCATTTCCTAGATAGCCATGATGCAGTGGGTTCTCTATTTGGTTGAGCTTTAGATTGCCGATAGATTTTGGATCATGAAAAAGGTGGTCTCAGGAAAATCCCAAGGGTTGAGGGTGGTGATGGTTTTCTTCGGGAGGCTCTTGATAGGTGGGTGGAGCTAGGAAAATTCCTCTGGTTATTGTGAAGAAATTCTAAGGCATCCAAGCTTGTATTGGTCTTGGTAATTTCTGTACCCAATATTGGGTGAAATCATTGTGGTATGAGGGTGGAGGTGGTTTCCTTTGGATTCATTGTTTGGTTATGAATTGGTTTATCCCATGTAATCCCAAATTTAGTCTTGGAATATGGCATGGGGGTGATTGGGCTGGAAGAAGGAATTGGTTCAACCTAATCTATGCTCGGGTGGTACGTGGAAGTACCTGACTTGGTTGGCATTGTCCGTATGTTAGTATGTGTTATTCCTTATTGAGATCAACGAGCACAAGTTATGGTTTCGTGTGTGATTATATGATTGGTTTTTCATGGCTTCATTCTGGTTAAATGCTAGTTACATGCATGTTATACTTCTTATTATATGATATACTCTTATGCTTGATATTGCTCATGGTTAGACAAAATATTGAATAGTTAAATGAATGCATGAGCTAATAAGTGTTTGTTGTAGCTAGCTTGAGAGGGAAGTAAGCCTTCTTGATGAACATTTAATTAAATATATGAAAAAGTGAAGAATTGTGCATTCATGACGTACAAGTATCATGTTTACCAAGTGTTTGTATAAATGACTCATATGTGTTGGGTAAGCTTGGGAAAGATCTAAGCTTAAGAACAGAACAAGCTTGTAATATTTATCATTAATAGAGTTATGGAAAGTTTTGGACAAGTTTAGGCAGTTTGTCTGTAGGCTAGCCCTAAAATCTAGAATGGGGTTTGTGAGCACACTCTCATTTCAGGGAATTTTTCAACCATATCCGCGTTGAAGGAAGGTTATCTGTGTGGCTAGAGCCCTATGGCCACACTAGCAGGCCTTCATGCATGCAGTTGGGTTGTAAATATAGGTTGAAGAGTGGCCTATGCTCAGGGAAATATTGTCTGATGTAAGTGTGATCATGTGTCCTTAGGTGTTACAAAAGTTTTTGGACAAGTGGATCCCATTTCCATAACTTGATATTGGATTTTGGGTCATGCATAGTAACTCGCAACTCATGTTTACCCTATTGAGATTGTAAAAGTGGGTAAATGTGGCGTGGGGTGTTACAGAGTGATATAAGAGTAGGCTCACAACACTGGACCTGGGTAAATGCAGGTGGTTTTGAAAATATATAAGTTAACATGCATGTGTGGTAGTAATTTTATTGTTAATGTTGTTCTAATATTTTATTTCATGCATGTACTGATATGTTCATGATGTTATTATTATGCACCATGTTAATCAAGATTGACCTATGCACCCTGGATGCGGGTGACATGACGCGCACGTATGAAGACGTTCCCTCCCACGTTTGAGCTGATGAAGACCTACAATGCATGCCTTCACCTAAAGTGGAACCACCTCCCTGTAATAATTCGCATGAGGTGACGAAGGTAAGTGATTATGACAACACGTAAGCCAGCAACCACCCTGGGTGGAACCTCTTCGCTGCAATTATTTGAATGAGCTAACGGATGGTCATGACTCACTATCATAATGTGAAGCACATGCTACCACATGAGAACTGTCGCAACACACACCTGCAAGTGTGTCACAATAATGCACAGTATTTGCACTTGTGCCACAGGTCTAAAAAAGGGGAAGCCCCTCCGCAAAGTGTTATTCACAGTTTTCTCACTATGTCTCATAATGCCCACTTAGCCTTTCTGCCTTAGTTTCAGCCCACTGGCACACTCCACCAATTGTGCAACCTCCCCCCTAGTGCCAGGGTGTTGGGGAACCTCCAAGCAGTGCACCTCCCTATCTGCGTGCCTCCCTTAGGCCCCCATTGCCTTGCCAGTTTCTCCCGACTGTGCACTCTCAACATTAAGCTCCCCCAGCTACCCAACCCCCATTTTCATGCCACCCTGCCCATTAACTCACCGTTGTGCACTCCTTGTCTCTTCTCTAAGCATCTTCTCTATACCTCTCAGTCCCCCATTCCCTTTTTGTTTCACTATCCCATGGCTCCGCGACTATGCCAAAGGACAATCAAAGGTGGCCAAAGAGGCGCTTTCCTAGGACATTATCAGCGCGGGCACGATAACCTCTTGGAGTCCTTTGAGGGTTCCTCTTTTGGCAGTCATGCCAGGGATGCCCCTCAAAGCCCTGCGTACGACTAGAAGGAGGAGGCCCCTATTCAGGAAATGCAGAGAGGCAGAAGCGGACCCAGGAAATCCACCATATCGCACCAGGAGCACCCCATGCCCCATAAAAATGAGCCTCTTCCAGTTCAGGAGGCAGTGGGGGAAGAAACTGATGTATGGATCATGGACCCAAATGGCACTTGGACACGTATACCAGATATTCAGTACCCGGTCACTCCCATTCTCTGCGCACCGGCTTCCAGGCCTCTGCGGCGACCTACTGATCAGGATGAGGCCGTAGCGCAGGAGTACAGATGTCGAATCGAGGAGGAGGACCAAGACACTGAGGACCATGCAGAAACAACATGACTGCGCGGTTGCTCAGCTCTTTTTATTTTTCTGTTATTTCAGCTCTTATCACATAACTTTTACTTTCACAAGTGCCATGACACATTTTGTAATTCCTTGTTTGATGTTATTACAGGGTTGGTTTCCTCTAAGGAGGCAGCTCCATACCTGCGCTACTTTGAAAATAATGAAGGTTGGGATTGGATAAGCGCAACTTACCAACTCAGCCTGTACCATATGTAATGTTTTCTTTCGAATCAATATAGTTTAGTCTAACTTACCAAAAAAAAAAAGATTGACCTATGCAAATGCAATATCCTCACCAACAGTAAGTTAAAGTAATGATTTTGATTATGCCTTTTATTTTACCTAATAGAGATATGTTGTTGTGAAACCAGCTCCAAAAATAGAAGAAAAGAGATATCAACGCCTTATAAATAAGCCACTTCGAGGGGGAAACCTCCAATACATTACATGAATGAACAATTCTCGGATGATACAAATTACAAAACCTCCTTTCTATATAGAGGAGTCCATGGGGCCACAATGTAATCCTAGTGGGCCCACAATGTAATCCTAGCCGACCTAACAATAATAATTTAAGGGCACAATAATAACAATATGGGGGTTACAAGGGTACAATAATAACAATAAGGGAGTTACACTAACAACAATAAGGGACTATACTAGTAATATAGGGACCTAACATGCCCCTCTCCTTCAAAAAAGTGTTGTCCTCAACGCTTGAGTAGCTCTGGGTGCTTCTGTATAAAATTCTCATCCTCCCATGTAGAATCTTCAGTGGGTAAGCTCTTCCACTTGTGAGATACTCGAAATTGATCGATTCCGTAGTTGTCGAGTTCTTGTTTCCGTGACCGCTTCAGGTTCCAATATGATTTTTCCTTCCTCATCAAGTTCTGGCAATATTGATTGAACTGGAAGACTTTCACCTATAACCTTCTTAAGCATGAAACATGGAAAACTGGATGTACTCGCGAAGAAGCAGGAAGCTCCAATTTGTATGCCATAGTACCAATCTTTTGCAACACCTTGTAAGGACCATAGTACTTTGGTGATAATTTATTATCCTTCTTAGCTTGCTCGAGGGACATTTGTTTGTATGGTTGTAGCCGTAAAAATACCCAATCTCCTACATCAAAACTTCTCTCGCTGCGATGTTGATCTGCCTGTTGTTTCATTCGATTTTGTGCCAAATTCAGGTTATCCTTTAAGAGTTGGAGAACTTCCTGCTGATGCTCAATGTGATCTTCCACTGCTTGAACCTTCAAATTTTCCCTTAAAGATGATGTGATGGATGGTGGATGATATCCATAAAGTGCCATCAATGGGGTCATTTTTGCTACAGTATGGAAGGAAGTGTTATACCACCATTCAGCGAGAGGTAACCACTTGACCCATTGTGTTTGTTTATCAGATACAAAACAACGAAGATATCCTTTCAAACATTTATTTACTATCTCAGTTTGACCATCGGATTGAGGATGATAAGATGAGCTATGAGCTAATTGAGTACCCAAATAAGAAAATAACTCCGTCCAAAAATTTCCAGTAAAAATGGGATCTTTGTCGCTCACAATAACCCTTGGGTTTCCATGTAGCTTTTGAATTGTGTCCATAAATGTAGTAGCAATAGTACTTGCTTTAAATGGATGAGATAATGCACAAAAGTGTGCATACTTGGTAAGTCTATCAACTACCACCATGATGACACTCTTTCCTTCGTACTTAGGTAAACCTATGATAAAATCCATTGAAATCTCCTCCCAACGTTGACTTGGAATGGATAAAGGTTGTAGAAGCCCCGGGGTCTTAATTGTTTCCACTTTATTCTGCTGGCAAACCAAACATTCCGCCACAAACTTTTGAATATCAGATTTAAGGCCATCCCAAAAAAATTCTTTCTTCACCCTGTGGTAAGTTTTTCAAAATCCTGAGTGTCCTCCTAAAGGAGAAGTGTGCAATTCCAAAAGAATCTTTTGTTTTAGTTAGGAATTATTACAAAGATATAAGCGATCTTTGTACCATAAGGAATCATTTTTCCAACTAAATGTATCAGATGTACTAGGATCTTGCTGCAACTTTTGAATGAGTGTCCACACTTTTTCGTTCTTCTTCCATTCATCTCTTACTTCGATTATCCAATTTGGTTGGATAATAGAAATGGCACAAAGCAATGCTTCCACCTCTTAATTCTTCCTTGAGAGTGCATCTGCAACAACATTTAGCTTCCCTTTTTTGTAGATTATTTCAAAGTCATAACCCAACATCTTTGTGACCCATTTTTGCTACTCTTCTGAAGATAGTATTTGTTCCAAAAAGTGTTTAAGACTATCATGATCAGTTTTTACCTTGAAGTGTCTTCCCATTAGGTAAGTTCGCCATTTCTTTAGTGCATGCAGTATTGCTAACATTTCCTTCTCATAACTAGGTTTTTGTAAATACTTTCCTTTGATTGGACGACTTTCAAAAGCAATGGGTCTTCCTTCCTGCATTAAAACTGCACCAATTCCATTTCCTGAGGCATCACATTCCACAATAAAGGTTTTTGTGAAGTCTCGCGTAGCTAAGACCGGTGCTAGGCACATTGCCTCTTTAAGACGTTCAAAGGCCTTAGTTGCTTCAGGAGTCCATGAAAATGCATCTTTCTTCAATAATGTTGTTAGAGGTGCTGCTATTCTCCCATAATTATTAACAAACTTGCGATAATACCCCGTTAACCCGAGAAATCCTCGCAACTGCTTTATGGTTGTGGGGACTTTCCATTCCTTAATGGCTTTAATTTTGTTAGGGTCTACTTTAACACCCTCGTGAGATACAATATGACCCAGATATTCCACCTCTTGTACTCCAAAGTAACATTTGGATGTTTTTGCATATAATTGTTTCTCCTGCAATAGTTTGAGCACCCTGTCAACATGTTCAACATGATCCTTCCAAGACCTTTTGTAGATTAGTATATCATCAAAAAATACTAGCACAAATTTTCTAAGGAAGGGTTTGAAAATGGAATTCATCAACCCTTGAAATGTAGAAGGTGCATTATTAAGGCCAAAAGGCATGACCAAAAATTCATAATGACCCTCATGAGTTCGAAATGCTGTTTTTGGAATATCTTTTGTCTTCATTCTAATTTGATGATATCTTGAACGAAGATCCAACTTGGTAAAATAAATTGCTCCATGTAATTCATCCAATAATTCATTAATCACAAGAATGGGAAATTTATCTTTAATGGTGAGCTTATTGAGCTCCCTATAATCGGGACACATGCGCCATGATCCATCCTTCTTGTGTACCAATACTACAGGAGCAGAGAAAGAACTTTGACTAGGTTGAATTATACCCGCCTCTAACATTTCTGCAATCATACGTTCAATTTCGCTCTTTCGGACATAAGGATATCTATAAGGCCTGATTTTTGGAGGAACACTTCCTAGAATCAAATGAATAGCATGATCATGATCACGAATAGGTGGGAGTCCTTTGGGAGTTTAAAAAACCTTGGAATGATTGTCCAAGACTTTTTGTAGATCTACAGAAATAGATGATTTTGATGTTGGAACTTCTAGTGAGCATAATTGTGCAATTATGCCTCGTTGTTCTTTCTTTAGAAGCTTTGTCATGACATTAGAGCTTATTATATTTCCCGGCTTCCCTGCAATACCTCGTAATTCGACTTCCTTTCCTTCTGAGAAAAAAAAAAAAAATTCAAGAAAAGTTCTTGAAAATTAAAAGCTACCATCCTCAAAGATTGTAACCATTGTACTCCTAGTACAACATCAGCACCTCCCATAGGAATGGAAAGCATTGGACTATTCAACACATATTCCCCCATGGTTAGCTTGATATTATGGCATTTTCCAGAGCAATTTATAATTCCTCCATTTTCAACCATCACTGGACATTCTGGTGCTGGGTATAGGAAACAATTCAATTCCTTGGCTACCTTACAATGAATAAAATTATGGGTACTACCTGAATCAATCAACACTATTACCTTTTTCTTCTTGATATGTCCTTCTATCTGGAGAGTTTGAGGAGTGGTAATTCCTGCCAATGCATTACACGATATGGTCGGACTCATTTCTTCCTCTTCTTGGGTTGGTTCCTGGTGTATATCCTCTTCTTGTTAATTTTCTTCTTCCTCTTCACAATCTATGTAAAATAATTTCTTCTCAGCACACTTATGACCTTTAATGTATTTGCTATCACAACTGTAGCAAAGCCCTTTTGCTCTTTTTTCTTCCAATTGTTGTGGTGTCAACCTTGTAGGTTGTGGAAATCTAGGAGTAGCAACACTTCCATCTTTATAGAAGTGAGTGGTAGGCTTCCTTGCCGCCATAATTTTACATTCAATTTTTCTTGCCAACCTGAATGCCTTCTCCAATGAATCAGGTTCCAAAACGCGAACTTCATGTTGGATGTTATCCTTTAAAGTACCTATGAAGAGATCAATCCCGTGTTCCTCTGGAATATCAGTTACCCTTATATTCAATTTTTGGAAGTCCTCAATGTTCTCCCCCACTAAACCCTTTTGTTTGAGATTTATCAATTGGCTAAAGAAGGTGTTGCTCTTTGTATCCTCATAATGTGCTATCATTTCCTCCGTAAAAATTGACCAAGTGACAATTTTTTTACGGGAGAAAAGCCATCGATACCATACAAATGCATTTTGTTTTAAATTTAAAGTTGCAATGCGTTCCTTTTGTGTGTTTTGCACATTATTGAGATCAAAATATTGCTCCAAATGTAGTATCTATGTTACAGGATCCTTTCCATCAAACTTCCTCATATCCATTTTTGGAATATGGTGGTTCTTCCCGCCAACATTAGAGTTTATGAAATCACGATTAGCATTTATTTTGTTCTCATCGTGAGTTTCCTCTACTATCTTTTTACCATTAGGAAACATTTTTTGTATCAACTTTGTCAAACCTTCCATGTCTGCTTTTAGATCATTCTTCATGTTTTCCATTTTTTCATCAATCTTAGCTTCCATGTTATCCATCTTAGATTCCATGCCAGCTTCCGTGCCATCTATCTTAGCTTCTATGCCATTGTTCAAACCATCCATCTTAGATTCCATGCCTTTCTTCAAACCATCCATCTTAGTTTCCACGCCTTTCTTCAAAACTTCCATGTCATTTTTTGTTGCTCTTTGCGAGAGCGAAATTTGTTGCATTTGCTCTTGTAAATTTCATATGTCATGTTGCCATTGTTCGTCTTCATGAGTCATAGTAGAGCCTTCTAAAGGCTTAATGGGTGTTGAATTATTTTTAGGGGCCATTTTGGAATCTAATACTGATATAGATTCTATAATATGCCCTTTTAATCAATTCAACTTGTTTCTTCAAACAAAACTTATGCAATTTGGGAAAAAAAATATACACACCTTTTACTTGCTTTTGAGGAGCTCTATATTGAAATTGAATTATCTCTGTAATTGTAGATCCTTAATATATAAAATTTGGCCTTGTAGTATCCCTCTGAAGCTTCTTTCAAATGTCACAAGTCTGACCTGATTTGGATTCTTCAAGGCAAAGTTATGTCCAATCTCCCACAATGACCCAATTATGGACTGGTTCAGTAGAGCGAACTTGTACGGCTTGCCACGTGTCATTGTCTCCTTCTTTGGCTCTGAAATTGATAGACAAGAAACTGCAGTCTGTGTACTTGCGGCCACCTCTTACAGCCTTCCAATCTGATGCTCAGAGAGAGAGTTATGAAGGTTTTCCCATGATAACCTCTTTGAGATGAAATTCGGGAGCCTGAAAAAGACCTAACTTCCACAGATCATATCTCCGAAAATATTGTGAACCAAGACCTGAAATTTTGTGATGATGTTCCTCAGGATTTCATTTTCTCTCTCTAAAACTTTCAACTTCTTAAACTTCATAGAAAAAAATTTATAGCACAAATGCCGCAATGACCTGTTATGGTTAAATTTAGGAGCCTGCAAAAAGCCCTAACTTCCACAGATCATATCTCCAAAAATATTGCGAACCAAGCTCTGAAATTTTTTGAAGATGTTCCTCAGGATTTCGGCTTTGCACTCTAAAAATTTCAGCTTCTGAACCTTCGTAGAAAAAAATTTATAGCGAAAATTCCACGATGACCGGTGTGGAGCAGTGAAAACCCTAGAATCCAAAGCTCTGATACCAAATGTTGTGAAACCAGCTCCAAAAATAGAAGAAAAGAGATATCAACGCCTTATAAATAAGCCACTTTGAAGGGGCAAACTCTAATACATTACATGAATGAACAATTCTTGGATGATACAAATTACAAAACCTCCTTTTTATATATAGGAGTCCATGGGGCCACAATGTAATCCTAGCCGACCTAACAATAATAATTTAAGGGCACAATAATAACAATATGGGGGTTACAAGGGTACAATAATAACAATAAGGGGGTTACACTAACAACAATAACGGACTATGCTAGTAATATAGGGACCTAACATATGTTGCAGGAAATAAAAGGCCAAGAGATGAAGAGCATGATGATGGTTTACACTTCATATGACTCCCAGTACATACCAAAAGAGAAATTAGAGGGTTAGGAGAAATCAGTTGAATAACAAGGAGAGTGGGACTCTCCAGATATAGCAAATATATTGATAAGTTTGAAGGAAAAGATCATAAGTTGTAAATTTTGTAATGAGCAGTTGATAGAGGCCTAGGAAAGGCTTGCAAAAACTCAACAAAAGAAATTTGAGGTGAATGCAATCATCATTCAAATCCTTTCATATTTATAGAAGCATGCACAACTAGGGACTAGCCATGGAGACAAACATGAAGAAAAGACTAATGGTGCAAATGGAAGTCGGTCTCATAAAAGGTACAGGATGGACAGGGATGATACAATAAAGAGTGGCAGACCCTTGGATACACTTGGGAGGAGGGCTAGCACGCATGGACCTTATTCTATATCTATTTCTAAGAGACATACCCACCAACATCATTATAGGAGGAGTGAGAAGGGGTATTTTCCAGAGGAATTCAAGAAAGTCAAGCCTCCTACTTTTTATGGTGAGATGACCAAATCAGAAGATGTAGAAGCATGGCTGCTTGTAATGAGGAAAATTTTCAGACTTCATAATTGCTTAGAGAATATGAAAGCCAAGATAGCTACCTTCAGTATCAAAGGAAAATTAGATATCTAGTAGGAAGATGTAAAGCATGTGAGAGGCATCAGGGAAGAGGAACTGGCTTGGGAATAATTTGAAAGACTCTTTAGAAAGAAGTACCTATCTAAGAGGTATTATGATGGAAATGCCAAGCAATTATATGAGCTTAATACGGGTTTCACGTGAAATAAAGAATATGCAACCATATTTCTAGAGTTATTGAGATACATGCCATATCTTAACGACGAGAAAGAAAAGATCCAAAGGTTCATCAGTGGGTTACCATTATCATTCAAAGACCATATTAATTTTGATGAGCCTCAATTACAAGAGGAAGCCATCAAAAAGTTGAAGCATTGTTATGAACAGTCAAGTAAAAGCCTGAATTCAAACGTGACTAGAAGGGTAACGAGAAGAATAAAAGGAAAATGTCTCAAGAAACGAGGAAGATCTTAGGATGCAGGTGTTAGGCAGGTAAATCCTCTCTGCGGATAGAGATGATCCCTCTAGCCCTAGAGTGGGTCTAGTAATAAAGGGACAAGCTAAAGTGTAGGTTGCTAATTATTGAATGAAAAGGACAGGGTAGATCGACCTATCTGGAGTCCAACACTATCGTCACGGTTGTAGTGGTGGTGGCCTCTTGATCTCTGTCTTGACAAGTCATGATCCTTCTGCAACAATGCTCGGATACCTGCACAAAGATCAGAAAACAAGAGTAGCATAAAAAACAATGATCTCATTCATAATTACTAAACATTCAAGGAAGGTTAAGCATATTGCATCAAATTTACCATATTAACACTAGATGGGAACCAAAAAATAATCATGTATATGTATAAATAGAAGAAAGAGTTACAACTGGAGCCTTGACGTCGTAGCCTCCTTCAGCGGGGTTCAGCTGAAGCACGTCTCGAATGATCGTCAGGAATTGGGATGAGGCGAGGACACAAGCCTAAGCTCTCTCTCGATAAAGGTCTCTTCTTCTACTCTATCTCTCTAACAAAATTTTCAGCAATTCAGCGATGATTGTTCAGCTCTCTATTCAACTATTCAGCTAGTGTGTGCATGAGAGATAGCTTTATTTGTAGAGGTAAAGGAGGAGATTGGGATACCTACAATGGTGGAAGGGAGACCTTATCCTTTGGGAGGTTTCCCCAAAAGGTGGAAACAAGAGGCCAAAGGAGGGAGTCTGTGGTTATTTAGTCGAACCACTCCAACTGACTCGCCCACAAAGTTGTTAGGATAGAAACTTCACCTCCATATTTAAAAACATTCCATAAACAGCTTGGCGTGAGTAGCTAACTGGGACAGAGCACCAACTGGCGCAGGGTCCAGTGTTAATGTTCCTCATTGGCGCAAGGGCATAACAATCTACTAGCACCAAGGCAAAAACATGTGTTTATGAAGGTCTGCTCGGGGAATTGTCAATAGAAGGAATGTTGTCATCATGGAATGGAATGCAATGATGGTCTTTGCAGGGCATGACACTTCTTATTGGTCACAGGAATGATCCTCTAATGTGCGGGATGGGGATTGCAGGAACGGTCACAAAATTTTATGTAACAGATTCCCCCTAAAGCATGAGGTCAGAGAGAGAGGGAGGGGTGAAATGCTTTACGAGAACGTGTTTGAACCAAACATCGCTGTCAGAAGACCTGCAAGTAAAAATATAACTGATATCTCTGATATATGAATATGTGGCATGGGCGCAGCCATCCACAATAAAGTACATATATACTGAGATCTGGGGTGTGGACGCAGCCATCCAGCAGTAAGGATCAACAAATATACTCAGGTATGGTCGCAGCCATCCAATCAAAAGAGTCATGCAATAAGTCATGATAAACCACAATATCCCACAGCCTAGATCTTATCAGAAAAAACCCAGGGTCTTGCGCTCCATCTTGACCCGAATAAGTACAAATTCAAGCATGTGAATATGTGATCTGAAGTCAAACATGCAAGAAAATCACCTGATTACCATCCAATGATGAAATTTGTTAACAGGTGCGAGATAAACCACCAATAATGATAATGGATCTCAAGGTACAATAGGTACAATCCATAGAATGTGAACAGTGATTTTACGTCGAACACCCACAGAATCACTTGATCAAAGGCCAATGATGTGGACCTATCGTCGAATGCGAAGAACCTGCCATTGAGGCATGCAGGCTCCAAGGTACTGGAAGGGAGTCTCTAGATCAACTTCCTGGATAATGAGCTGAATTCGATGGGAAGAGACTTGGTCGAAGGAGGGCCATAATGTTTCCCACATCATCAACACGAGACAGAGGAACATGATGATAGTAAATCAAGACCAACAGAGAATCAGAGGGGTATTGAAAACTGCAAAGGAAAACTTCTCTTGAACATATCAGCGACACGACACCGGATCTGGTAATATTTGACATCAAGGGATCTAAGGTCATGATGATGTGGCAAAGAGAAAATGAGAGGTCAAAATGGATTACCCAAACCCATGGAGGCAAAAACTGATGAAATGAGATATCCCCAACCTGACACGAATGCAAACAAGTGTCATGTTCAAGAGCAACATACTGCCAACACAACTAAATACTAGTTCCATTTTCCCCCACCATTGTCAGTGAGTACCCCAATTATTTTTGGAAAACAAGCTTGAAGGGGATAGCATATGCTTGTGATGTAATTTTGTCATTCGGACAAATCCATCCTAGTACATTTTACGAGCCCTAGGAAGGAGGAACTTGGGTAATGTCATGGTGACGATTTCCGATGTCATCAGGGTTTAACGAGTCTGACAAAGGGAGAACTCAACATCTTTTCATGTTTAGAGAGTTTGAAAAGAAGCAGAAAAGAAAACTCCAGCATGTCCCTTTTGGTAAATAGTCCCTCATACCCGAAAAGGTAGAAAAAAATGTCTGAGAGAACCTCTTAGTCACGATAGGCTAAGGTATTCATTTTTCATAAATAATCTATCCCAGCCCGAAAAAGGGGTAAACATATACTGGGTAGATATCGTTTCACAGCTTTTTAACGAGCTCAAAATGACAAGAATCTCGACAATATTTTCAATTTTAGAGAGTCAGAAAAGAGTTGAAATATGACTCCAGTAATGAGTTTTTCATGTTTTTACCGAGTCCGAAAAAAGTATAAAATACAACTCGCTACTTCATCGCTATCGCATTAAAAACCTGTCGCTGCACAAGAGACACACGTAAAACCCATTTCTTGAAATAACACAGTGAAATAATAAAAAAACATGTCTTAAAACCTAATTAGGGCTTTGAAAAGTTATAAAATGCCAAAAATGGTAAAAAATAGTTACTTTTCACATTTACCTCTTGTGAAGCAATAGTTACCCTTTTTACATTGCGATTTTGCGGCGACGATAGCGGGCAATCCAATAGACCAATATCGAATCTGCCAGTTCCAGGTAAGAGCCGACATCATCCCCTGCATTTTAATTCCTCTTTTATTACCTGCAACCCCAAATTTTGAATTTTGTGGGGGAATTTGCAAAAACTAGGGCACGGCGGTTGGCGCGAGTATCGGGCACAGACTCACGCCAATCGCCCAATCTTTGGAACTAGGGCATGCCAACAGCGCAAACCTTTTTAGACTCAAAATGCAAGCCAATAGGCCCATATTCCACAAATCAAAGCTTTTAATTTAGCTAATGATGTCCATATGAACATGTTTGTAGGTGTGAAGCGGCAAAATGGTGATCGAATACAATGAAGAAGACGATCTTGCCATGGAAAATGAAATATACATGAAAGCTCTCAAAGACTGTGGACTGAAAAAATTATTCATGAAACCATGCCTCGGAGCTCAACCGGAGCTACTGTAATACTTGATAAGTATTTGGGATGAGGATCAGGAAAATTTCATTCTTTGGAATCAGGAACTCGAGATTGATGTTGCATACGTTTATTTCATAACAGGACTGTCGCAGAGGGGGGCAGCACCAGTCCTAACCGGCACCCGGCCAACCATGGAGAATATGAGCATGGTGATTGACAGGGTATGTCAAGGAACACGGAAAGGATCAAGAAGTGGAAAAGTGGATATCCAGACTATCCCAGACTTGGCACTAAAGGTAGTGCTACACACCATTACATGAGCTGCAGGATTGCAAGCACCGCATGAAGCAACAAAGACACAACTACTTCCTGTTGTAGACTGTTTGACACCGACCCTCTATAACTGTGCAGAGGCAGTGACAATCAACATGAAACGTCAACTAACAAAGTGCAAGAAGACCAAACTAAAGAAATTTGGTTACGGGTCTATTATGGTATCGTTCTTCCTAGAACGACTACCAATCTTTCAACGTCAGGAGGTGATAGTCCCGACACACCCAGCACTGGAACCATGGATAGCCCGATGGGCAACTTTGATGCCAAGGTCAGGGGGCGATCAACAGATGTCCTGGAGACCGGGGTTCTTTGATTGGCTCCGCTAACAAATGATTTTCGTGGAGGACTGACCCTACTCTAGCACAGATTTCACTAGTGATATGGACCTCCCACTCCCAGAAGGAGAGGATTAGGATGAAGCACTTGGTAAGACTCACTTTTTATTTTCATGAGTATTATGATTTTTTTTTGTGATGTATGTTTTGACATTAAATCCATGTATTTGCAGATGTTGGCCCAAAGATACCTGCAGGTATGTCTCCGATAGTGAGGCGAATCCCTCGCGACTTTGATATTGCCCCTCATGGTGAGGGGGGTGAGGAGGAGGAAATCGTGCGCAACTTAGAGGGAATCTCATGTGGGGTCTTGGACTATGTGCGATTCGACGATGTTCCTCGTGCATACCAGAGACACACTGTAGGGGTGTCAAACCAAGTTCACCGCTTACTGAGGCGGCTTGTATGGGCAGTGACATGCTATCATGAGCATCATGCCAATTAGACACCTAGGTTTCATTTCTGCATAGTTTTGAGAGACAAGATGTCTCAGGATGTAACATAAACACACATATTTTTGAACTTATGATGCAAACTGATGCAAACATTCGATATATATATATATATATATATATATATATATATATATATATATATATATATATATATATATATATATACATCTATTTTCCTACACGGATCTTTTACATGTGATGATGATTTTACAGATTACGCAAATGTCTATCTAATACCATGTTAACCACTGTATCAGTTAGTACACTCATTCACCTAGGAAGATGTTGATAATTGATGTAATCAAAATGTCTTTCCAGCAAACGAATACGTAAATACAATCTTAAAATGTGCGGGTTTCTAACTGAATAATGTCCATTAAGTTGAAGAATGACAAGCTGTGAGTCTAGATTTACAAACAATGCACGTATGCCGAGGGTAATCGCCTCGGTTAATAGTTCAATGACAGCACTATACTCAATGACATTGTTAGTAGTTTGCCCTAGACAGATACCTTACAAATCTATCAACTCATCAGGAGGATCATAAATCACCCAGGCTATCGAAGACAAGTTCCGGGTATTGCGGGAAGCACCATATGAGAATCCGACATAAGGGGAATAGACATCTACACAATAAGCAACGACCCAATAAGCAGGAAAATGCTCGCAAAGCACACCCAGCCAAAAAATGTAAAAAATGAAAAGAACACCGATGTACACAAAACATGCACGAATGCCTCATGCATAATATTTTTTGGGATACAACCCATTTCTGGGTTGATCCAGAGGATGACCTTCATAATCAATGAGCTCATAGGCCCCATTCTATAGGACACATTTAACAATGTAGGGCCTATGCCACATCGGTTGAAATTTTCCTGCCCCCAGCTTATCGTGAGCTTGGTCATATAGGAGGACAAGGTCTCCTTCTACCAACGAGAGAGGGGAAACTGACTGGTCAAAATGAGCTTTGACCCGCTTCTTTTGTGTCTCATTGACTAAAGCAGGAAAGCGGCGAGTTTCATCTAGCCTTTCTAAGTAGATAAGATGCTCTTCTTTTGGCGAAGTGTTCAGCAGCAATTCAACAGCCAACTTGAACGAAAGTATTTCACTCTCAATTGGAAGGGTAGCTTCCAGACCGTAAACAAGCTGAAATGGAGTGAATCTGGTCGCATCCTTAACTAAGGTTCGGTATGCCCAAAGAGTTGAAAATAACATGAGATGCCAATTGGATTTGTGCATCCCAATCGTACGTTGAAGCATGGTGACAAGAACTTTATTCACAGCTTCAACCTGGCCATTGGCCTGAGGATAGTATGGCGTTGAGCTGTCGTGACGCAGACCCAACTTGGAATTCAACTCCGCCACCATATAATGCCTAAAATGGGAACCATGAGCGGTAACGATGGCCTGAGGGACACAAAACCTAGAAATGATGTGATTGAATATGAACTAGCTGTCGTCTTACCGTCAGTCGCAAGTGTAGGCATTGCTTCGACCCATTTGGTGAACTAGTCAATGGCTACAATAATATAAGCATGCCCCCTGCCAAGTGAGAGTTACACGTCATAAAATTGATGCCCCACTTCTCAAAGGGACCAACAGTAATGACAGGGTGGAGGTGTGCAGGCGGCGTGCACATCTTGCGCTGATAGATCTGGAAATCATGACATTTACGAATCCCGACAATGCAGTCTTTGAAGATAGAGGGCCAGAAATACCCAGCACGAAGAATCTTCTCTGCAGTGGCATAACCAGACATGTGACTACCACAGGAGCCACTATGGCAATCATTCAGGGCTTTCTCAGCCTCCTTGAGAGTCAAACACTGGTGGAGAATGGAATCTACTCCTATGCGGTAGAGTGTATCTCTGATTATACGATAAGGTTGCAATTGATGAAGGATGCGTCAGTGATCATCCTTCGTCAACTCAGATCTGAAGGTAGAATTCTGAAGATATACGATGATATCACCGTACCAAGGATCGAGGGTGCTAATTAGAAAAAGCGTATCGTCTGGAATGCATTCCTCAGAACCAGACGGAGCAGAGTCAGAGGGGGGGGAAGCAGATCAGATCGGAAAAGACTAATGCTTTCTTCAACTTGGTAGTAGTAAAATCCAAATCGAACTCTTGGAGGATGGCAATCCACTTTGAGTACTTGCCCCCCAGTAATTGTCGAGACAATATATAGGTCATCGGGTTTCAGTCAGAAATCACAGTCACAGTACGCAACATGTAATGACAAAATGTTGAACTGCTTGAACCGTAGCTAATGCTAACTTCTCGACATGTGCATAGCGCATTTCAGGATCGAGAAGGTTATGAGATAGGTAGTATATAACATGCTCATCACCATCATCATCATCTTATACCAAAACCATGGCAATCGTGTTGAAAGTGCAGCTAAATAGAGGGAAAAATCGTGATGATAGTTAGGAGGACACAACAAAGGAGCGTTAACGAGCAACATCCTCAGTGCATCAAAAAACTTTTGGGCAATCCCATCCCAAAGGAACGAGACGCCTTTCTTTAGCAATCGTGTGAATCCTTTAGCCACTTCTGCATAGTTAGGTATAAAAAGACGTAATAAATTAGCCTTCCCCTGCAGCCTCTACAACTGATGTAATGAGGATGGAGATGGGAGATTAATGATAGCCTCAACTTTGAGCGGATTGAGGCAAACCCCGTCTTTAGACATGATAAACCCCAAGAATCTACCGGAGTCGATGCAGAAGACGCACTTGTGCGGATTTAGCCAGATGTTGTAGCGTCGACAACGAAGAAAAATCTGGCGAAGATGGTCAATATGGTCCTTACGCTTAGTTGAATGAGCCAGAAGGTCATCCAGATAAGGCTGAACAATGTGCTCAATATCGTGAAAAGCATATGACATCGCCCGATGAAATGTGGCCCCAGTATTTTTTAAGCTTAAAGGGAGCTTTTTATACGCAAAAGTACCTAGGGACAGATGAAGGTAGTCTTATGTTGATCAGTCGGGAGGATGTTAATTTGGTTGTAGCCATCAAATTCATCCATGAGGGAAAAAATCTCACTCTCGGCATAGTCGTCAATGATTTGATCGATAAAGGGAGTAGGATAATTATCCTTAGGATAGGCTCAATTGATATCACGATAATCAACACAGGCCCGAATGGTATCATGCTTCTTATCTACAGGGACGATGTTGGAAACCCATTCTATCAAGGGAATCGGGTAGATAAAACCAGCTTGGAGAAGTTTTTCAACTTCACTCTTAATGGTGGCAGCCTTTCTAGGGTGCACAGGACGAAGACACCAGTGAACAGGCTTCAAACCAGGGTTGGTAGGAATCTCATGCACCACTATAATGGGATTGATGTCGGGCATCTCTTCGTAAGACCATGCAAAGACGTTGCAGAATTCATGGAAAAGGCTAGTATAAACCTGAACTTCATCTGAAGAATAAGTAACCCCGATGTGGATGTTCTCGACGATTCTCGGTTTCACGAAAATGTCAATAGGCATCGTTTGCGTGATATTACTCAAGTTACCTTTCGTAAAAACTTCATGTGTGAGAATAGGCGTTTGAAGCGAAGTATAAGGAACCTGAGATGAAAACCTCTCAAGACACGTAGACATGTGCTCGAGGCCAGGCATGAACGAGGAACGATGATGACTATCGTCCCACAGAAGATCCTCGAGAGAAATTGTTTCCACGATGGCTTCATCGGAGGGAAATATCTCTTTCAAGGGGTCGGGTGAATCCAAATCGCCGAGCCAAGGGGATTGAGAATAAGTGTCTAGAGACATGCCCAAAGGAGCATGATTAGAAGGTGGAGGCTCTGAAGCCGCAGTAAGTTCACAATAGTCAATCTCGATTGGAATTAACGGCATTGAATCTCCAAAAGAATCGATCTATTCAGGCGAAGGGATGATCCACAGGGTCATGAGACTGAGAGATCATATTGATCTGAACAGTGTTGGGTGGAGGAGGGGGAAAACTACCCATGAGGGTAAGATCTTTGAAGAGACCCGGGCCTACGCTCTCATAGGGAGTAGGAATCTGATCCACGTACAAAACGTTGTTCTCGGAAGAAGAGGTGAAGAACGACAATTAATCAACAGTAACAATCCTTCCTTCGCATGGAAATTTCAGAATACGAAAGAGAGTGGACGGAATGCATAGCATGGCGTGAGTCCAACTGCGACCGAGGAGAAGATTATAATTGAGCTTGGCGTCAACTACTTCAACCTTGACATTGACTATCTTCCCTTCCAGAGTAATCGATAAACTAGCGAGAACACCTAAAGGTTTGGATTCCCTTCCATCAAATGCTTCAAGAGCATTTGGTGATGAATTCAAAACCAGAGAACCAATGGATTTCTAGCAAGTAGACGACATGATGCACGTAGATGCACCCTCGTCCACAACTTCCCGATGGATATTCAAACCATTAATACCAAATTGTATGATGAGCGCAATTTGGTGCGGGAGTCGTGGGACGAAATTCTCTAAATCGTAAGCGAGAAGGCTAGTATCAACAGGATCAACCCCGTCGATTGTAGATAACAAAGCCTTCCATTGAGATGGACAACTCTGAATTACTTCTAAAGCAGACATTGCAGATGGCGCCTGAGCCAAATCCTCAACAATACTATAGTGTTGAGCAGCACGGGCGTTGGGATTGTAAGAAGACTTACATAATACACCTTTGGAAGGTGGTCTTACAACAGGCTCAGTACTGGGCCTTTCAATCTGAAGAGGGCTAGAAGTAGGTGGAGGAGGAGGACCATCAACGATCTCCTTCCCCGCTACCTGACGTGATCCGATATAATCTTTCGATCGAGTAGCGATAGAAACAGATGCAGAACTATTCATCATGAAAACTTGAGAGCCAAATGGAGCAGAGGACTGAGGTTGCTCTACCATTTGGGTCTGCTGTGATGGAAAAGTTTCTTTGAGAATAGTAGTAGTTCCTTGAGTGCCTTTGAGCAATCTTATCACTTCAGCCCATCGAGGACTTGGTGAAGTGCTCGTCATCACAAATCAAACAAGGGTACTTCGGCCTACGCTGTGAACCATCATCAGCATGAGATTTCTGAGAATCCTGTTTCGGGGTATCGACTTTGGCCTTACCTTTACCCTTCTTTTTTCCCCTGGAAGTTGTATCCACCGGATTGGCCTGAACGGCATTGGCTTTTGCGGTTTTACGAGAATTCGGGGTAGGTTGAGAAGCAGCATCATTGGAAGGATTAGATTTTTGCTTCCCAGGATTCGAAGGAGAAGACTTCTGAGAAGTCTTAGACACGAAACAGATGATACTGTCGACGGATGGTGTTGCCGGTGCTTTGGAAGTTCCAAGTTGCGGAGCATCAGGCGAGATATCATACAACGTGCCAAACTGGAAGTACACAAGATCAAGGTACTGGGCACGAGAAATGGCCCGTTCTTCGGTTACACATTCCCCCATAGCTATGTCTTTAGTGATTTGATTGACAAATGAGGTAGTGAACCAATTAGTTAGAAGCTGATCAGGAATCTCAAACTTGATCAAGCAACGACAACACCTCCATTCATGAATATGATCTGAGATATGAGTAGCTCGGTCTTGTTTCAAGGATGTGAGGTGCGTCCCAGTCTCATAGAAAAAATGTAACTAAAAATGGGTAAGAAACGCCATGGCTAAAGAGTTGAAATCTTGAAAGATGTCACGAGATAATTCAATGTACCACTTTGCAGCAGCACCAGTAAGAGTCTGTTGGAAAAGACGGAGTTAGATGGGATCGTCAACCCAAGAGTTAGAGGAACACCACAAGTGGTAGGTCATAACATGCGCTTGGGGGTCTTCTCCAGACTTTCCCTCAAACTTAGGACAATCACCAGGAATCCTCGTTGGAATTGGAGGCCAATACGGGTTATGAAGAATTGGATCGTTCGTTAACTTGGACACATCAGGCAGTTCCAACGTAGCGAGAAATGGTAATTGAGGATTAAAAGGCATCAGAGGTCTCTGATAAGGACCCGTGTTAACATTCCACCCATTCTGAGAGAAATTCTACCCCCATATGTTTTGTCCCGGAGGATTATGACCATAGGGGTTATAAGCTTGATAGTTCTGCCCATACTGGGGTTAAGGATCGGGATATTGATTATGAGCATACCACTAAGGTCCTTGCTGAGCAACGTATGGATTCTATTGTGGAATGTAAGCATTGCCTTGAGGTGGATGATACACCAACTGAGATTTATTTTGAGGGTAATAAGTGAAACCTTGGGGCGCACTATATACCACTTGAGATTGACCTTGAGGAGGGTAATAAGCACCTTGAGGTTGAGCAGGTGGACCCTGCTGAGTAGGATGAACAGGTTGAACCGGCTGTTGAGCGGGATGAACTAACTACTGAACAGATTGAACCGGCTGTTGAGCAGGTTGAACCGGCTGCTGAGCAGGTTGTCCCTGTGGAGCAGGTTGGCCTGGATACTGAGGACCACCGAGTTTCCCTACCAGAAGAGGTTGGCCCGACGGTTGAGCTGGACCAGGTTGTTCCTGACAACCAGGTTGAACCGGAGCAGGACCGTAGGGTTATCCTTGTTGTTCAAAGTTTTGGCCTTGCTAAACGTAAGGTTGCTGCTATTGCACAAAATGTTGTCCTTGTGGTGGATACATTTGCCCCCCAGGAACATAAAACGCTCCTGGTTGATATAGAGGTTGACCGGAAGGACCTTAGGGTTGTCCTTGTTGGACCAAAGGTTGACCTTGTGGACTATAAGGTTGTCCCTGTGGACCAAAGGTTTGTCCCTGCTGAGCCAAAGGTTGTCCCTGTAAGGTTTGTCCTTGTAGGCTTGAGGGTTGTCCCTATAAGGTCGGTCCAAGATGAGGAACGGTTTGATAAGGATCGTAGATAGCCTGATGAGGATCAATATGAGGCAAATAGATAGGATTTCAATAAACATCATAGTGATGTGGAGGATTGACAGGAGCTTGGGGCTGCTGAGAACCCTGAGAGTTCTATTGTTGAACAGCCAACAGATACTCTTCAAATGTAAGGCCTCCAAGCATCATAGGGGCAGTCGAAGCCGCACTAGAAGCAGGCGTGGTCTCTGCAGCACGAGGTTGTGATTTACCCAGGCCGGGATTGACAGACCACGTGGGATTAAGAAAGATAGACCTGTGAGTGTGAAAAGATCCTGACGACTGATGCGTAACAACCGGTGTAGATGAAGCCACACAAACGGTGGGTCGGACCGGGACATACGTAACAGTGACCAGTGAACTAAGTGTCGAAGGCAACATTCTCAACGAAGGGAGGACCGAACTCCTTGGAGGAGTTGATGTACTGGATTGTGCTATGGATGCAACACCAGAAATAATCTGACTCAAATTCCGATAACCAGGTGGAAGTGACACCGATTGAGGAGAAGATTGAATAGAAACACGCGGGATATCTTCTGGGAAAAGTTGATATTCCCCTGTAGAAACAGGCATTCCTTCACTACTAACAAGACTCGAAGAGTACATGTCTGAGGAAGCCGTAAGATCGTCGAAAAGATGACGAGGAATAGGAGGTATAGCAGCAGTATAAATGGTGATCCCGAAGTAATAGGAGGGAATTCTTCCCCCCCAAAACCAAACCAAGCACCCGGAGGAGGCCAATTGAACTCAACTAACTCTTCAGGGGGAGATCGGGTAGCAAGAGGCAAGACAGTCCGGAGAATAGGCTGCGAAAACTTGGAAGACCTAGTGGATTGAGGGGTTTCAAAAGAAACATCAGGAAAATAACTACCACTAGGAGGCAGTGAAGAAGAGGACGAAACTGGTGGTTCCGCCACTGTGACAATATTTCAACACAGGAAGGAAAACGAGATAGCCAATTCAAGGCTTCAAGACCAAAGTCTAAGGAAATACAAAAACAAGCTAAGTAAAAAAAAATTAACGGGCATGTGATCGTGGGTAATTAATTTTACGACATTGAAACCGAACTTTTTTGTTTTATGTTTTAAAAGTCCAGAAACAGAAAAAATATGACTCTAATCACTTTCAATTTTAAACGAGCGTGAAAGGACAAGTGCTCGATGATCTCTTCTATTTTTAAGGAGTCACGAAAAGATCGAAATGAATACTCAGGTAATCTAAGCAAGAGGGTGTACCAAGTTTCTGTGAACTTCCATATACACCTTGGTGATAAAATGAAAAATAAATGACCAAGGACTTAACGTACATGCAGGTAGTCTCCCCGAATGCTGTGTTTGGTGTATCACGGTTATAGGGAAGCAAACTCAGCTTCCTATGGATAAAGTATTTGAACCTATAGGGGTCTCCCTTTATATACGCGATGGTACAGGGAGCACAAGTCCGTACTAGCGTTGTCTAAAGCCAGATGGCGAACAACAACTACTAGGTTTAATGACGTCAGAAAACGTCACTAGCCTAGACCACTAAAATGTTTGCATTAGGTTCCAATGCTTCCTTAAATTGATTTAGTCGATTTTATAGTTGATCTTGAATTAATGTTTGAGTTCCAAGGCCCTACTGAATTTTGATCTCAAGTTCCTAAATGCAAGCTATATGTAAAAGAACACCATTTTCCATTCGATGAATGCTAATTAAGAGAAGGATAGAGATCTTTTAGAAGGTAGCAAACAATGAAATCATGCAAATAAATCCACTAATGCATCTAATACAACCAAACGAAAAATGAAAAACTCTTTCCTAGTTCATTGAGTGCTAGTCATGCAAAAAAACTTTTCATTTTTGATGAAAACGAAAGAATGCAATTTTTTTTTCATTAAATGAAGCACACAATGCACTAATTACATTAAAAAACAAAGCGAACACTAGTTCTGAGTATCGCGAATGTAGAGATCTAAACTGAATGTTTCAATCAAAAGCAATATGAACACAAAAATGCACTCAAACTAATCATGCACTCTTCCAAACAAAGAGAAAGCTTTAAAAAACAACCCAAACGAGCAATGTGATCTATGCTCGAAGTGGCGAGAAGAAGAATCAAACGAAAACTGAAATGATCATTCAACAAAAACAAACACTCAAAGGATCAAGAAATACTAACACAATTGATCAGAGAGTGATACTGACAAGAATAAAAAAGAATCAATCTTCAAACAGAAGGCTCAGTGAGTGAAGGACACCTAGAAACCCTAGGGCTATGAACTGCACCGATGAGAAAATAGACAAAAAGCTCCGAAGAGCAAGTCTACAGCAATCATAACAATCCCAAAAACTTAATTGCAAATAAAAAAAAAACCCATAGTCAAGCACAAATGACCAAAAACTCGGCAAAAGGGTCAAACCAAATCCTACAGGATTCGACGTGACTGTCAGGCGGTAATCCGCACCAAATAGGGGTTGGCGCTACTGCAACAAAAGGAACAAACGCCATTGGCACGAATGTTTAAACAAAAAATGTGCCAAGCTGAATAGCTATGGGAAAAGGAGAAAACCAGTGAGCAAAGGTCAATCTTGAGACTCTGGAGCTGAACAGGAGGATTCCAAACAATCAAGCGAGCTAGAAAAGACAAACAAGCAAGCAAACGACCGAAGTCGACTCGACAAGGAAAATTCCCAATGAGCAACGAAACGACAAACTCACACTGATCCCCAGCAGAGTCGCCAATTTGTTATGCAGGTAAATCCTTTCTGTGGACAAAGGTGATCCCTCTAGCCCTAGAGTGGGTCTAGTAATGAAGGGATAAGCTAAAGTGTAGGTTCCTAATTACTGAATGAAAAGGACAGGGTAGATCGACCTACCTGGAGTCCAACGCTATCGTTGTGGATATAGTGGTGGTGGCCTCTTAATCTTTGTCTCGGCAGGTCACGATCCTTCTGCAACGATGCTCGGATACTTGCACGAAGATCAACAAACAAGAGCAGCATAAGAAACAATGATCTTATTCATAATTACAAACCAGTCTAGGAAGGTTAAGCATATTGCATCAAATTGACCATATTAACACAAGATGGGAACCAGACAATAGTCATGTGTATGTATAAATAGTAGAAAGAGTTACAACCGGAGCCTTGACGTCACAGCCTCCTTCAGCAGGGTTCAGCCGAAGCACGTCTCGATTGATCGTCGGGAATTGGGATGAGGCGAAGACACAAGCCTAAGCTCTCTCTCAACAAAGTTCTCTTCTTCTGCTCTATCTCTCTAACAAAATGTTCAACAATTTAGCTATGATTGTTCAGCTCTCTACTCAACTATTCAGCCATTGTGTGAATGAGAGATAGCTTTCTTTATAGAGGGAAAAGAGGAGGTTGGTATCCCTATAATGGTGGAAGGGAGGCCTTATCCTTTGGGAGGTTTCCCCAAAAGGTGGAAACAAGAGGCCAAAGGAGGGAGTCTGTGGTTATTCGGTCGAACCACTCCAGTTGACTCGCCCACGAAGTTGTTAGGATAGAAACTTCGCCTCCATATTTAAAAAACATTCCATAAACAACTTGGCATGGGTATCTAACTGGGACAGAGCGCCAACTGGCGCGGGGCCCAATGTTAATCTTCCTCATTGGCGCGAGGACATAATGATCTACTAGCGCCAAGGCAAAAATATGTGTTTCTGAAGGTCTGCTAAGGGAATTGTCAACAGAAGGAATGTTGTCCTCGTGGAAAGGAATGCAATGATGGTCTTTGCAGGGCATGACACTTCTTATTGGTCACATGAATGATCCTCCAACATGCGAGATGGCGATTGCAGGAACAGTGACAAAATGTTGTGTAACAACGGGTGAGAAGGAAACTATGACTCCCCATAAGAAGTCTAATGCAGCGAAGAAAGGACATGGGTCTCAGCCTATGGAGCAGCAGAATAAATGCAGTGGAAGAGAACCACTGAGGTTTTGGACTTGTGGTGGAGACCATCGTAGGAAGGATTGTCTGTGATATCAGGGTGTTAGGTCTCAAATATACAGTGCTCATGAGGTGCAGCCATTTGGGGATGTAGGTCGGAGCATTCCTCGGATATATCCAATAGTTGATAATAGGAAGGCAGACTACCAGGCATCCATTATCGAGATGGAAGGTAAGCTTATCATCGATTTGTTTCTATTTTGATTGATCCTAGATCGAATTATAGCTATATTTGTTTTGACCTGGTGGATCAATGTCGTTTGGATAAGGAAGTGCATGGGGAATTTGGGTTGGTGTAGTTGGCTACAAGGATCGAGAGAAGAGTTCATCATTAGGTGAAGTCTTGTGCATTTGAGCTTAATGGCATGCCTACAACTGCAAATCTGAATTTACTTCCTTTGGGTGCATATAACATGCTTTCGGGCATGGATTGGCTATATATTCACAAGACCAAAGAAGATTGTTATGCGAAGGCCTTTGACTACTTGGATGAGGATGGAGGAAATATAGTCTTACAGGGAAAGAATAAGCCTACACCAGTAAGGATGGTTACAACCATGCAATATAAGGGCAACCACATGGAAATATGTTTATTGTTTGTAGTACATATTTATAATGATAGAGGGAAGGACGATGAAGATGGTGAAATATTGAGGAGGTATCCTATCTTACAATAGTTTCAGGATGTGTTTCCTACAGAGATTCTAGAGTTGTCTCCTCATAGGGAAGTGGACTTCTCTATTGAGTTGATGTTAGGGGCAACACTAACATATAAGGTGCTTTACAGGATGAGCATGCTTGAGTTGGTGGAACGAAAGTTGCAGCTTAAAGATACACTTGATAAGGGATACATAAGGACAATTTTATCTCCTTCGGGTGCACCAGTGTTGTTTGTAAAGAATAAATACAATACTCTTATATTGTGCATTGATTATAGATAACTAAATAAGGTTACTATCAAGAATAGTGATCCATTACCTCATATTGATGATTTGTTTGATCAACTGAAGGGAGCTGCAGTATTATAAAAGGCTGATATGAGATCAGGATATCATCAGGTGCACACCAAAGAAAAATACATCTATAAGATTGCATTTTGTACAAGGTATGGGCACTATGAGTTTGTGGTGGTTTCTTTGGTCTTACTAATGCTTTGACCACCTTCATGTGTATGACGAACAATGTGTTGCGGCCTTACCTAGATAAGTTTGTGATAGTCTTTGTTGACGATATATTGGTATATTCAAAGAATGAGGAAGAGCATGCAAAGCACTTGAAAACAATATTGATATTGTTGAGGGAGCATAAGTTGTATGCCAAGATCAACAAGTGTAACTTCTTTAAGTCTCAAATTCATTACTTGGGACATGTTGTTTTCAAGGAGGAGATAACAATGGATCCAGAAAATATTAAGGCTATCATGGAGTGGCCAACTCCGAAGAATGAGAATGAGGTTAGATCATTCATGGGACTAGCAAGTTATTATAAGAGGTTCATCAAAAAAATCTCCAATGTTGGCTATCTTATCACATCTTTACAGAGAAAAGGAAAGAAGTTTGAATGGACTGTTGAGTGTGCAACTAGTTTTGATTAGTTGAAATAGTTTCTTACCAATGCTCCAATTTTGAGGATTGAAGATCCTAATAAGGAAATTGTGGTTTGCACAGATGCTTGCAAGGAAGGACTGGGTGGAGTCCTGATGCAAGAAAGGTAGGTGGTTTGCTATGAATATAAAAATTTGAATGAGCATGAGCATAATTATGTGACTCGTGATCTTGAGTTGGCACCTATCGTTCATGCATTGAAGATGTGGAGACATTATATCCTCGGCAGGAGGTTTGTCTTGATGAGTGATCTTAGTGGACTGAGGTACTTGTTTGAACAACCTAATTTGAAAGAAAGGAAAGCTAGATGGTTGGATACTCTCAATGAGTTTGATTTCGAAATCAGGTACGTCAAAGGCAAAGAGAATTGGGTTGTGAATGCTCTCAGTAGGAGAATACAGGTGAATCATATTTCAATTGTGAGCACTTATGGAACATATTTGCAAGAGCGAATCTTGCATGTAGGGTAGCGTGATGAAAGGTACCAACAGCTGAAGTGGAGATTGCAACAAAAAGGTGAGGGTGATAAGGATGAGGAGTATCACCTCACATCAGATGTCTTGGTTAGATTCAAGAGCAGGGTTTATGTGTTTGACAATGGTGAATTGAAGAAGCTTATTTTGAGAGAGTTTAATCTCAAGCCATATTCAAGCCAATAAAGATACCATAAGAATTTTATAACTATCAATAAGTTCTATTATTGGCCTAATTTGAATAAAGAGGTGGCTGAGTTTGTTGGTAAGTGCTTAGACTGTCAAAAGGTGAAAACTTAATTCTAGCATCTAGTTGGTTTGTTGCAGCCTATTCTAATTTTGTAATGGAAACGGGAGGTCATTTTCATGGATTTCATTACAGGATTACCAAGGACATCAAGGCAAAATGACTCCCTCATGATTGTGGTTGATAGGTTGAGCAAGGTAGCTCACTTCATTGTAGTAAAGTCTACTAATTCAGCTAGTGAAATGGCTCAAATATTCATTAAGGATATAATGAGGTTGCATGGAGTTCCCAAGAGCATTATATCAGATAGAGATTCCAAGTTCACTTCTAGGTTCTGGAAGGTGTTTTGTGTAGGATTGGGGGCAAATTTAGTCTTCAGTACAATTTATCATCCGTAGACATATGGGCAGATAGAAAGGATTAACAAAATCCTTGAGGATATGTTGAGGATGTATGTCATGTATCAACAAACGGAGTGATAGGAGTATCTTCCACTCATAGAGTTTAGCTTATGATAATGGGTATTAGGAATCCTTGAAGATGAGTCCATTTGAGGCTCTCTATGGAGGAGTTGTAATAGTCCTATAAGTTGGAGTTATCCAGTGAGTAGGGTGTTGATTGGGTTGGATATGTCGAGAGAGGTGGAGTAGGAGATGTAGGTTATCAAAAATAATTTGAAGGCAAACCATGATAGGTAGAAGATCTATGCAAATTAGCACATGGTATTCAAGGAGTTTTAGGTTGGAGAGCATGTATACTTGCATATCAATCCCAAGAAGAACTCCTTGAAGATTGGATCATGTGCCAAGTTGGCTCCGCGATATTTTCAGTCTTTTGAGATCCTTGAGAGGATTGGACCAGTGGCCCACTAACTTGCTTTGCCTCCATCAGTGAAAATCCATGATGATTTTCATGTTTCTTTGCTTAAAAGATATGTACAAGATGTTGATCATGTGATTAAATGGTATTATTGCGGGTGGAACCAGAAGGAGATTTCTAGTAAAGCCTCAATGCATCCTACAACAGAAGAAGGTCATGCTCCAGAAATGAGCAATAGAGCAATTTAAAGTGAAGTGGAAGCACTTTGAGCTCAATAAAGCTATATGGGAGATGGATGATCAAATGCTAGCATTACATCCTTATTTATTTATTGGTTGAATCAAATGTGATTTGGTAGATGTACATGTGTGTGTGTGTGTGTGTGTGTGTGTGATTGTAAATATTTTATCAAGTCGTGTTTATAAAGCTCCAATAAGCAGTATGCCATTATAAATACTACATTGATCCATGTTTATAAAGCTCCATAAGCAATATGTCGTCATGTTTTCAATGGTTTTGTTTGTCATAAGTGTCATAGAACACTGAGGATGGTGTTCCCAAAAGGGGAGGGGTGAAAACATAACATTTATAGTAGAATAAATGTTTGAAGGAAGTTAGAGCATGTTGACCATGAATTCTAAGTAATCAAACAACTAGGATACTAAAGATAGAATAAAAGAACATAAAAGACAAACACTCATAAGAATACCAATGAATCTCAGGTAAAGAGAAGTATGATGTCACTGTATATTACAGATAAAAGGATTTACAATAGTAGTTTGTAGCATAAAAATCCATCAACCCTCTCTCCATCAATTATCTGCCTATTTATAAATTTAGGCACCTTTACAATGAGTCTGCTAGCAAGGCTAGACCTTCGAATACTTCTAATGACACCTAGACTAACCAAAAGCTGATTACAAGGAGGGGAAACAAACATCTATTATTTTTAGGACTTTGAAACCTAATAGGACTCTAATACTCTTTATTACATTAACAAAATTTAAAATATGCATGTTTACATCGAAAATATCATGTGCCTAAGGTGGCAATGACCATGACTGAACCATAAATACCTCCACCAAGTCAAGAGGTTTGTCTTCGAATTTTGAGGAGGTGGTGTCATGATTGTTGATGTGGTTTCAATGATGAGCTGGTAGTTGAACAACTTTGTCGAGGAGTGTTTCTTCTTAAAAAATTCAACCAATGTTTTCTGACCTTTCTAGGTGGCTGAACTGTCCCAAAAAGACAATTAAGGCTTGAAAAATTACAAAATTCCTCTTCGCTGCAAAAATAGAGGACTTTTAGGCAAGTCCGTAGTGAGAGTTCGTAGCGTTTTCAGCTTTGACCATATTAGCAAATTTTTCGCCCTCTTTGCTGGTTGGAGGATGTTTGGTGGGTCTAAACAATTGTGTTTTCTCGGCTTTAAGCCTAAGACATGCTACGAACATGCTTAATAGATACCAGACTTGAAAATTCTTGATTTCGTCTTCAAAATTGCTCATGGCTTTGTAAGTGATGAACTATAATGAGGAAAAAAATATTTTAAAAAGGTATTTTACCCCTGTTCAAGCAGCAGTAGCTTCACCCTTGGCAATAATGGCTTCAACTTCAGCAGGTTCATTTATCACTGTCATCTTTAAGCCCTTTTTCATGAGTTTTGTTTGTACCATTTCCATTTGCACCTCCAACTCCTTCACTTGACCTTTGAGCTTCTTTCTCTCTGCCTGCAGCTAGATGTTTCTTTTCCTTGTGTGCTTCATCACTTTGCGTAAAGGGAGGGTTCTTTTCAATAATTTCTTAGCATTTGTTAGGGCCTCATTGTAATAATTACTCTACTCATTCACTTTTTCATTGAACTCCTCTACCATATTTCTTTCTTGTTGGGCCTCTTCCAACTCTAGCTTCGTTTCAATGACCTCTTCCCTAGCTTCCGTCAACTACTCCTTTAAAAGCTCCACTTTAGATTTTTCAGTGACCTTCTCCTTGCCTTTCCTCTGCTTGATAATTTACTATTTTGTTGGGGATAGGTTAATGATTTATTGTACCATAGTTTGTTTGCCCTTTTCTGTTTCTTCAATCTTCTTATCAGCCTTGATACCTTTGGAAAGTTGTAATCTAGTGAGAGGTTTTCTAGGTTTAAATACAAAACATGCATCTTCACTTGAAAAGTCAAGTTTCTTGGCAGTGAGGCCTTTCTTTTTCTTCTTACCTCCTTTGACCGCCACAGCTTTGACCACAGGAGTTTCTTCTATATATATGCCTTGTAAAATATCATCAAGATTACCTTTTCCCACTGTTTGGCTCGTAGTGATTCTTAGATGACTCTTTTTGCTAGGTTTAGGTTTGTTGCTTGAAGGTGTGGGTTGAGGTATATTTGTCTTCTGAAAATGTTCCATATCAACCTCCATGAGCTCTTTGATTGGTTGTGTTTCTCCTTCCTGTCCACCCTCTGCTTCAACTATAAGCTCATCATTCTTAATCGAAGAGCTAGTCTTTGATTTAGGTGTTTTCTTAAGAGTCAACACATCCACTTCATAACCACTTAGAAACATAAATGTGGCCCAGTCTCTTTTTAATTTGTTAAATTCTTCCATAACCAACAGCGTAATTAATCCATGATGGAAGATAGAGATTTCAATACTCTCAAGCCTAGCTTGTACTTTATCTAAGATTTTTTCTAGGCTTCTGAATAAGAAAAATGGAAGGTCCAAAAGTTGCTTACTAGTGAAATGGAGCAAAAGCCCGAAGTGATACTGATAAATCATGTGAAACCTCCCTTCACATGTGAAATACTTCTGAATCACCAGTAGGATTTTGGAGTCATTTTCTTTGAGACAACTTCTTGGTATCCTTGAAAGGAAAGGAAACAAAAAAAGAGGAATTTGTGTGGCACCTAAGAGAAAGACTTGGACAACAGTGAGCAAGGGAAAAAATCAAGTAGAGAAAGAGTGGCCAACAGGACGATTTGCAGGTAATAGAGTGCATGTTTGATTTATCGTGTTGGGGTTATGATGAATGGTTCATGCATTTGTTTATTGGTTATATTGTTGTCATTGGAATAGAGATTTGACTAGATTGACAATTATGTACAACCTTGCCTATGCCATTTCCTCAATAGCCATGATGTAGTGGGTTCCCTATTTGGTTGAACTTTGGATTGCCATTAGTTTTTGGATCCTAGTTGAGTTGGTCTTAGGAAATTCCCAAGGGCTGAGGTTGGAGATGGTTTTCTCCAGGAAGCTCTTGACAAGTGGGTGGAGACAGGAAATTTCCTCTCGCTATGGTGAAGAAATTCTTAGGCATCCAAGCTTGTATTGGTTTTGGTGATTTCTAGACCTAGTATTGGGTGAAATCACTATGGTATGAGGATGGAGGTAGCTTCCTTTGGATTCTATGTTTGGTTATGATTTGGTTTATCCCATGTAATCCCACATTTAGGGTTGGAATATGGCACAAGGGTAATTGGGCTGGAAGAAATAATGGTTCATCCTAATCTATGGTCGGGTTGTACATGAAAGTCCCTGGCCAGGGATATTTTTAAGGATGGAAAATTATCTTCAAGTTTAAGAACATTGGTGAATCTCGCTAGTCCCTAATATGTAAACTATAAAATGTTTCTTGATGTTTTTGTAAAATTATTCAAATTTATAGTGATTTTATATATACTTTCTATTTAATGTTGGAGAATTTTAAGGTAAAATAATTTTATATTGTAAAATTTGGGCAAATCATTTTTATAGAATATGGAAATTGGCGAATAATTTTCTTGGAAAAATCATGAAAAATTAGCCCATCTACAAATATTAGCCCCTTATTCCTTATTAAGATCAAAGAGCACAAGTTATGGTTTAATGTGTGATTATATGTTTGGTTTTTCATGGCTTCATTTTGTTTAAATGCTATTTACATGCATGGTATATTTCTTATTAAATGATATGCTATTGTTATTGATCTTGCTCATGGTTAGACAAGATATTGAAAAATTTTATGAATGCGTGAGCTAATAAGTGTTTGTTGCAGCTAGCTTGAGAGAGAAATAAGCCTTCTTAATGAACATCTGATGAAACTAATGAAACAATGAACAATTATGCATTCATGACCTAGAAGTATGATGTTTACCAAGTGTTTGTATAAATGGTTCATGTGTGTTGGGAGAGCTTGGGTAAGATCTGAGCTTGAGAATAAAATATGCAGACTTGTAATTATCATTGACAGAGTTCTGGAAGGTTCTCAACAGATCTAGGCAGTTGGCCTGTGGGCTAGCCCTAAAAATATGGAACAAGGTTCGTGGCTGCACTCTCAGTTCAGGGAATTTTGTGATCCAGATTTATGCAGGAACACAATGAAATATAGAAATACACATAAAAGCAGATATGCAACATACATAAAAATTCATTTCATTAATAACAAATAACTGAAATATGCTTACAGACATAATGGAAATAAACTAGCTAGGGCGTTGGTAGCTTATCTCTTAGAAGAGATGTGGCGGCTACATGCCTCTGAACTGTGTTACAATGAGGCTTGAGGGCCTATTTATTATTGAGAAACAATGGATAACCCAAAACATCCAAAAACCTAACCCTAGGAGATGAAGTGCCAAAATTATGGGACCTATTTGGGTAAATTGGTACATCAATATTCTCGAGGACATAACTTTGGCATACGATCTCTGTTTGACGTGCACAATACATCGTTAGAAAGATCCATCTGAGGATTATAGCTTTCGATGTGAGAAACATTGAAGGAGCTTTGGTGGTGCTCCTGATTTTTCCAAAAAACGTCGTTTAGGGCCTCAAAATGGATCCGGAAGTTCAACACCCGAAAAACTGCTAAAAATAGTAAATTGTGCTACAATTAAGGAAACTGAAAAAAACTGAAAGAAACAATGGTGGGGACCCAAGTGGAATAGGTGGGTGGCAAACAATATCCACTTGGATCATTCCTCCCCCATTAGGAATCAATGGTCCCCATTGCGTTGAGTTCCTCCATGAGATGAGGAAACCTCTGCTGAACTTGGTCCCTAGTGAATCATTTGCCTTGGTGCAGGAGTTGGCCAGCTTTAATAACACGATGCAGTTGGATCTTCTGTTGGCGAGTGTTCTTGATTTGCATGTCCATGATACGATCTGTTGTGGCTTGTTCCATGCAGTTTGGGTTTAGCTCTATTGATGTGAATTGTTCTGCAATGTCAAAGGTGTCCAGTAGAGGTGAGAAGTAGGGTCGAAGGCAATTCACATTGAACACTGGGTGTAGACCAAGGAATGGTGGAATACTGAGCTGGAAGGCATTGGCCCCTATAGCCTTGGTGATGGTGTACGACCAATATCAGAGCGGGTGAAGCTTGCTGTAGGGTCCAACGAGGCGCTCCTTCTGCAAATGTAGCCACACTTTGTCGCCCACCTGGAAGTTGTGTGGCACCCGATGTTGATCATGTAGTTGCTTGTACTTAGCATTGGCTCTGTCCAATATGTCATGAACCTATTGGTGGATGTGTTGAATGCACTCAATGAAGTTGTTTTCCTTGTAAGCTCCGGACTAGACATAAGTTGAATCAACCTGAGTAGCTGCAAGGCATGGCTACGTTAATGGGACATAGTGGCTGGAATCCCAACCCCACCTGAAAGGGGGTGTGGCTGGTTGAGCTGTGGAGAGACCGATTATAACTATATTGTACATAGGGAAGGCTCTCATCCCATGTGCATGGATGCTTTGAATTGTACATGCATAGAATGTATATGATCATCCTGACCTCTGTTTGGCCATTAGTTTGGGGATGGAAAGTTGTGGACTTGGTGAGCTTGGTGTCCATCATTGACTAGAGGTTGGACCAAAATTTGCTAAGGAACCTACTATCCCGATCTGAGATGATAGACTGTGGGATCCCAAAGTGCACCCACACTCGTTCAAAGAAGAGTTTAGCAATGGCTTCTGTTGTGATATTCTTCTTTCAGGCCGCCATAATGGCCATCTTCGAGAATCTGTCGACGACCATGAAAACATAGTAATTTCCATGCTTAGTAGAAGGAAGGCTCGACATGTAATCCATGGAGATGGATTCCCAAGTTCGACTAGGGGTAGGTAGCAGAGTATAGAGGCCTTGCTTCTCAATGGTCGGTCTGGAAATAGCATAAGCAGTGCAGGATCTGATGTACTTCTCCAAATTGGCACACAAATTTTGTTTCCGCAGTGTTTAGAGGACCTATCGGATGTGGTGCAGGTTCTCTTCCCAAGTCTGGTTGAAGATCAGGATGTCATCCAAGTACACTACTGCAAATGAGTTTGTGAATGGCTGCAGGATGTTTTCCATCAGCCTCATGAAGGTTGCGGGAGAATTTTTCAACGCGAAAGGCATGACCAGCCATTTGAAAAGGCCCTCCTTCGCTTTGAGGGAATTCTTCCATACATTGGAGGGTTCGATTGGCACCTGGTGATACCCAGACTTCAAGTCAATCTTGCTGAAATATTTCACCCCTTTGAGTTGGTCCAGAAGGTCATCAATCTGTGGGATCAGGTACCTATTCCAGACAATGATCTTGTTTTAGTGCCCGATAGTCAATACAGAGTCTCCAAGTCCCATCCTTCTTTTGCAACAACACGATCGGGCTCCCATAGGACGATGAACTCGATCGGATGTGACCTTTCTGCAGAAAATCCTGAATCTGCCTCTTGATTTCATCGTTCTACAGAACATAGCACCAATAGATCAGTCCATTGGTCATCGACACACATAGGGTCAAATCGATGGGGTGCTTAACCTGACAGTGCAAAGGCACCGCTGTGGGTGAGGTGAATATGTCCCCGTACTCTTTCATGACCTTGTTCATTTGTTGTTGTCATGCGAAGGAGCCCTGCCTGGAGGTCGTGGCCATAGTCTTCTTATTCTTTTTTTAGGGCGAATCATCAGGAAAAAAAAATTCCCAGTTTTGGAAATGAGCTTACTCCATCGTTTTGCAATAACCAGAGAGATATCGGCATGTGGTGGTACCTATGGTATCCTGTACAACTTATTGCCTAAAGTAACAATAACAGCGCAAGGTCGGGACTCATACACAACATGTCGCTTCCATGAGTATGGTTGGCCTAATAATATATCACAAACATCAAGAGGAGCAATGTCAGATAATACCTCATCCGTGAAGGGCTTGATGTTGTATGCAAGGCAGCATTAATGGCTGACCCGGAGATCTTGTCCTTGGTGAAGCCACTTGAAGGTGTACGACTGTGGGTGTGCTGTGGTCGGAAAACCCAACTACTTCATGACCTTTGCTGAAATGAGGTTCTTTTGGCTTCCACTATCAATAGTGAACTATAGCGAGGAACCCTTTACCTAACTCTGGGAGTGGAAGAGACACTCCTCCTCCTCTGGATCTTTCAGTTCCTCCTTTTGGATCTTCGTGGTGACAACAATGGCATTGGGCTCCACATCAATAATTTGCTTCCCTTTGTCATTCCTCTTGTTAGGTTATGATTCAAAGTCGGAGCATGCATCTGATTCATAAGCCTTCATCTCGGCCACTAGTGAATACTTGGCCCAAAACTCACTTGTGTTGTGAGTGGAGCCCTTCTTTGGCTTCGCGGTGTTGTTCTTTGCTTACAGTTTTGGCAGGTTGTCTTGGGCCGCCATGCCTTGGCTTTGTCCTTTGTTCTCTGGTTTGGGGGAACCTTTCGCTTGCTTTTGATTTGTAGATCCAAAGTCTCGCTTCTGTTGAAGGTCAACAAGAAATTGCAGCACACACACTAGTGTGGGACCACAGGTCCTAACGATACATTATTGTGAAGGCCAAATTAATTTAATAAATTGGTGCATTGTCTAATTTAATTTCCCCTTAATTAAATTGGAAAATAAAATGTAATCTTATCTCATAATCACTTGTAATTGTTAACTGAGTGTGATAAACTCAGTTAGCTCATGTATTTAGAGTTGAGGGTGGTTGGTGAGGCATGCAGAGTGATTCTAGTAGTTATGGAGTTCGAATTGCAGTTAATGCATTAGTTTAATGCATGAATAATTAGTTAACTCAGTTAGGTGAGTTAAGGTCAGTTGGACTAGTTGTAACTATTTGTTGCACTAGTGAGAGATCAAGTGAATTAAATCAGATTTAATTCACAATAAGTGGCCTGCCATGCAACTGATGATTTACTATTAATAGCTACATGCATGTCATTTCCAGTGGAGACCCAGTTGAGACAAAGGTTAAAGGGATGTTAACTATCAGTTGTATCATTAGTAGGTTGCCCGCATGCAACCAGACATCCATTGGATTGCCCATGATTCTTGTGCATTTTTGGAAGGCTCAAATTCCTAAAGAATAGGGATTACATTCCATATGAATTGTGCAAGCAAGGTAGGCTGATTAGACGCTGAGAATTGGCTAAGTGTTGGTCGATTTTGTCTGGGTCAATGTGAGACTGTTGTGAGAGTGTTGGAGACTCTTGTGAGAAGAGTGCATTGTAATTGTTTCATAATTCCGTGGTGAATATACGATAGAATATAGAGGGTTTTTGAGCAGTAAGTTTTCCCCGGGAAAATATCTGTCTTGTGGTTTGATTTGTTTTTTTCTACACTTATTGTGATTAGTGATCGCGTTTATTTTCTGCAATTGATTTGTAGAAGGATTCAATATCTAGCTTTAGTACATTGCTTGATCGGATTAAATCCATTGATATACATATGTTTGTATAATTTCTACATTGTATCAGAACACAAGAAATCACTATAGTGGAGGAGAAGCTGAGTTTGTGACTGAATATAATTCAAATTTGCAAAAGTATTCTTGGTGCGACAAGCAGATCATGATCGAAATGGCTTTCAATGGCTTGAGATTGGAGTATGCACTCAAAGGCAGTTCCAATTATATTGCGTGGAAATATAAGATGGAGGTAGTACTGGAGGACAATGGGTTGAAATAATTCATTGATAATGACATTCCCAAACCAGTTGCAACAGATGCCGCAAATCTTGATGCTTGGAAAAAGATGGTTGCAAAGGCGACGAGGATCTTACTGGAGGGAGTACGAGACCACATTATATCAAGTCTCCATGGAAAAGCGAGACCATATGTAATGTGGAAAGCTTTTATAGTTATGTTTCAGAGCAACATCGATCATATAAAATTGACACTGAAGGATAAGCTCAGGAAAATCAAAATGGATAAAGGCGACACCATTTCAAAATATTTAACAAAGTTTGTCCAAAGTCGGGATGAGCTTGGGAGCGTTGGAATTAATGTTGCGGATGATGACTTGGTGAGCCTAGCTCTTATAGGACATCCCAAGAGTTGGCATAGTTATCAAGACTCTGTCAATGGGAGGGAGAAGCTACCAGATTGGGAACGACTTTGGTCGGATTTGGTGCAAGAAGAATTCAGGTGGAATACTAGGGATGGATATTCATCTAAGATAAATGATGAAGAAAATTTCGCTTTGGCTCCCAAGGTGAAGAAGGGGAAAGGAAATAAATCATATTCCAAAATTGAGTTCGGCAAAGATGGAAACAAGCATGACATGTCCAGCGTGAAGTGTTTTCACTGTTACGAGCATGGACATTATGCCACTAATTGTCCACAAAAGAAGCAGGACAATAAGGATTCAAGATCTGCATCTGGTGAGGCTTTGGCCTCACAATTTGAGCTTGACTTCTCGCTCATTACATGCATGGTGTCAAGTGCAAAAGGATCGGTGTGGTACTTGGATAGTGGTGCATCTTTCCACATGACGGGAGACAAAGAACTTTTCAGTATCTTGGAGGAGAAGGACCTCCAAATGCATATCAAAATGGGTGATGACAGACGATACAGTGTTACCGGGATTGGTATAGTTACCTTCCAGAGACAATCAGGTAAACCCTTCTTATTAAAAGATGTAATGCATGTACCAGGCTTGAAGAAAAAAATAGTTTCAGTCGCAATGTTGGAGGATAGAGGCTATGATGTGGTTTTTAGTGAAGGGAAAGCTTTCCTTAGACACAAAGCCACAGGACAAGCCAAGAAGATTGGGGTTCATGTGAAGAATATCTATAAACTTGATGTAGATGCCTGCGCAGCATTGATGGGTAAGGAAGACAAAGTGGTGAGTCGTGATGTGTTACACTAAAATTGTCACCGTGACGTTTTACTGTCTATATGGGTTCATCATTACTCATACAATACTCCCTTAGAAGTATACAAACATCAAGTTCCTAAAACCAAGCCTTGAAATTGAGAGAAAAGCTTATAAAAGTCATAAGAACACTTGTATCGCACTTTCTCTTAGTATTACCTGCGTTGCCGCATCTGTTTGTTCTAAAACATGCGGAACCAACCGCACTTTTTCTTCATTAAAGGTGCAAACTCCTGTAAAAGGTAAAATGCATACGGAAGTAAAATTTGGAAGCCCAGCTGGTTGAATCTGGAAGCAATTATTCGATGGAAAGTTCGCTCCTTTCATGTACATTCATCCCTCCATTAAGAGAGCCTACCCCTTGGTATGTGGAACTTAATACCTTTGAAAGAGGATTCTATCCCCTATTATTTGGAGCTGCAACCTCTTCTCTTTTGCTATAAATTGAGGCCATAGTTCAGCCTCAAGAGGAGTTAGGCTTTTAGATTTTTTGAGGAGAATTGCTGGAAAAACTCAGACTCTCTTAACTTATTACCATGTGGGAATGATTACACACTCATGTGTATGTTAGTCAAGAGAGTGCAAAGGCTTGTCAAAGTAGAGGAAACGCTTGTTTCAGACCCCGGAAGGACCTGTACGACATCAAGGCGAACACGGTTGTAAGGCTCCTTCTTTCATCAAAGATAATACAAATGGATCTTGTTTTCTCAATGAGTTGTTTATTTAAATGGATTATTTCTTGAATTCCTTGATCATCAAGATAGGTTTATGGTTTATGAATTAATCTATATTATGCAGGTGCTTCTGATTCTTTCATGTTTTTTATTGCAGATCCCAAAAGGAGACGTATTCAAAGCGATAGGAAAGAAGACTACAATCAACGCTGGACTACAGGTAAGTCCTAAATCCTTCATTATAGATAATTCTAGATCAAATATAATCTAGAGAAAGTATTTTACATCTGTCTGTTTGTTGCTAGTTATCATAGGATACTAGGGAGATATGTCTTGTCTGCAAGAACGATTTATCTGCCCAAAAAAATGGCGACTCCACTGGGGACTGACCTTGAACTTAGTTTTCTTTTATTTTTCGACTTGTGAAACTATTTTTCTAATTTTGATTGATTGATACTGGCTTGGGTAATTTATTCCTGCAGAATCCCTGAAAAGGTGCTTTAGAATTTTTATTTTTTCTTTAAGTTTTCTAGTCTCCGCACTTTGTCTTTAGGCACAGTGCGGTCATCTCCGCTGTTTTGTTGTATACATAGTGCGTCACCGCACCTGTTTACACTAAAATCTGCGGACCCTGAGAAATTTTTTGAAAAACTTAAAATTCTCTTTTCTAGGTGTTGTAGCCGCTACAACACCACCCAAAATTTTAAGTATATTTAAAATTTCGGGTCCCCCCTCTGCTCGCTTAGGCGTTGGATTCTTTAACTTGATCTGCAATCGACTACGTCCCAGTGACCTATCCCCAACCCCTCATGAGTTGTCTCGCCATCATGATCAGATGGCCTTATTGCAATCACACCATATGTGGGGAGGATCATCCAACGTGCGCCCGAACACTCTTGTCGCAGTCACGCCGTATGCAATAAGATTGACATGCATATGTTTGAATAGAAACATGTCTTGTATCGATCATTAATAGCTCCCTCGCCATGGGTCATTAAGCAAGTTGTTTGAATACCTCTCTTATGCTCATTGGTCTCATATGTTTTATCTAGGGACACCTTTTGCGAAGAATAACTATGAACTAATTAATGTGATGTGTTTATGCAGGTCAATCCCCGACAAATAAACTCATAAATGATTTTTATGGCACTGAGGGAATAAGATTAAGCTCAATGACAAGGATGCACCCACAAGTGTGGTGAAAGAGCAAGTTAACATTTTTAGAGGGATGATGATGTGTCGTGTGTTCATTCCCTCAAAGAAACAAGGAGGCACTGGGCACCAGGAAAATCTTATTGATAACACCGTTGATATTAAAAGATAAGGGTTTCTCGCGTCATTAACGGAGGTGCCATCTCAAGAACGCACATTTTGATGTTGGCAAGACAATGACGCAACAAAAGGGGTTTCTTCTATCTTCCGCAGTTGAATAAAATGGTTCACGAGTTTGAAATGCGTCTTGATAAGCATCGAAGAGGTCATCACTGTCAATTTGGTGATTCAATTTGAATTTGCTCCTTTCAGTACCTCCTCATCCATCGAAGTATAGAGGTAGAGATGATTGCTCAGGAAATGGGTGCATTAATAGTGTTGGCGCAATTTCAAATATCTAAATGTACCTTTGAGAAGCAAGTTGTTGTCAGACCCCAAGCTACAAGGCAAGCGCCAATGTGTGGACCAAAGTTATGGTTTATACAATTTAACCAAGGTAAAATCATATGGGTTCAAAGCCATAAGAAATGGCGGAGCAAAACCATGTCAAGACATTATGAAGTGGCACACATTCGATTGGCCTAAGTGGTGTTGTATATGAAACCAAGACGCCAACCATATGGTTTTAAAACCATATAAAGTTAAAGGAACGATATCATGTGAACTCAAATATCGAAACCTATCTTTAAAGGGTGAGGCGGAGTTTGATTCTTTAGAAGAGATATAAAATATGTGGGCAAAAGGGTGTTTTTTAAAAACATGAAGTAAAATGTTCCAATGGTGGGTTTCCATCTATAATGAAACATTTGGAACGTGTACATATATAATGGTCAAAGTTCTTTGTTTTGTTTTAAAACATAAGCGCGGTGCATGGTTGAGCAAATACATTTGGTCTTGGTGCGAATTGCAACATGGAACAAAACTTTTTAATAAACCCACCGCGGCAACGTTGTAACGTGGCGCATTGGTGGTCAAAGTTGCATGGACACGCAACCAACGTCGATAACAGTCAGAGAGTTTCGTTCAAAGCGTGGAGCCAAAGGCTCATGTATGGACGCAATTCTTCCATGATCTACGTGTGAGGTGAATGTATAGCGGTATGCAAAGGTTCGACGGTAAATGTGTGAGCAAACGAATATTGTGCAGTGGTCAAATATCATGATAAACGGTGGAACAGATGTTGCATGCACACGTTGCATGTAGCCCATATGGACGATGCGCGCAGTTTTGATTTATGATAAAGCATGAGAGGCAGATGTAAGGGGGTGGTCGACTTCACATTTAAAATGGCGGATCAGGACTATGTGAAGACGCGTTGCGCGGAGCCAACGTTCAAAGTCGTTTCATAGAGCCAACGTGCTATATTTATATGGAGCCAAATGAATTTTATATGCATACGTGGCAGTCAAACCATTCGACTAAAACGTAGAGCAGAACTATGTCCACACGTACAATTGGACGCTAACGTTTCAATGACGGATGTTTCAAAATATGGTAAAGCGCTGGAGTGGATATATAAAAGCGCAAGCATTACAACTAACTCATTGCAGCGTTGTGCATGATTGAGAAGATATATTGAAACTTGTTTTTAAAGCGAAGGTTCGACAGCAGGTTTTCAACTTGCGGTATTGCATTGAACGTAAATACTATAAGGTCTGAAGATGTCTCACTCATGAAAGGCTACTGCCAGTGGTGGAAGATCCAACAAATAGACTTGCATTTGATGTTCGGGTTGTCAATTGATATGACTTCCGCAGGAAACAAACCACGCTCAAATCTTATCTTTTGGCAAATCGACATATCCAGAAAATATATCGTTCGATCGAAGTTTATGTTAAAAGCATGGAGCTGATGTGCTGACAGTCCAAACTGCATAGATTGATTTTTCACGGGTTTGACTCAAAGTCTGCGTGGCAACCGTTGTAAAAGACCATAATGTATTCGTTACAACTAAAGCATGGACCGAAAAAGCCAGCGCCATAAAAGGCATGCTGCGCTACACTTGCAGAGAGGCGGATAAGATCTGATTTTCGCAGCCTCGACAGCAATATCCCAGGAGACAATCACGCTGCAAATCTACTATTAGTAACCTGCTGCGCTGGTCACATTTAGTAACAGTCCATTATCACTGGATCAGTGTTTCGGTGGAGGCGGCAGTGTCTGCCATTACCCAGCGTGAATTAAGCTGCGACAGCGTGGAAAGTGGCATGCAGTGCCATCCTGAATGCATGCACACGGATTCAGCTGTATTGGTTTTGTTATTGCAGTAGGATGCAGATCCGCCAGGGAAGAGCGAAACGCTCCATCAAACTATGCAGTAACGACTGTGGAACATTATTTCCAAAGTAAAAATCCCTCCATACAGTCGATGAGACATGTGCTATTACAGGATAAAAGTTCTGCCTTGAAGGTTATATCAAAGATGCTGATTCGCTCCATACAGTAGATGATACATGTGAAAATTTCCGACTTGAAGGTTATATCGAAGATGCTGATTCGATCCATACAGTAGATGAGACATGGGCTATTACAGGGTAAAAGTTCCTCCTTGAAGATTATATCGAAGATGTTGATTCGAGGAGGTTTAGTGTTCAATGTGAAATCAGTATATTAGGAACAGCTGCAAGTTAAAATATTTTGTTGACATGACAGGAACATGTTTCAAATCCCTGCCTCCAAAGAGGGCGTGAAATAACTAACTCGATTCTCAATGTGTGTCCGGTAGATCGGCATTATGGGATGTTCTTTGGAAGACTGTTTTGGTTAACATCGTGTGAATGCAGCATAGCAATGGTGTTGGTCTGCCTATGACCTAACTTGCCACCACGAAGGCAGAAGCTATTCGAAGGGCAAGAGATTTGTCGGAGTGCGTTCCTTCCGGCAACTTCACTAAGGAGCAGCGCCCTCACCTTACTTGTCATGACAGCATGCAGACTCATCAACCCCATTTCGAAGGGGCATTCCCTCAGTAAGATCTTGGCGCAAACTTTCGAACATGATGAACGTATCATTGGAGCCCGGCATAGTTTTCGTTGTGGAGAACACAAGCAGCATGTTGCCCAAATCAACACTTCCGTTCCATTGGGTCTGCATTCCAAACTCAGCCCATAGCTACGCTCATTGGCATTACGGTAACTGAAGAAAGGATACGGAGAAAGATTACCCTAGCCATTCTCTCCGATGATTCAGTAGTTGACCACACAGGGGTCTAAGTTGTTTTTCATTCTTACAATTGATTAAAATGCCCTTAGCATTATTTATGTGACCTGTGTTATTTTATTGCAGGAGGAACCACTCTGTTTGCACATAAGAACCAAGGTTTTCCTCAACAAACAAGGAGACATCTTAAAAACAAGCAGATGCTGGCGAAACTCCAAATAACTCGCAGATCTGGTGAGGTCGCAGGTCGCACGTCTGCCAAAGTCGCGAGGTCGCAAAGCCCAGAAGGTCGCAGGTCGCAGATCTGGCGAGGTCGCAGGTCGCGTGTCTTTGATTTTTTCGCCTTTTGCGACCCTGCGACCCAGCGACCTAGTCGCAAGGTCGCAAGGTCGCATATCTATGAGTTTTCCTCATTTTGCGACCCTGCGACCCAGTGACCTAGTCGCAAGGTCGCAAGGTCGCATATCTCTGGGTTTTCCGCCTTTTGCGACCTCGCGACCCAGCGACCTAGTCGCAAGGTCGCAAGGTCGCATTTCCTTGGTTTTCCACCTTTTGCGACCCTGCGACCCAGCGACCTAGTCGCAAGGTCGCATTTCCTTGGTTTTCCACCTTTTGCGACCCTGCGACCCAGCGACCTAGTCGCAAGGTCGCAAGGTCGCATCCTCTCATTTTCTTGCAACTTGCGACCCCGCGACCCAGGCAGGTCGCAGATCGCAATGGCGGCCCAGGTCGCAGGTCGCAACAGTGGCTCAGGTCGCATGTCGCAAAAAGGGACTAGGTCGCAAGGCAGCCCAACGGTCAGGAAGATGAAAGTTCAAGGAAGCCCGAAGGGCAGTTTCTGCATTATAAATACTCCTACGGGAGCTTGTAAAAAGGGCTTTTTCTTTTGGAAACTGAAGAACTACATGGCATTGTATTGAAGGATTATACTCTTACGCATATGAATATAGAGATACTTGTTAAAGCACCCTATGGTTATGATGTGTTTTGCTGTGCAAACACTGTGTGTATTCCTTGTACAGTTTCAGAACATCCTATGATTAATGAAGCTGCACTCTTTATGTCATCATTTATGCGTCATGGCTATCTGTGTTGTGTCAATGATGTTCAATTTATCATTTGCTCTATTAATGAATGTTAATGAACTATTTTGTTAGCATTTCGTTTGATCTTTCAGAAAGTAAAGGGATATCTCGCCATAAAGAACTATTTCTTTTGTGGTCAGACTACCTTATAAGCATTACCCCCAAAGATGTGTTGCTAATGACATCTCCTGAGGTGTACATGCTTTATTTATAATCTTGCTATGCATAGTGTTTGATTTGGGTTTAATACATCAATCCTGTATTATGTATCATGTGAATAAGTGTATGTGCTGGTTCAATCGGAGTTCTTTTGAGACCTAAGGAAGGCGTCTTAAGCAGTAGCTTCGGACCCACACCCCGGACGGGATCCCTACTCCAAACGGTTCAAGGTCTAATTGGGACTTTCTACCGGGGAGATCCCCTACTGTTGGCCGGACAAATTTTCCCGTCAACACTAGGATCGGCTTGCAAGATTCTTAGTATATACCCAGATTTGTATTTTCTGTCAAAAAGCTTTATGTGAGAGTTTCTTTCAGCTTTTTTTTTAAGTTTTGAATGATTTTCTACAAGATCTGCATGTTATAAGTGATTTTTTATTTGTCTTTGTGTCACTCAAATTTAGAAACCTCTGTGTACCTTAGATCACTGGTATTTCATTGTTTTCTTGCCGAGTCTGTGACTTCATAGCAGAAATTGTTTTATGAGAATTAGATCCCATTTTCTCATTTGCGAATCTTTAAAAAACTTTTTCATTAAGTTTTGAATTTCACTTAAAAAACCATAATTGGATGTTTTTGAGTTTTTGCTCATTTCAGCAAAGAATTTCTTAGTTAGATTACAAACTAAGCAAAACGTCCTCACAATATTTAAAGTTTTGATTTCAGATTTAATTCTTAGAATTTTTAGATCTCGAAATTAGTGTTTTTAGTTTCAAGTGTTATTTCTAGAAATTATAGTTTTCTTTTGGAGAATGTTTGATTGTAGTTTCGATCTTGAAGAATAAAGGGATTTCTTTTTGAGCAATTGATCATTCTGAGTTCTCATAAGATAAGATTTATTTTCATATGTTCTTGTTTTGAAGGAAATAATTGTTTTAAAAGATTGCATCTCTCAACTCTTTCTTTTAGATAGAATTCATCGAAAGGAAATGAATTGTTTCTCATAATAGATGCACTTTTAGTGTGTTTTGAGTCGGGTCGCTACATATCATCAAAGTTTCACTTTCGCACCTATTGTCCTAAGAAAAACCTATTAAAAGCGACGCTTAAAATTAAAATCAATCTAGTAATTTTTATATTTCCAGGACTCTTTTCACCAACATAGCTTAGGCTAGTGTTTTGGAGTAGGGAGTAATTAACTCTCCGAGACAATTAAAACAAACAAGTAGTTGATATTGCGGTAGGAAAAATCCAATAGTAGCTTGTATGCTCTGGGAAGCTCCTCCTAAAGGAGTCAAGCACGAGATCATATCTGAACCAGTGAGGTGATCCATTCTATCTCATTAGTAATGATAGAAGATGTGCGCATATTAACAACGGTAAACCTCGGATTGGCCATTGTCGAGGAGCCTGGGGTCACTTGTCGGTATACCTTGGATTATGTCAAGGAGCCTTCAAGGGGATTGAGCTTTTTTACTCTGCCCTTGTGCATATATCGGATCGTAGACTGTTCCCCCAGGTATATTTGTTCCTGTTGGTGGCCTTAGTGGCCATAAACTTTAAGATTTTTTCCCAAGGTGACGGTGGAGGAAAGATCCCACTGTACCTGGAGCAGACGTCGACTAGACTCACTTGGACTCTCCGAAGGGTTATCTTCACTCGAGGTGGTTTAAGTGGAGAAACTTCCACCAGTCTATTTCATTAAGCAGGTTGTCGGGGTAACTGTTCCAACCGCCATTTCTACATTAAAATACTACAATGTTGGATTTCATCACCAACTAGTGTTTTTAGTGTGGGAATCTATTGTTTGTGTGTGGTTTGATCTCCTAGATTTTATAAGCATTTGATCATTTGATTGTCTCCTTAGTGACTTTAGGATTTTTGATTGAAATTTTCTTTGATTGCGTGTGATTAATAATTTCTAATCGTGGCTGAATTACCAAGACAATCGTGTAGACTTCAGGGGAAACCCCCTCAGTATACACCAAGTCAACTTGAAGGATTGAAAGCTCTGGTACCGCATAGTATCAACAGAATTAGATCGACATAACCAAGAGAATCATCCATAATTACTCATCCTGATTATCATGAAGTAAATCAATCACAAACAACATAATATATTCAAGAGCCAATTTTAATTTCCGAAATCATTGACATTGCTTCTGCAACCAGTGAATTAGCTGAAGAACCTGAAATTTCTGAGCCAGACTTTGAACCTGCTGTGTTAGAATCATCTTCAGGATTTGTTACTCTGACTTCTAGTGATCCTGATTCACCTAGAGTAAGACATCGCACTACCGAAAATCTTCCTTCTGATCTCATATGTATTGAAGAACTTTTTGGTCCAAACGAAGACATAGTTCTTCCCGAAACCCAAGAAACTTTGAATCTTAGAGAGCGTGAATCAATATCCTATAGTCCTTTTAGAATTGATGTTGGTATTTATCATTGACAGATTTTTTACAAAACGTAGGTCTTACTTATTCACCACCCCAAATTCCTTTTTAACCTACACCGAGAGGTTATCAACCTTCATTAGCTATGTCGGGTGAGTCATCTATGTTTTCTGAATCTCCAGAAAAAATTTTATACGGTAGTTCGTCTGTTCCTCCGGGGTACTAGTCGCTCTCTGGTACCTTCTCAAGAGCAGCTCCTCAACCAATTGAACAAATGTTATCATCTGGTACAAATGGAAAAACACTGGCACGTTGAACACAGAACATATTTTTATGATGTCTGGAAATATTCCAAATCCTCAACCTCAAGGAAGTCAGTTACCGCCTGGGAGGCAACCTCAAGGAAGTCAGTTACCGCCTGGGGCGTAACCTCAAGGTATTCAATTATCGCCCGAAGGGCAGCCTCAGGGTAATTTTTTACCACCTGGAGGTCAACCTGTAGGACAATATTTACAACCTGGGGAGCAACCTCAAGGACAGTACATACCTCAAGTTCAATATCAACCTCAAGGACAGTACATACCTCAAGGTCCATATCAACCCCAGAGTCAGTTCATACCTCAGGATCAATATCAACCCCAGATTCAATACATGTCTCAAAGTCAATATCAACCTCAGGGTCAGTACCCAGGTCAAGGTTTTCAACCTCCTTCAGGTCAACCATTATTACAAGGAGCTGGAAATTTTCCAGTTAATTATCAAACTTACATTCAACCTGGTTATGGTCCTTCATATGCACAACCTTCTATGGGTCAATATCCCAGAATTAATATGGTGTGGGATCCATATAACATTCAATAGACTTTACATCCCAATGTGCAGTTACCTAATCAACCTAGACAACCCATAGGTTCTGGTCCAACCCAACAACCTGTCCAGCCTACCATTCAAGTCTCTGCACCTGGTTCTGTTCAGCAGCCTTGGCCTAGTACACCTAGAACTCCACCTCAATCTTTTGTTGCTGTTGCAACTTCTGTTCAACCTACCACACCTATTTATGGAGTATCTGCAACTCCTGTTTCTACTACCCCTGTATAAGTGCAAATTCCTCAAGTATCTGTGCCACAGTCAGGACCTACAATTTTGACTACGGTCTAGATGCCTACAGGACAATTTGGTACAAGTATGATTCTCACTAGTCAACCACAATTTACTTATCAACCATACCAGGGGAAGTATCAATTTGGACATGCTACACAAAATCCAACATATCAGTATCAGCCATATCCTGGGTATACTTATCAAGTACCTCAACAACCCCAGTATGGTCCAATTAATCCTGGTTATCCAGGAGGTTTCACAATTCCCAATGCGCATCCAATTCCAGGATATCCTGGATATCCTCCTCTTAGAACTGGTTTGATCACACAAGGTTATCAAGACCCTAGCCGTTGGTTACCTTTCATAGAAACTTTAGATTTACCTGATCTATCACGTCTTACGAATGATCCCATCTTTTATCTTCTATATTGGCTGTCGATGCCTAATAATTTACCCAGTGATATTCCAAAGTTTGAAGGTAAGTCAGGAGAAGATCCATCTAATCATGTTATGACTTATCACCTCTGGTGTGTGTCCAATTCACTAATCGATGATTCGATTCGATTACGTCTTTTTCAGAGAACTCTCATTGGTCTAGCTGCTAAATGGTACATTGAGTTACCACGAGGCTCATTTAATACTTTTAATGCACTAGCTACTTCTTTCTTAACCGATTTTTCAGTTACTTGTCAAATACAACAATGGTATAGAATTGTTGACCTCATTAAAACAATCTACATCTACGTACATATCTAATCACATTCATGAATGGAGACGTGGAAGACGTTTGGTGAAAGTCTTTATTCCGGATCAAATTTTGGTTGAATGGTTTATCAAATCATTATGGCCCAAAATTACTGAATATGTGGCCAAAGGAGGCGTTGTTACAGAAGAGCAAGTCATTGCTCAAGCTTAGTATCTTGACCTTGTATATACATAGTCAGGTACTCTGTATGACAAAATCCTTGATTTACCAAGACCTAATCGGTTAACTACAACTCCTTCAGGATCTCATGCTGCTGATGATGTAATTGGTTCTGTTAACACTAGCAAGAGTAAGAAGAAATCTTCTAAGATGACTTCTCCTATTATAACTTTACCCGATTCACCAAAAGGAGATTCTTCCATTGACACTTTCGCCGATATTCATGTTGTAGAATCATCTACAGCCAAACCTAAAACCGGTGGTAAGAAGAAAGGTAAGAATAAAAACAAAAAAATCATCTTCAAAAGATAAAAACGATAAAACTAAACCAACTAACGATAAATGAAAACCTCGTTATCCTTGTTTGATCTGTGATGAGGATCATTTTACTAAAGAGTGCCCGCATAGAGCTGAGGTATCTAAATTCGTTAAGGGTTCGCCCATACCTGTTGTCTTGAAGGATCCCTTTCCTACTCAAGATAGTAACATGATTGGATCTGTCTCGAATACGCTAGAAGATATCTTGATGGTTGCGACGCGATCGCAAGATTATGGTCGTAAAAATCTTGTTGGTGGTAAAGAAGTAGAAAATTCTAATTCAACATCAACTACATCTCCCTCAGTTTCTGATCCACTACAGATCAAGAAACCAAATCCTGACTTAGTAATCAAATCGCCTGCTAAAGGTGTACTTCGTAAATCAACTTTCAATCCACATGCGAGAGCTGCTCAGAACTACAATATTATTGAAGACTTGGCGATTTCCCCTTCAACAATGTCGGCTTTGGAAGTGTTGCAATCATGTCCAGCACAAAAAAAAAAATTACTATTGTCAGCCATAGGAGCCGTAGATCTTCAGGATTCGAACCTAATGATCTTCGATTTGGAAAATTTTACACCCCACCTACCTCATCAAATGGCTTTTCAAATTCTAGCTTTAGTAAAAAACAAACGTTGCTTTCATATTGTTATTGATGAAGGGGATTCTACGTGTATCATGTCGCTAAAATGTTGGAAATCACTTGGTTCTCTGACACTTAACCAATCTCTGACTATCCTCAAATATTTTGATGGAAGAGGATTCCATCCGTATGGTATTTTACAGGATCTACCTATAGAGGTCAAAGGAAAAATCGTTAATCTATATGTGGAAGTGGTTGATGCCCCTCTGGATTACAACCTTCTTCTGGGTCGCAGTTGGTCTTACGCCATGACGGTCATTGTATCATCGGTCTTTCGTCTCATCATGTTTCCTCATAAAGGAAAGATTGTTAAAATAGATCAGCTCTCATATTATTCATCTGACCCAGCCACTACTGATGGCATCCAACATGTCAGAAAATCGACTATCCCTTATAAAGATGTTGGAGTGGGTTTAATTAAAGATTCTGCTTTACTGGGAACTTTTTCCCTGCCTGCTCCCAACGTACTACCTCCTATTGCTAATATCAATATGATTACATCAAGTGTTATTTCCTTTGATGATCCCTGGATAGTACCTTTAGACTCAGAACTAGATTCTTTCGATGGCGCGATGCCTTTGAGTCCTTTTGAATTAGCATATCAGGCAGTACAGTCATTTTCTGATACTCCTTCAACTAAACCTGATCCAGTGAATGTGATCAATGGCGAATCACTTTCAATATCAAGCTCAGCTTCGCCATAAATTTCGGATCCTGTTCAACAAGTATTCAATACTGATGAGCATATTTGTAAATTTTTGTCTATAGAAGAATTACCATGGGAATATCTACATCATCGATCTTCATTTTTACCTGATCTCGATCATTTTGAAACTGATTTTTCCTCCATTTTTACCGCTGATTATGTCAACGAACCCCGGAATCCTCTCACGAATTCCAATTCTGAATTGAACTTAGCAAATATTTCTACAATAGTTCCTATTGACATCTCATTGAAACCTAGAATTGTTGAAAACATTCATATAGGTGCTTCTTGTACGCCAGATGAAATCCAAGCATATAAAGCCCTATTTCAATAATTCTTTGACATTTTTGCCTGGTCATATGAAGAAATGCTAGGAATCGATCCATCATTTGTTGTTCATGAAATTAAAACATACCCGGATGCTAAACCTGTCCGACAAAGATTACGTCAGATACATCCGTGAAAATCTACTGCTATTAAAGCAAAAGTTGAGAAATTACTTCGCGCAGGTTTTATTTATCCGATTCCTTTAACGAATTGGGTATCTAATATTGTTCCTGTTAATAAAAAACAAGGAACAATACGAGTATGTATCGATTATAGCGATATAAATCGAGCTTGTCCAAAATACAATTATCAAACCCCTTATATCAATCAAATTATTGACGATTGTGCCGGAAGTGAAATGTTTTCATTTATGAATGGATTTTCGGGCTACAATCAAATCAACATAATCCCTGTTGATCAGCCTAAAACAACTTTCATTTGTCCGTGGAGGACTTTTTCTTACTACAAATTACCTTTTGGAGTTAAGAATGCTGGCACAACTTTTTAGAGGGCAATGTCTTATGCATTTCATGACATTAAACACATTGTGCAACCCTATCTCGATGATTTACCTCACAAAATCAAAGAAACTACGAGCTATCTTAATGAGATGTAGGCATTATAGGATTCGTCTGAATCCTCACAAATGTGTCTTTTGTGTTGAATCTGGATGATTGTTGGGATTTTTTGTCTCAAAGGAAGGCATTCGTGTCAACCCATCAAAGGTTGAGGCTATTATCAATTTACCTCCTCCTTCTACTCTTCGCCGACTCCAAAGTTTGCAAGGGAAAGCGAACTTTTTACGTCGATTCATTCCTAACTATGCTAAGTTGACCAAAGGTTTTACCAGGTTGTTAAAGTAGAATATTCTTTTCTTTTGGGACAAGATCGTTGATCGATCTTTTGATGCTCTTAAACATGCGTTGACCCATGCACCATTATTGCATCCTCCCAATTACAACCAGGATTACTTTTTATGCCTAGTAGCCTCCAATTCTACGATTGACAGGGTCTTAGTTCAGGAAGATGAATTCCACAACGAACATGTGATTTATTATCTCAGTCGCAATCTACATCCGACCGAAATCAAGTACTCACATGTGGAGAAATTGGCCTTGGTAGTCGTTCAAGCTGTCCAGCGATTTCGTCATTACATACTGTTACGCAAAACAACAGTGATTTCTGATTGTAACCCTGTGATGTATATTTTGACCAAACAACTGCTAGGGGGCAAATACTCCAAATGGATTGTTATCCTACAGGAGTTTGATTTGGAATTTGAAAAGTCCAAATCAAATAAATCATTAGTATTCGCTAAACTTATGTGTGACTTCCCAAGTACGGACACAAAAACTATGGTAGAACATCCGATCACGGATGAATCTTTGTTTCTTATCAGTACCATCGATCCTTGGTATGTAGATATCATCATTTATCTCCAAACCCAAACTTTTCAACCCGAAATTTCACAGTCACAACGACGAAAAATCCGTTTCTAGTCTCAGCAATATCATATTGTTGGTGACACATTATACCGTCGTGGTGCAGACTTTGTTTTTCGACGTTGTCTCACTCTCGACGAAGCTGAAAAGGTTTTAAATGACTGTCACTTTCGAGCATGTGGCGGTCATATGTATGGGTATGCCACAACCCAAAAAATATTGCGCGCTGGCTATTTTTGGTTGTCCTTATTTAAAGATTGTATTTATGTTATCTGAAAATGTCACAACTGTCAAATATTTGATCGAAAGATGCGTGCACCACCGGCCACTCCTCTTCACCCTATAATTGTTGTCGGTCCTTTTGCAAAATGGGGCATTGACTTCATTACATATAACCCTCACTCGGGCGGGGGGCATGGTTATATTATTCTCGTAGTAGATTATTTTACCAAATGGGCCGAGGTGATGCCTACATTTGCGGTAGATGGCAAAATTGCAGCTACTTTTTGTGTTCAATCATGTGATTGCTCGTTTCGGTGTACCCCAAGCGATAATTACTGACCATGGGAGTCATTTTAGAAACATCATGATGACCGAACCGACTAATCAACTTGGCTTGCGCCATGACAGTTCTACACTATATTACCCAGAGGCTAATGGCCTGGTTGAAGCTATCAATAAAGTTTTAGTCACCATGATCAAATGAATCATCATAATTCATAAATTGAATTGGCATACCATGTTTTTTTCAGCACTTTGGGCATATTGAACCTCAGCAAAAACATCAACAGGTTTTACCCGTTTTCAACTAGTTTACAGTTTAGAAGCGGTATTACCGATTGAATGCGAGATACCGTCACTCCAACTAGCCATAGAGTTACTACCAACCACTTCTGAATAGGAGAAACACTTTTTGTACTTAGCTCAATTAGATGAGAATCGACGCACCGCTGCATTAGCTACCGAAGCTCATGTGAAACGAATGAAAGCTCAGTATGATAAAAGTGTTACACCTCATATTTTTTCAGAAGGAGACCTAGTCTTGGTTTATGATCAAGCTAACGATAAGCTAGGGGCTGGGAAATTTTAACCCATGTGGCATGGTCCTTATATTGTCAAGTGACAACTTGCAAAAGGGGCCTATGAACTGATTGACTTTGACGGAGTCTCTTTAGGCAAACCCAGAAATGGGCTTTATCTGAAGAGATATTATGCTTGATTCTTGTGTGGATATCTTCCTTGTATATTAGTTCTTTTCATAAGCTGGCGTGTTGTAGATTAGAAGAGCATGCCTAGTTTAAGTGTGCTTTTACTACTATCCCTGCTTATCTGGATCAATCTTGATTTTGCAGATGTCGACGTCCCTTCAAACATACATTGGTTTTGCTAACGGTGCTTGTCATAGTACATGGAACATTTCTTCCGCAGCTTGGGTTATTTATTCACCCATTGATGAGTTAGTATCTATGCATGGGGTAAGCCTCGTTCAAACGACGAACAATATTGCAGAGTATAGCGCAGTTATTGAGTTATTGTCTGAATCCATTTAATTTGGAATTCAAAGTTTGATCATTATATTAGATTCTGAACTTGTTGTATTACAATTGAATATAGTATATGCAACTAAAAACCCAATGTTGTTAAGATTATTTTTGAAAGTTCGTCTCTTGGAACGAGAATTTGATTATATTGAGTATCAAAATATTTAGAGAAATTTAAACACATTCGCTGATGCAGTAGCTTCTAGTGTTATAAACAGACATTTGCGATAATTAAAGCAGTAGATCAAAATAACATTCGATAACATGTTAAGACAGATAACCAGAAATAGTAGTAATATCGTAGCATAAGAGTAGTGTTTTCAAAAATTATTACATCGTCCTCGATCATAGGTTCAAAACGCTTTATGATCGGAAAAAAAAAGTGATACAAATAATGATATAAGTCTACAATATCAATCATCCACTATCTGTGGTGATGATCATGATAAAACACTAAAGCCTGTGCCACCTTGCTCAAAAATCTCTTGAACGGTCCCATAACCCTAATAACATATCTCTGTAAGCGGAGCGGAATGTCATCTATGGTAGTCTCTGGAATATCTAAAGTCAACCGCTCCAGATGGTTTTCCAGGTCGGTAAGGATCTCTGCTGTCTGATCCTGTGGTGGTGGTGGTGGTGCAGCTAGATCTCTTGCCTTCCTGTCAAAAGGACGGAGAGTGGTTGGTAGAAGTGGACCCACATCTGCATTTGAAATTTGTTGTCATCAGTTTTGGATGATTCAAACAAACAAACAAAAAAATTAGAATTTAGAACTTGTTAAAATGATTGTTACATGAGTCATCCCACTCTATCCCTGGAGGAAGAGACATCTCTTGGTCGCCACGGAAATCTATCCCAGCATAAGGGAAATCTTCTATCATGAAGATTTGGTTCTCCAACCAATGGAAATAAGCTGGAGTAAAACGAACAACCTCGCCGCCTTCACTAGGATGGGCCATCAGTGTAACCCATTGGACCATCCGAGGCTCTTTGACTCTACCATGATCAACTGAAATCAGCTATGGGGCAAGTGAAGGAATTCTTTCTAGAGCAAATGTGACCACAATCACTCCATATCTGAAGTTTTTCAACTTCGTGTTTTTTGCTCTAGTCAATTGGCCTTTGACATTGGCCAACATTGCCTCACACCAATTGAAAATGGTGCCTCTAAAGCAGTCAACAACAATTTTCATTTGGGATCTTGTAGCAACATGTGGAGCTGCACTCCCACACAACCGGGTTACAGTAAACACAACCACTTTGAGCTCAGGACAAATAATGGTTTTTATGTTAATGCGTTTATCTTTGGGGTCTGCTTCTTCAATGCAAAATTATTCCTGAAGGCTAGCGACAGACTGGCCACCTGCCCTAGCCCCAAACAAAGAGAGTGGCTCCCCCCTCTTTGATAAGCCAGTGAGAAAATATATATCTTCCAGCTTAATTTCGAGCCAGTGACCTCCAATGATAAAGCATTGTTCCTGGACATCCCATTTGTTTACTAGCCAAGTAAGTAAGTCTACTTGAGCCCTCATACTCTGAATGGCCCAAAATTTGTACAAACTGCATTCTCTCAATACACGTAATGTGGGCGGATGTAACATGGCAACATCATCAACCTCTTCATGCTCACGTTCTCTCCACTCAAGCATTGTAGATATCCTGCAATGGACAAATTGAAAGGTGAGAAACAATTTGAGTGAAAAATTTTGGTTTAATTTGGGAGATTTATTCATTTTATTTTTCCTTATTGCGCCTCTACACTTTTCGCATAAAAACAGTGCATGGACCCGCACGTATCTTATGCATAAGGTGCGGGACCACGACAATTTTCCCTTTGTAAAATTGTCGGGGTCCGCAGGTTTCATGTGTTTTATCCGCAGACCCCCGGGAGCAAATTTTTGAACATATTTTCCTCCTTAAAAATCAATTTAAGCCCTAAATTAAGAAAGTAAATGGACAAAAATTAAGGTAAAGATGATGTGGATTACCTAGAATTGACGGTTTTCGATTCTAACGGGCGAATCTTCCATAATCTCCTTCGGAACATTTTTTACCAAAAGCTCTCAATTTTCACTATGAAATCAAATGGTAAAAATGATTTAGAAAAAACTCTTTTTTATAAGATTTTTTGAATAAATAAAATATAATTTTGTTTATTTTTCACTTTGAAAAGTTGTTTTCCGAATTATTTTTATTAATTTTAAACAGGTATGTTTAATTTTTGAGTTTTTGTGCAGAATACAAGATTTTTTGGGTGAAATGGTCTTTTTGACAAAGGAGTATACTTTTTATCACTTTTTCAAACTCGGTAAAAATTATGAAAAAGAGAATGAGTACATTTTTATCACTTTTTCAAACTCGTTAAAACTTACAAAAAAAGCAAAACTACTGAGTATACTTTTATCACTTTTTCGGACTCTCGAAAATTACGAAAAAGCGCAACCTTGGAGTTCTCTTTTAAGCCCTTTTCAGACTCTCTAAAGATTAAAATATTGTCGAGTACTTGACTATTCGAACTCGTTAAAGGAAATGAACAGTGGTCCCTTCAGTATAATTTTACCCCTTTTTTTCGGACTGAAATGGACTATTTACGAAAAATGTATACATTGACTAATCATGGTCAATAGAGTTCTTTCTTGTATTATTTTATCCTTTTTCGGGCTTGAGAGACTAAATTTACAAAAAAGTACACCCACAGAGTTCCCTTAAAATTTTCTTCTGACTCCCTAAAATTAACAAACACTGAGTTTCTCTTATACTGGACTCGTTAAAATTTAACAGTAAAGGACCTGTTGATTACAAATAGGAACGAACCACTCCTTCTTAGGGTTCGATTTTAAACTAAGTTGGACTCATCCGAAGGATGAGCTTATATAACAAGAAAATGTTATCCTCCTCAAGCTTGTCAAAAATAAAGAGGTACTTGCCAGAAATGGTGGGGAAAAAAGAGAGAAAACGAATCCGTTTGTCACACTTTGTTTAAAAAGAAGTTTACCACTCTTGAACATGATAATTTTTGTCACACTTCTACCTGGGTTGGGAAAATCCTTTGCCTATCAGTTAATCAAACCATATTGAAAGTCTTCAGCCTGTTTATGGGTATTAGATTAGGTCAATTGTCACCAAACCATCTGCAGTGTCGTTATGTGTTCAAGAGGATAGTTCAAATAAACCATTAATTTGCAAATATAAGTCTCCATTCACATTGACCATCTCTTAGTCAGTCATTGCAAAAAATATTTCTACAAAACTTGATCTAATGGTTTCGTGTCGTGGGATTTCCTACGACGGATCACTTTCTATCGACGACAGCTAATCATCTAGGAAGTTGATCTAGAATCCTTCAGTACCTTGGAATCTGCATGCCTTAATGGCAGGTTTCTCGCCTTCAACGATAGTTTGCATCATTGACCTTCGATCGAACGATTCCGTGAAATGTTCTACTTCAGATCATTTATTCACATTCCATGGATTGTACTGATTACTTTGAGAGCCATTGTCATTACTGGTGGTTTCTCTCACACTTTTTAACAGTTCACATCATTGACTGGTAATCAAGTGGTCTCTACCATGTTCGACTTCGACACAATCAATCGCATGGATAAAATCGTACTAGTTCGAGTAGCGGAAATCAAGACCCTAGATCTAGTTTCCACCATCCAGGCTGCGAGGAGTTTTCTTATTCATTATGCAATAGACTATTCATAACAGATGGTTGCATCCATATTGTGTCTACATTATTAATGTGATAGTAAAATCATTTCTACATCAGAACAAGTTTTAGTTAGTGTTTGATCTGAGCATGGGAATGCCTACCTCAGCGATGAGATATATATATATATATATATATATATATATATATATATATATATATATATATATATATATATTGCATTGAAATTTTTTACAGGATTTCGACTAGGGTGTCCACAAGCTAATCCTCGAAATGATAAAGCACATCACTCTTCGAATGGTCTCAGACTTCGCACTTTAGGGGGCAATTTGTTACACTAAAATTGTCACTGTGACGTTTTACTGTCTGTATGGGTTCATCATTACTCATACAATACTCCCTTAGAAGTATACAAACATCAAGTTCCTAAAACCAAGCCTTGAAATTGAGAGAAAAGCTTATAAAAGTCATAAAAACACTTGTACCGCACTTTCTCTTAGTATTACCTGCGGTGCCGCATCTGTTTGTTTTAGAACATGCGGAACCGATTGCACTTTTTCTTCATTAAAGGTGCGGATTCCTATAAAAGGTAAAATGAAGGCAGAAGTAAAATTTGGAAGCCCAACTGGTTGAATCTGGAAGCTTCTGGAAGCAATTATTCGGTGGAAAGTTCGCTCCTTTCATGTAAATTCATCCCTCCATTAAAGGAGCCTACCCTATGGTATGTGGAAGTTAATCCCTTTGAAAGAGGATTCTATCCCCTCTTATTTGGAGCTACAACCTCTTCTCTTTTGCTATAAATTGAGGCCATAGTTTAGCCTCAAGGGGAGTCAGGCTTTGAGATTTTTTGAGGAAAATTGCTGGAAAAACTTAGACTCTCTTAACTGATTACCATCTGGGAATGATTACACACTCATGTGTATGTTAGTCGAGAGAGTGCAAAGGCTTGTCAAATTAGAGGAAACGCTTGTTCTGGACCCCGGAAGGACCTATACGACATCAAGGCGAACACGGTTGTAAGGTTCCTTCTTTCATCAAAGATAATACAAATGGATCATGTTTTCTCAATGAGTTGTTTATTTAAATGGCTTATTTCTTGAATTCCTTGATCATAAAGATAGGTTTATAGTTTATGAATTAATCTATATTATGCAGGTGCTTCTGATTCTTTCATGTTTTTTATTGCAGATCCCGAAAGGAGACGTATTCAAAGCGATAGGAAAGAATACTACAATCAGGGATGGACTACAGGTAAGTCCTAAATCCTTCATTATAGATAATTCTAGATCAAATATAATCTAGAGAAAGTAGTTTACATCTGTCTATTTGTTGCTAGTTATCGTAGGATACTAGGGAGATCTGTCTTGTCCGCAAGAACGATTTATCTGCCCAATAGGATGAGCGTGAGTTATGGCATGAGAGATTGGGCCATCTACACCATGGAGCCTTGAAGGTCATGCAGCAGATTTCTACAGGTCTTCCTAAGGGTACTCTTGCATAGATAGACACATGCAAAGGATGTACTATGGGGAATTATGCAAAGGCCACTTTTCACATGAAGGAGAATCAAGCTTCGAAAATCCTTGAGAGAGTTCACTCAGACATGTGTGGACCATTTCTCTACTGCTTCGACAACAAAGCATGAGTACTATGTGATATTTGTTGATGATTTTTCTAGAAAGTGTTGGATCTACTTCTTGCAGAAGAAAGATCAAACGTTCTCAAAATTTATTGAGTTCAAAGCACTGGTGGAGAAAGACACGGGGAAGCATGTGAAGGATCTTAGGAGCGACAATGGTGGTGAGTACATCTCTAATGAATTCAATAACTTCTGTAGCAAAGAAGGAATTAAGAGAGAGTTGATTGCGCCTCATAACCCACAACAGAATGGGGTCGTAGCAAGAAAGAACAGAACAATTGTGGGTGCAGCACGAGCGATGTTGCATGAACATGGCCTATCGTTGCATCTGTGGGTGAAGGCATGCAACACAACGATATTTGTGCAAAACCATAGTCCTCATCGGATACTTGGCATGAGTACACAGGATGAGGTTTTTTTTTGGTAAGAAACCTGATGTTTTATATTTTAAAATTTTTGGCTCATCTATTTATGTGCATGTGACCAAAGACGCTAGGAAGAAGCTCGAACCAACAACTAAGATTGAGATATTTGTGGGGTACACTGATACTCCCCATAACTATTGGGTGTATTTGCCAAACACCAGGATTACTATTGTGAGATGGGATATAAAATTTGATGAGGAGAAAGCCATGCGATTGTCCCTCGAGAGGGAGCTGGATTTGCATGAAGATAAGGAACTCTTGGTTCGAAAGAATGAACCTCAATATGTGCAGCAACCACATGCAGAGGATCAGGGAGTGGCCGAAAACACTCATGCAGAGCCATCCACGAGAAATGGTAGAAGGCGCACCATGGAAGCTGATAGATTGAGACTTGATGCAGCAGAGCATGTAGGAGCACCTACTTCACTACGTAGACAGAGACAATATCCAAACAGGTTTACTGGATACATGGCTCTTATGAGCAAGTGTATTGTGACAGAACCATCCTCCTTTGAGGAAGCAGTGCAAAAACCAATTTGGGTTGACGCTATGGTTGAGGAGTATGACTCCATCGTCAAGAACAGTGCATGGGAAGTTTTCTGAAGACCGGTTGGAAAATCAGTGGATGGATCTAGATGGATATATAAGGTCAAGGAGGCGACAGATGGGAGTGTGGAAAAGTAAAAGGCCAGATTTTTGGCCCGGGGGTTCTCACAAGTCGAGGGGATTGACTATGAGGAGACTTTCACATCTGTTGCAAGGTACTCATCGATTAGATCTATCCTTGCACTCTCAACGCAGATGGGCTAACACGTTCATCAGATGGATGTGAAAACTGCGTTTCTCAATGGATTTATTGAGGAAGAACTGTACATAGAGCAGCCAGAAGGTTTTGAGATATTTGACAGTGATTTGCATGTGTGTCAACTCAAGAGAGCACTATATGGGCTAAAGCAAGCACATCTTGCTTGGTACATTTGGATTGACAACTATTTCACTGGGTTGGGCTTCACCAAAAGTGAAGAGGATGAAAACTTGTACCAGATTTTGGTTGATGGTAAGCTCTTGATTATCATAATTTATGTTGATGATATAATTTTGTTAGGTGATGAGCAGTTGATAACTTCTTGCAAGGAGTATCGTGCAAGGGAGTTCTAAATGAAGGACAAGGGAATCCTTCACTATTTCCTTGGTTTGGAAATATGGCAGCGGGATGGTGAGCTATTTGTTTCTCAAGGCAAGTATGCCAAAGAGATTTTGGGTAAGTTTCACATGGAGAGCTTTAAATCCATGGATACTCCTCTTCTATGAAATTGGAGGAAAGAGGATGCTAATTTAGGAGAAGTAGTGGATGCTACTCTCTACAGGCAGCTCGTGGGTTCACTGATGTAATTGGTGAACACCAGACCAGAAATTTTCTACACAGTTAACCAACTGAGTCAAGCTACGGTTAAGCCGACCAAGCTCTTTTGGAAGGCGGGAAAGCATGTCTTGAGATATCTCATGGGTCCCACAGAGTATGGATTATGGTATAGACAGACAGAGGGAGTGAAGCTTCAAGGCTTCACAAATGCAGATTGGGCAGGCAGTCCATCAAACAAAAAGAGCACATCAGGAGGGATCTTCAGCATAGGATCAAAAATAATTTCTTGGTACAACAGGAAGCAGCGATCTGTGGCACTCAGTTCAGCCAAGGCAGAGTACATGGTAGCAAGTCAAGCTGCATGTGAGGCCATTTGGTAGCAATTCAAGCTGCATGTGAGGCCATTTGGATGAGAAAGATCCTGGTTGGTTTGTTTGGTTCTCAGATGGATTCGACTGTGATACATTGTGATAACTAGAGTTGCATTAAACTCTCGGTTAATCTAGTATTCCTTGATATGTCCAAGCACATAGACATCCAGTACCACCATCTCAGAGATTGTGTTCAAAGGCGTATTATGTTACTTCAGTACATTCCCATGGAAGATCAGAATGCAGATATTCTGACGAAGGTGCTTCCCAGGAGAAAATTTGAATACCATAGAGGTAGGATCGGGGTGGCAGATAATCCATTTCTTGTTGAGAGGGAGTGTTGAATGTCAACAATAAATTGCAACACACACACTAGTGTGGGACCACTGGTCCTAGCGATACATTAGTGTGAAGGCCAAATTAAAGTAACAAATTGGTGCAGTGTCTAATTTAATTTTCCCTTAATTAAATTGGACAATAAAATGTAATCTTATCTCATAATCACTCGTAATAGTTAATTGAGTGTGATAAACTCAGTTAGCTCATGTATTTCGAGTTGAGAGTGGTTGGTAAGTCATGCAAAGTGATTCTATTAGTTACGGAGTTTGAATCGCAGTTGGTGCATTAGTTTAATGCATGAGTAATCAGTTAACTTAGTTAGGTGAGTTAAAGTCAGTTGGACTAGTTGTAACTGTTTGTTGCACTAGTGAGAGATCAAGTGAATTAAATCATATTTAATTCACAATCAATGATCTACCATGCAACTAATGATTTACTATTAATATTTGCATGCATGTCAGTTCCAGTGGAGACCCAATTGAGACAAAGGTTAAAGGGATGTTAACTATCAGTTGTATCATTAGTAGGTTGCCCGCATGCAACCAGACATCCATTGGATTTCCCATGATCCTTCTGTAGTTTTGGAAGGCTTAAATTCCTAAAGAATAGGAATTTCATTCCACTTGAATTGCGCAAGCAAGACAAACTGATTAGAGGCTGAGAATTGGCTAAGTGTTGGTTGATTTTGTCCGGGTCAGTGTGAGACAGTTGTGAGAGTGCAGGAGACTCTTGTGAGAAGAGTGCATTGTAACTATTTCATAATTCCATGGTGAATATACAATAGAAGATAGAGGGTTTTTTAGCAGTAAGCTTTCCCTGAGAAAATATATGTGTTGTGGTTTGATTTGTTTCTTTGTGCACTTGTTGTGATTGGCGATCGTGTTTATTTTTCTGCAATTGATTTGTAGAAGGATTCATTATCTAGGTTTAGTACATTGCTTGATCGTATTTAATCCATTGATATACATATGTTTGTATAATTTCTCCAACTTCTTCTATTTGAATTTTTGCTTAATATTGGCAGTATACCGGTATGCTGTACCAAGAGAGGAGATGTCGAGGAACTCTATTTCCTCCTGAATGTATATGTAGACAACTGCGGTACTTCAGTACCAAATGTTTCTCTGAATCTTTGATACCCAACTTTGTGCGGAGGGTATGGAACTGATTCGTCAGCTCATGCACATCTTGATCCCTTTGCTGCCACAGTGTAGTCCATTATATGTACTTGTCCTCATAACTCCCCATGGGGCAATATTTTTCCTTGATGGCGTCTCAGAAAGAATATCAAGTGGGTACTACCAAGAACAGAGAGGGTTCCACCTTGTCCTTTTTCTCACAGTAGGTTTTCAACCAGTCCTTGACACGGGGGACGACTTTGAGGAGTGAAAAAATAATCTTCTCCCGGTCACAAAAAGTCATGAACCGAAAAATATACTTCTAATAGATTCAACTATTTATCTATGGCGTATGAATCTATTTTTCCCTCAAATATGGGAAATTCAAAGTTTAGTTGTACCTTAAAAGGAGTGGCACCTCCAGAGTGACTACTGGATGTAGATGCGTCATCGGTGGGCAGTCGTTGAATGATCTAGGCAAAGTTATCCATCATCACGTTCTTTTGTTTCTCGAGGGCCTCCTCGAGCAATATTTTGATAGGATCTTCTGCTCCCTCATCTTTCTTTTCTTCCCCCATGGGCAGCCGTTAGGGTTTGCGAGGCTAATCTTACAAAGGTTTGACTAGATCGAGCCCTAACTCCTTATACCCTGACCTCATTGGGACATGCAAAGAAGGATCGAGAAAGAGTAGATTGATCTGATACCACTGATCTAGATTTATGCAGGAACACAATGAAATACAGAAATACACATAAAAGCAGAGACGCGACATAACTAAAACTTCATTTCATTAATAACAAATAATTGAATTATGCTTACAGACATAATGGAAATAAACTAGCTAGGGCGCTGGTAGCTTATCTATGAGAACATATGTGGCCGCTACAAGCCTCTGAATTGTGTTACAATGAGGCTTGAGGGCCTATTTATTGTTGATAAACAATGGATAACTCTAAACATCCAAAAACCTAACCCTGAGAGATGAAGCGCCAAAAATATGGGTCCCATTTGGGTAAATTGGTACATCAATCTTCCCGGGGACGTAACTTTGGCATACAATCTCCATTTGATGTGCAAAATACTTCGTTAGAAATATCTATATGAGGAATACAACTTTTTATGTGAGCAAGATCAAAGGAACTCCCATGTTGCTCCTGGTTTTTCCAAAAAACATCATTTAGGGCCTCAAAATGGCTCCAAAAGTTCAGGTCCCGAAAAACTACTTAAAATAGTAAACTGTGCTACAATTAAGGAAATTGAAAAACTGAAATAAACAATGGTGGGGCCCCAAGAGGAATAGGCGGGTGGCCACCAATATCCACCTGGATCATTTTAAGCCATAACCACACTAAAGGAAGGTTATTCGTATGGTTGGAGCTCTCTAGCCACATTAGCAGGCCTTCATGCATGCAGCTGGGCTATAAAGCTAGGTTGAAGAGTGGCCTATGCTCAGGGAAAGTGATCACTAGGGAAAGATTGTTTGATCTTAGCGTGATCATGTGTCCTTGGGTGTTGCAAAATGTTTTGGACAAGTGGACCCCATTTCCATAACTGGATCTTGGATTTTGGGTCATGCATAGTAATATCTCAATTCATGTTTACCCTGGTGAGCTTGTAAAAGTGGGTAAATATGGGGAGGGGTGTTACAAATTGGAAGCAAGCTATTCATAAATTTTAGAGGACGCTTGATGCTCCTTTGGAACTCGTGGCTTTTGCTATGCTATTTGTCCAATTTGTTTCACTTTTCAAGACTGAATTTTTTCCCTCCATTTTAGCCCCATGTAGTAGAAGAACTTATGGGTTCTGCTCTTTGATTATATTCTTAACTATTTTCCATTTTTCATCACTCCCCAAGCCCTATAGTTCCATGAGAGGGATTTCATTATCTATTATTTGTTTTGGGAGCTCCTCCCCGCTGGAAGAACTGAATTACCTCTAGAAATTCTTGTATTTTTGTTGTAACATCTTCAATAGTATTTGGGTGCCCTATCCTAATCTACTTGTTCTTTAGGTTTCTTTCTGGATTTGCTAACTGTTGAGTCTTTAATTGCCTTATCTTATAATTTCTCCTTTATCGAATTGACTTCTAAAAGTACTAAATCTATTCATGCTTTAGGATTCCCCACATTTTTTGATAATAGAGGACATGCTTCTTGAGAAGTGGGGAAGCTAGTTTTTTAGGAGTGGAAGTAGGCATTTTCCATTGCAGGCATATCTTTCGAATTTTCACCTTCTTTGTCTCCCTGTTCAATGTCAACGAGAGCCTCCATGTCCATTACGGTCTCAAATTTGTTAATGTGGGAGGAGGAGGGGAGGTCCAAGATAGAAGGCTAAGGGTCTTTTTTAGGTTGTGATTGTGGAGGATATTGGGAGACAAGAGGTTCAGAAGAGGATAGAGGGGGTTTTAAGGAGGGGTCATGCAAATATCTCCTTTTTTGTTTCTGCCATTGTTCTCCTTAATTTGGATGGGATTCCTTTGAGTTTTTTTAGGGAAATCAAGTGAAAAATGACCGTACTTGTGGCAGGTTTTGCATTTAAATGACGCCTAGTCATAATAAACTTGTTATATGAAGGCATAATTGTCTAAGGTTAGTTGGATCACTTATGGTAACCCCTTTTTTAAGTCTACTTCCACACATATTCTGGTGCACACAAAAATTTGTCTTTGTGTTCAACTTCGTCTCTATATTTCCCCCATAACATTTCCTATATTGCTAGATCTTAGACTTTTGTGATCTCAATGATGTGATTAATCCGAAAGACAATCTCATTTCCTATGTTCTTAAAGATCTCCTTGATCCAAAAATGGAGAGAAAATGGAGAAGTTTGACCCAAACCGAAACTATTTAGGGTATATAATTTTGTTGATTGAATTTGAAATTCCATTTATTTAAGTCTAGTCCTTGAGTCACCATAAAGTATGAGCCACTCCTAAAGAAAAAATCTTTGTTTACTTTTTCTTCAAACAGAAAAGTGAAAATATCTCTCCCATAAAAAGATGGTGATAACTTAACCATTATTAGTGGTCTCTAGTTCTTTTCCACTCAGGAGGCGAGCGAGCAAGGATACATTCAAATACCCAAAAATTTATCAGTAAGACCACTTTATGAGAGAAACAAAACCATAGAATGAGATTGAGATGGAACTAAAATTTTATGGATTTCATCTAAATGTTTCACAAATTGTCATTGAGGAGGCTTCACCGATTTTGTTGAGTTGAAACGAGCATGTCAAAAGCTTTGATGTGTAGTGGGAGAGGGGGAGGATGGTGACTTCTCCCCAAAGAGTGACTTAGTCTTGGGAACCAAGTAGCTATATCTTAGGCTTTTGTGTAAAGATAACCTATTATTGTTGAATCCATTACAACTTCATAATTGCTTAATTCATTTTTTATTATGTGATTACTTTCTTTCATCAACATAACAAACCACTATTTAATTATTAAATCCTTCTAAGACAAACTCGAAAAAGTAACCCGTACTAGTACACCAGTACGAAGAAAATTGTAAACATATAAAAGAATAATAATACAAACCTCCCAACGACAATGAAAATGTAGGTGTTTAATAGTGACAATTTAATATAATGTTATTTGATTTTATGAACATATTAATTGTGGAAATCTTTTGAGGATGTTTTTTTTTTATAAGATGAGAAAGCATCATCTAATTAAGATATTATGTAGTCTATTATTATTATTATTTAATTTAGATATAACTATTATGATTTATTATTATTATTATTCAGAGCTTATGAAAGTGTATATACTTTATTTCGATTCAAACTTGTGAATTTCATGGTTTACATACTACTTCATAACACGACGATCATCAATTAAGCTATCCCTCATGGACTCATAACTTATAATAATAACAATACTATATTTTTAAGTGTAGATATAAAATTGATATTTGAGATATCTTTCTTTATGAATAAGAAACCTCTTTTATATAATCAACGTAGATCCATTTTAACCCGAGATTTATGAAGCATCGACAAGGATAAAGTATCTTGAGGTATTTACTTTTAGTTGTAGTAAACAAAATGCCCATAAGTGATTTTAACTTTTCATTTTTATGTACTTAACCTCAAATTCCAAAGTGTTGACAAATATATTCTTGAAGACACATTTTCTGTAATTTCATGGTAATAATAGGAATTCAACTTTTTCATTATTCTGTTTTGTGTGGTTAATTGTTTATGGTAGAAATATTGTCGTGAGAATGATATCTATTTATATTCTAGCATCATTACTTTCTTAATATTTGAATTCCCCCCACCCCACAATGCATAAGTTGGAAATAGGCCCTAAAAATATTAACATATGTATTGTAGATCTGAATAGGTACTTGGAGGGACATGGTTATTCAATCACTTTCCCAAAGAGAAGTCAACAATTCATAACCTCGAAAGAAACTCGAAGAAAGCTAATGTATGCAGATGTAAGATACATACTTGAAAGTGTCACGTGGATTTAACTCAAGTGGTTAGGAAAACAATTTTTGATCCTTTCCACTCAGGTACTATTCCCGTAGAGTGACATGCTGGTCCATTGTGATATATCTAGAAGGGTAAAGGCCCTTAGATGGGATGCCTTAGCTCTTGTCAAGTGATAAGTTTCCCACCAGGTACTGATTTGCTAGTTGTTTGGCACTAGCTTAATGGTTATAGTGGTAGTCGAATTTGAAAATATGCCTCGCCTAAAAAACTTTGCTAAGTTACAGATTCTTCTAGATTCAACAAAAAAGAAAAAAGAAAAGATACATACTTAAATTAATGGAGTATTTCGACACTCATATATATATTTCATTACTCCACACTCAACAACTTTCCATTTAATAAACTCATTTCAATGATCCAAGCTTTATTAGAAGACCTTTTGTTTCACCACATCATTTTAATTCTCGACATTGAGAAAATCCCCCACCAAGATGAAAGAAACAAGACTCACTCTTCCATTAAGAAGAAATAATACCACTCCACCATATAAAACAACCAATATTTCGGAGATTATAGAGTCATTAATATACATGCACCACTAGATAATATAATGTACTTGTTTAGCTCTAATAGTAAACATATACAGCCGAACCCATTAATGACTTGTATTGGCCACCCGCTCTTCAAACATTTAGTATAATTAATAATTATTGTCGCAAGGGCAATTCATTGGACTGCCATCAAGGACATCGGGTACTGTGGAGGGCAAGGATATATATTTGACATTGGGCTTGAAAAAGGAATTATGCGAGTTTCATCGGCCCTCTTCGCTTTCCTTCCTGTAATATTCCACTCTTGAATATTTATTTTCATGTCCATCAGGCCCTCAAGCGCTGTACGATCTGCTGCTCGCTCCGAAGATCATAAGTCTACTTCAACCCCCATCGGCCATGGACGCACGCTACACAGCATACGCGCCGGAGTCGGGCCCGACAGTGCACCGGAACCGGCTTACACGGCAACGGTGGACAATGTCTCGGACATCCACCGCGAATTCTTACCGACTTCAACGACCGCAGTAGCAGGTATGTTAACAATTGTTTATTTCTGTTTGTTAAGTAAGGAAGCAAGTTCTAATGGCAGATGGTAGAATAGATTCAAACCCTAGAAGGTTTAGGTTTGCGGGAATGGAACCCGCGATTACCAAGACGAGAAAATTGCAAGATCAGATGCGATGTTTGCAAAGAAATAAAACTTAGCTTATAGGTTATGGTCTAAATTAAGTCTCTTGTCAATGGGGTTGTGATTCGGCGGGTGCGAGACTTTCTCCATACACAATTGAACACCCACCGAAGTTTAATTCCATGGAGAAACGCGGCCAATTGCAAGAGTCAGATGAGTTTGACTGAATCGTGCTGCTATCATGTTCAGCATTGCTGATCATAACTGCTTGGCATCATTAGTTCGCGGCTCGAGGCCGTCTCGCCTGTGCAGTGGGCTGCATCCGAGGTTTAATTCCCCGAAGACATAATTAAAGATCCACCAAGGTTTAATTCCCTGGAGACACAAATAAGCGGTTGGGGCCAAGTGCAAGTCCCGGATGAAATTTATTGAATATCGCCCCTATCGTGTTCAGCATTGCTGGTAAGAATTGCTTGCTATCATTAGCTATCCACTCGAGGGGCGTCTCGCCCACCCAACCGGGCAGCCTGTGTCCTGTGGTGCCCGTCTTCTTTGGGCCATTTGCAATGATTCTCTTGTGTTTAAAGGAAGCATCTTCCAAAAATAGAATTAGCTTCTCACACAGCCAGCCCTACTTTACAATTCAGGCGCAGTGCTTGTTTCAAGGCTCCATTGAGCTCCAGGAATTAGTAGCGTAATTGTCTGTTCTGTGTCATGCTCGTTGTGCTGCCATAGAAATGGATTTCGCGACATTCATAATACAATGATTAACATGCCAATGGGAAGTATGCTCTAGTATACTCCTTGAGTAATTACCCGTGGGATGAAATTCTGGGTTAGGGTTTTCAAAAAGGATATGACAGGATTCTATAACAGAATTGCAGCACTTTTTCAATCTATAAAACAGTAATGATCATTGAATGCACGAACAGTTGATTTCACCAACAACACTATAAGTGGGGTCAATTCAACAAGCAATTATCAGATTTACAAAATCTACAGTTTTTCCAAAACATAGATGTAGTTTCTAGACTTACCCAACTGTAGCTATCACACCAGCAGACCTTGCTGCTAACCTACTCTGTTATTCAGCCTCTGATTCCTCCTTATCTCCTCGCTGTAAGCCAGTCGCAGCCTCAGATTCCTGAGTGGGGCCACCTAGTTTGCTTTCTGCATCCCCCTAGTTTGCTTTCTGCCTTGAATCCGACCCTATGCCACCTCACTGTAGGTTTGTATTCAACTTTAGGCAGCCTGCTAACCCTTGTTGAAAAATTAAGGAGGGTACCAAGCAAGTGGTTCCTATGGTCTCTAGGCCTAGGAATACACTTTAATAACTTTTGTGATGGACTTGAGGTGTTATAATTAAGTCAGGAGGGGAAAATGTTCTTCTAACGTACTATGTACTAGGAAAATAAACATTATAAACATTATAAAGTACTAGGAAGTCACTCAAAGATGGGGCTAGTGAATGGGGGGTCCAAATCTTGGGAATTAATCTTAGCCCTTGTTAAATTTAGATAACAATGGTGTTTTATGCTTGATGCACTTTTACTTCAATCTTTCTTAAGTCCAATACAAGATAGCAATCACGTAAACTTGAAAGTAAAATGCTGATAGAACACAATAATAGATCAATAGAAGACAAGCCAAATAGAGATCAGGTTTACGATTCCTTTTGTCCAACAAAGATATGAGATATTGTGGCGTTACGCTGGTCAGCAGGATGCTTCAATCAGCAAAGTCTTTCTCGGTCAACGAACACTTTCATGTGTCACACCCATAGCCCTCAAAGATAGCTCATTACAAGTCAACACAAGTCAAACTAGGGACTATACAGAAAAGTCAATGCAGGCAGCTTCAGAAAAGTTAACGCAACAAACTAGGTTTTCGGTCAAACAACCCATAATTCCTTGATTTTAGTGCCCAACTGTATGGCCTTCTAAAATTGGAATTTTTGCAAAAGATTGAGGTCAAACTACCAAGGGTTGACCATGGTCAACGCCGGTCAATGCTGCAGCAAAAAAACCCTAAACAGATTAGCGCAGAAAACAGAAAGCCCTAAACAGATCAACGCAGAAAACACTAGCTTCACTCCACACATGTGAGGGAAAAAGGGCCTCGAAAGGCTATTGAACCAATCATATCACAATGAGAGAAGGTGTGATGAGATGATGAAAAAATGACCTCCAAGTCTCTCCAATTTATATTCATCAATGAGGGTGTGTGACACATATCTTAGGCATGTGGGATAAATCTAGCCGACCTTGCACATGTGGAAAATAAATTCAAAATCAATGTTCTGCTCATCCGATCAAGATGATCTTTAGAGCAATCTTGCACCTCTCCGAAAGAGGAATCCAACAAAAATATGACCATCGTCATATGAGCAGTGCAACATGGAGTTTGGACCTAGGTGCCCAAAATTAACACTCCCTCTCAACTAGGGAGAACTCAATCTGTCCACAAGTGCCATCCATCATGTACCAAACCAAACATCATGCGTCATCCCATCCTAACTTGATTTGCTGGCTCTTTATTTCAGAACAAAAGGTGAGTCACAAAGACATCACACACAGCTGACCTGAAGTCAGCTTAGAGGTAAAAACCTCTCTCGGACTCAAAAGAGTCTCAGACTAACTCGAAGTTAGTTTATTGACCCGAAGTCAATTTAGAGGATAAAACCTCATCATACTTAATCTCAGATCAAGGTGTTGGACACGTGCCATCCTAGACATAGAGAGTACGACAATCTTCGATGCGTCCATCAGTCTTTCTATGGTCTCTATCCACATTTCCCACCTCATTGGTCAAATAAGAGGTACTTCCCATGGGTCCGAAACTCCATGGGTAGGATGCGTGCAAGGCACAGATCAGAGAGAGGCGAACCACTCAATATCATAACTGTGGGGCAGAAGCACAACAAGGTTCGCCATGCCTAGCCCCGTATGTGCTTATAGCTCCAAGAAGCTATCCCCAAGCCCCCTGGAGCTCCTAGAGCTCATAGACCAACTCAAGTAGGACCTTCAAAATAGGGTCTTTCCACGATTCCAATCTTCTCACGGAAGGTTAGGAACTTGACCTTCTCAGGGGCTTCGTGAGAATATCCGCGACCTGCTCATCAGCTTCTGTGAAGCAACATCCAGATGCGCTCTTGCGATCCACCACACTGCTAGCCCGATCGTCATCAGTATATCCATGGAGTCTCAAACTCTCGGCAGTGTATCTCAACCCATGGTTGATTGTGCCCCGAAGATATCTCAACAGATTCTTGGCACCAATCCAGTGAATGTGATGAGGTTCAACCATATGTTGACTCAAAGTGTTCACTGCAAAACATACGTCTGGACGAGAGTTCACTAAGAACATCAGGGCCCCCAGTGAGTTGTCGATACTTGGTAGGATTTGCTAGCACGGGCCCAACAACGTTTCCATTCAACTTCTTAAAGTTGAGTTCTATCGGTGTCGACATAGACTTATAGTCCACCAAACCAAATCTCTCCAGCAGCTTCACGACATATTTTCCTCGAGAAAGGAAAATCTCGCCTGACCTCTGCTAGACTTCTAAGCCTAGGAAGTATTGCATCAGTCCTAGGTCTTTCAACTCAAACTTCGAAGTTAGCTCCCTCTTACACTGATGAATGAGAGGGTCAACACCTGTCAGGAAGAGATTGTCCACATAGAGAACCAAAATGAGAGGCCTTTCTCTATCAACCTTAAAATAAAGGTTCGGATTAACATTACTTCGAGTGAAGCCCGACTTCATCAAGTAGTTATCTATCCTCTCGTACCAAGCCCTGGGGCTTGCTTCAACCCATAGAGGGCTTTCTTCAACCTGCATACATGGGTGTCTCTATCTCGGACTTCGAATCCCAGAGGTTGCTCCACATACACCTCTTCCTTTATAGATCCATGCAGAAAAGTGGTCTTCACATCCATCTAATGTAGAATCTATCCTTGCATAGCAGTAAGGGAAATAATAGATCAGATGGTGGTATAGCGGGCCACAGGTGTAAATATATTATCATAATCTATGCCTTCATTTTGAGAGAAGCCTCGGGCAACGAATCTTGCGCTGTACTTTTTGGCACTTCCATCAGATCCATGCTTGATCTTATAAGGCCATTTCGAGGTGACAACAGATTTGTTCTTCGGTCTTGGGACTACTTCCCATATATCATTCTTCATAATGGATTCATGTTCTTCGTGCATAGCATCCTTCCAAACTTGATGCTTTACGACTTCTTCAAATGTTCTAGCCTCAGATTACTATCGTACTCATGGCTGCTAGATACCCTTGGTATCTCTTCAGCTTCTTGCTTTCACGGAATGACCCCCTTGGGGCAATATGTCTCTCGGCATCTTCGAGAGTATCCCTAAAGCCATGAGGGTCTTCTCTTATTTTAAGGAGGTGGATCAATGGGATCCATAAGTCCTTCAACATCGGGTATTAGGTCATCCTTCAACTCTTCCAGCTTCCCTGCTTCTTCATCTTCTTTGTCTTCCTTGGAGCTAGGAAGATTTCTCACTTTCGTGATGGCAACATCTTCATCGAAGGTGACATCATGGCATATCTCCACTTCTCTTTGACCAAGCACATAGATTCTATATGCCTTCGAAGTTTCACTGTAGCCCACAAACATTCCCTTCTTTCTAGAAGCATCCAACTTGCTTCTCTTTTCTTTCGGCACATGAAAGTAAACAGGACAACCAAAAACTCTAAAATAAGAAACATCAGGTTTCTTACTAGAGAAGACTTCATCGGACATCTATTTTGAACATAGACAATAGTGTTCACATCTTCTCTCCATAGAAACTTTGGAAGACCTTGGTCACATAGCATGGTGCGGGCAGCTTCCACAATGGTCTTGTTTTTTCTTTCAGCAACACCATTTTTCTTAGGAGTGTACGCAGTTGAGGTCTCCCTCTTAATGCCAGCTTCTCTACAAAAGTCATTAAACTCATTTGACTCATACTCGGTCCCATTGTCGGTCCTCAAAATTTTGATTTTCTTCTCGGTTTGATTTTCCACCAAGGCCTTGAAGGTACAGAACCATTTGAATGCTTCATCCTTCTTCAAAAAATATATTTAGGTCTTGTGGTAGAAGTCATCTATAAAAGTCATGTAATAGGAACATCCTCCCAAGGATGTCACAGGCAGCATACTAGATAAGTCAAAATGTATCAACTGCAAGATATCAGTTGTCTTTGTGATACTTGTGACCCCAAATGGACTTCCTCCAACCTGGTAGAGTGTATCAACTCTAAAACCAATAGAAAGAGCTTCCTTGAAGTTCTTCTTCCAGAGAAGTACCTTTCCATCAACAAATGACACCTTGAACCCTTTGTCTTCCATTGTCGAAATGGACACAAGGTTCTTCTTTAAATAAGGTACATATAACACAGCTTGTAATCTGATGACTTGACCTTGAGATAAATGGAGAGTCACAGTCCCTGTCCCTTTCACAGGATAGGTGGCATTATCTCCAAGGATAATTTCCAGAGTAGTATCATTCTCAGCCAAATCAGAAAGGGCTTCTTTATAACCAGTGAGGTGCCTTGAAGCACCACTATCAATCAAACATAGATCCAGGGTGTCGGGTGGAGATGCAGCAGAGAGGGTAGATACAAGAATAAAATAATTTCTCTTATTATCAACAACATTAGACTCATCGTACCTGGAATTTCTTGACCTCTTGAAAGGTTGCCCATTTCCATTACGATCAGAGGGAGCCTTCCTTTTTCCTTGGAACCTATTGTTCTTACCATTCCTTCTCAAGTTGTTGTCATCATCCCTTCGGAGAGTCCCTTCTATTAGGGCACTCTCTTGCATAGTGACTAGTCTTGTTACAAGTGTAACATCTTCCCTTCCTTTGGGTCCTGCTCTACCATGGTTTTGATTTCTTGGGCCACCATGGTTCTTCTTCTTTGCATGAGTGGCAAAGGCAGTAGGGTCACTTCCATTGCCATTAGAGGCATACTCCATCATTCTTGTTTCCTCTTGAGTGCATCTTGTCAATATTTCATCAAAATCAGGAATCACATTATTATTGAGAATAGTGGTATTGGACACATGCCAATCACGGGGGAGACCTCCAATTGCAATAAGAACCATCTCTCGATCAGATATTGCTTCCCCAATAGCTAGGACTTTATTCCTGATTTCAATGAGCCTCATAAAATAAGATTGAATAGATCATCCTTACCCTTCTTGATATTCTTCAATTGATTCTTGAAGAAGAGGATTTGATTAGCATTGCTAGCCTTGAACATGCTCACCAACTTATCATACATCTCCTTAGATGTCTTCAGCTCAGAAATGTAAGCAACCAAGTGCTTATGAATAGAATCTCGGAAAATCTTTGCTTTGATTTCCCCTTTTCTATACTTTGTCTTTGTGGCAACAACTGCATTTGATGGAGGCTCTTGAATATTCCCTTGTACATAGTCCATGACATCTTGATCTTCTAGCGCCAAATCCATGGACATCGTCCATGCATGATAATCAAACTTATCAGTCAATTTATCATCAGCTTTGAAACCCTTGTAGGTTGAGGAGGCCATTTATCCTTGATAGGATTTCTTTCTTCAAAGATAGCTTCTAACACTAGCATGGACTTTTGGACTTTGTCTTCACCTCATTTCTGATACCATGTTAAATTTAGATAACAACGGTGTTTTATGCTTGATGCACTTTTACTTCAATGTTTCTTAGGCCCAATACAAGATAGCAATCACATAAACTTGAAAGTAAAATGTTGATAGAACACAATAATAGATTAATAAAAGACAAGCCAAATAGAGATCGGATTTACAATTCCTTTTGTCCAGCAAAGATATGAGATACTGTGGTGTTACGGCGGTTAGCAGGATGCTTCAACCAGTAAAGTCTTTCTCGGTCAGCCAACACTTTCATGTGTCACACCCATAGCCATCAAAGATAGCTCATCACAAGTAAACGCAAGTCAAACCAGGGAAAGTGCCGAAAAGTCAACGTAGGCAACTTCAAAAATGTCAATGCAACAAACTAGGGCTTCGGTCAAACAACCCGAAATTCCTCGATTTTAGTGCCCAACTGTATGGCCTCCTAAAATCAGAATTTCTGCAGAAGATTGAGGTCAAACGACCAAGGGTTGACCATGGTCAATGCTAGTCAACGCTGTAGCAGAAAAGCCTCAAACAGATCAGTGCAGAAAATAGAAAGCCCTAAACAGATTAGCGTAGAAAACAACAGCTTCTCTCCACACGTGTGAGGGAAAAAAGGCCTCCAAAGGTTATCGAACCAATCAGATCACAATGAGAGAATGTGTGATGAGATGATGAGAAAATGACCTCCAAGTCTCTCCAATTTATATTTATCAATGACTCTTTAGGCATGTGGGATAAATCTTGCCGACCTTGCACGTGGAAGATAAATTCAAAATCAATGTTCTGCTCATTCGATCTAGATGACCTTTAGATCAATCTTGCACCTCTCCGAAAGAGGAATCCAACAAAAATATGACCATTGTCATATGAGTAGTGCAACATGGAGTTTGGACCTAGTTGCCCAAAACTAACAACCCTCCAATCTAAGATCTCAAGATTAAATCATAGCCATCCATTCCTAGGGTTTTGCACCAAGCAAAGAAATGGAGAAACGAGACTATCATTTGAGTATTATTCTCATGAGTACGTTGAGAAGAGAGAGTTGCTATATGATTGGAGGAGAAACTGTTGTGTAAGGAAGGAGGGATTGAATCATTGGAAAAGCTTCCAGTATGAACCTACAATAGAGAAAATAGGCACACATTTCTAGGAATTTTTGTTAAATTTGGCAACTAGGATCAAATTCCACTTTGGTTTATTCAGTTGATGGAGATACTAATTCCATTGAATCCCTCGGACCAAAATCGATATATATATATATATATATATATATATATATATATATATATATATATATATATATTGTCCAATTTGAATGAGGAAAATGTTTAATTATTCAAAAGAAATATTATAAGTCATGATTTGGTTTTGGCGGGAAAAAAAAAGAAATTTGAATTTTCAATTTGCCTCCAAAAGTTAAGATCGGTTTCACCAAATCATCATATCTAAATTTGTAATAAAGGATCTCTCATCTCATTTTCACACATCAACTTGCTTGAATATGTGTCTGAGGTAGCTGAGGTCTTGATGGAGGTTGATGATCTGTTTGGGTTAGGGCCGAGATTCTCCATGGTTGACAACTGCATGTCTGGACATATTTGTATGGGCAATCTCTACTTGCTAGTTCGAGTTCAGTAGCTGAAAGGGAAGTTGAAGTTGTATGGAGAAAACTTGGGAATAGTTTTGGACTCACTTCAGGTCCAAGTCTAAAGTAGAGATTGTCGGTTTGCATAAGGGTTGATCTACCAGTGTTTTAAGACTTAGCCCTTATGGCTTATATCTTTCTTTGAAGTAGGCGTGGATTCTGAGTTGATGGTGAAAGGGAAGTTGAAGTTGTATGGAGAAAACTTGGGAATAGTTTTGGACTCACTTCAGGTCCAAGTCTAAAGTAGAGATTGTCGGTTTGCATAAGGGTTGATCTACCAGTGTTTTGGGCATAGTCCTTATGGCTTATATCTCCTTGAAGTAGGCCGCACTTATCTATGTCACCTCTAGCCAGGCCGCAAGCCTTGAGATCTCTGTTTTGGAGGTCAAGTATCTACATAAGTAAGGCCACTGTCTGGTATGTTTTATCAACTATCTGTATGTTGCGTTCTTGGTATCTTAGAAGGAGGTTAAGGTATATCTCACTGGTGGTAGATTTGTTTGAAGGAAGACCACAATTCATCGAAGGTCTATCAAGCAAGAAAAGGGTGTTGTGGCTGTTAGTGCTTGTGCCCTAACCAATATTCAGAACTGCAATATGGAAGACTCCAGACCTTGGTGCTAGTGTAGTTGTCATCTTCATGTTTAAGGGCTTTGATATCAGATCTTCATCTTGGCAAGTCAATAGTGACTTTAAGTCATTGTACCCTTTCTCTCTCTCTTTGCTGAACATTTGATGATTAATAATAAGAATATTTGATCAAGGGTTTTCCCCATCTTGTGGTTTTTCCCTAGCTTGTGCCATATTCTCGTGTTCTTTTGTCTTGGCTTTTCTTCAACATTTCTCATTTATGTTCTTTCATTGGTTACTATCATGTATTGTTTAATGTGATTGCTAATGGATTAATAGGCTCATGGTTGAATGAAGTAACTATGCAAAGCAAATAACATGTTTCCTAAAATTAACAATTTCGCATCACCATCCAAGTCGACTTTGCTATTGAGTATAGGCTGTGTTCTTACTCGAAATTTCTGCCGCGTTTCATACGAAATTTCTGCCAGGGTTCAGGCTGAGTTTTGGCCTTAAGCTACAGTAGAAAATGAGTTTGAAATTTCAGGTATGCAAACCCCTCATTCTCCATATTTGCAATGAATGAGGAGAGGGTATGTTAGCACAGAGGTTGGGAGCATTTGTTGTGGGTTTAAGTTCAGATTTCCAGAGGAACTTTTGATGACATTAAGCCAGAGTTCGAGGCAGTGGCTCAGTGGATACGACACAAAATTTGGGAGCTTGTAAAAATTCCTTAAAGAAGCAAATAAAACTCTTCCTAAGAAGATTGGTTTTCCCCAAGAGGCTATGGGGTTTTTTCTAGGGTCAATTTGACCAAAAATAATTGTCTAATATTGTGTGTGCTTGCTATTTTATCTTGTGTGTTAGCTGTGTAAAAGGATATGGTAGAGTAGCTCTAATGTTTTATGTAAATGCAATTATTAGTCTTGTATTTCATGGTGGGTTTGGGCATTAAACCATGGAAAACATAAAACTGGCTTGGGCTACAAACTAGACACAAATTTATACATGGTATCAGAGCCAAAGAGGGGTTAGACCAGAGATACTTGTCACAATTGATACAAAGACCAACAAGGTTAAACTTCTCCTAACAGTGAACAAATCTGATAAAACCTTGCCAAAAACCGAAAGACTTTAGCACTTGAGAGGGAGGAAGGTTCTTAGTTCACAAATTTTCTCCATTTTTTTGGATGTGGGGTTATGGCAATAGGGTTGAGGGTAGAGGACAAATTGGTAGGCGTTGATAATTTTGGCCATTGGAAGGAGAGAATGATGCTTTTACTGGAGGAAGCTAAAGTGCGGGACATTGTAGAAGCTCTTGTGCAACCACCTACTAACCCAATTCAGTTAGTGGACTTCAACAAGAAGAATGTGAAGGCTAAGAGGATTCTTTTAGATGTGCCATCAAGGACCATTTTCTCCCTCATGTGTGTGGGATGAGATTTGCCTACCAAATGTGGGAGTCCTCGGTCTCATTACACTAGAGTTCTAATGAGAACATGAAGATGGTGTTGAGGCAGAAGCTACGCAACACCAAGATGACCAAGACCGACAATGTGACCTCGTACCTCACTCGGATCTCACAGGTGAAGGATGAGTTCGCTGTTGTGGGAGAGACTATCCCAAAGAACCAGTTGGTCAGGATTGCCTTGGATGGGTCCTCCAAGAAATGGGATGGATTCATACATGGCATTGTGGTGAGAGAGCACCTTCCAGATTGGAGGAGGATGTGGGATGATTTCATCCAGGAGGAGATCAGGAGGAGTGCTAAGGCGTGCAACAAGAGTGGTGGTGGAAGTGAGGAGAATGTCGCCCTTGCAACTAAGGGCAAGAAGAAGGTCAAGAAGGGGCCTTCTAGTGGAGCAAAGCAAGAGAAAGGGAAGCAAAAGGCGAAGGAGGACATGAGCAAAGTGAAATGCTTTAGTTGTGGGAAGATGGGTCACTATGTTATTCAATGTCCCAACAAGAAGAATAAGAAGAAGCAGGGAGTTGCAGCTTCAACAGAGGTGGAAGTTTCCATATTTGACACTGAGTTTTCCTTATCAACAAAGGTGACAATTGCTTTGTCCTCTGGTCTAGGAACCACATCCCAGACATCATTCTTCATTATGGAGTCATACTCTTCGTGCATAGCATCCTTCCAGACTTGATGCTTTACGGCTTCCTCAAAAAGATCAAGGCTCGGATTTTACAATAGTACTCATGGCTGCTAGATACCCTTGGTATCTACTCGGCTTCTTGCTTTCACAGAATGTCCTCCTTGGGGCCATATGTCCCTCAGCATCCTCGAGAGTGTCCGTGAGCCATGATGGTCTCTTTCCCAGTGAAGGAGGTGGATCAATCGAGTCCATTGGTCCTTCAACATCAGGCATCGTCTCATCCTTCGGTTCCTCTTGATTTCCAGGCCTTTCTTCATGATCTTCCTTCGAAGTTTCGCTGTAGCCCACAAACATTGTGGTCTCCCTCTTGATGCTAGCTCCTCTGCAAAAGTTCTTGAATTCTTTCGTCTCATATTAAGTGCCGTTTTACAGTGTCTGGATACTTATCTCATCATTGCTCTGGAGGAACGTCCCAACACAGTGAGTGTCATCACCACCACCCCTAAATCAGCAGTATTCTTACAGGCATCTTCTTATCATTTTGTACTATAGATGATGCACATTAAACCATATCTTCACAACAGTATAGACACGAGGAGTTCTTCTTCAAATTAGGTACCTGGGGAAATTACATCTGCAAGTGGGGCTTGACCTTAAAGACAAGTGGAGGGTCACGGTCCGTCCACTTTACTGAGATCTGGCATTCATCTCAGTTAATTCAGTTAGTATGTTATGTTATATCAGAAGTGCTTTATTGAGACTAGTGATGCCTATAAGAGCACCATGTGTCACCTTAAGCTTATCCATAGTGTCGGGTGGAGATGCAACAAAGAGGGCAGATACAAGAATGTATTCATTTCTTTTATCAACAACATTTGATTCCTCATACCTGGAATTTCTTGATCTTTTGAAAGGTTGATCGTTTCCGCCGGAGGGAGCCTTCCTCTTTCCATGGAACCTGTTGTTCCTTTGATTGTCATCCCTCCGGTTATTGTTGTTGTCATCATCATCAGGAGAATCCTTCTTGAAAGGGCATTCTCTAGCATAGTGACATGGCCTATGACAAGTGAAACACTTGCCCTTCTTTCCTTGGGTCCCTGCTTTTCCTTTGTACTTTGGACCACCAAAGTTCTTCTTTCTAGAATGAGCAGCGTATGCAACATTTCCTTCATTTCCATACTCCTTCATTCTTGATTCTTCTTGAACGCATCTTGACAGTACTTCGTCAAAGTCAGGTATCACATTATTATTTAGAATGGTAGCGTTGAACACATGCCATTCGGATGAGAGCCCTCCAAGTGCGGTGAGTACCATCTCTCGATCAGCTATTGTCTCCGCAATAGCCAACAGATTGTTCCTGATCTCGGTTAGCTTCAGAAAGTATGATTGGACAGACTCATCCCTGCCGTTCTTCAGATACTTCAATTGATTCTTGAAGAATAGTACTTGATTTGCATTGTTGGCCTTAAACATGAGGACCAACTTATCATACATCTCTTTGGATGTGCCCAACTCAGAAATGTAGGCCACCAGACTTTTATGAATGGATTCCCTGATCATCAGCGTTGCTTTGATCTCCCCCTTGTACTTTGTTTTGGCAGCAGCAATAGCAGTGGATGGAAGTTCTTGGATTTTACCCTGCTTGGATTTTACCCTGCACATAGTCCATGACATCTTGGTCTTCCAATTTGAGATCCAATATCATCTTCCAAGCATGGAAGTCATCCTTCCTAGTCAATTTGTCATCCTCCTTGAAGCCATAGTTTGTGGAACCCATTTTCCTCTTCGGTGATTGCAATAAATAGGGCTTGTCTTCACCTCAGCTCTGATACCATGAAAATTTATGTAGATGTTCTATGCTTGATGCAACTTTACTTTTCACTACAGCAATCACATAAACAATCAAGTAAAATACTGATAGAACATACCAGTGGATCTACAGAAGACAAACCAAAAACAGAAAAATGTGGTGGTGCGTTACAGCGGTCAACAGGATGCTTCAACCAACAAAGTCTCCTTGGTCAGTCAACCCAGCATGTGTCACAACAACCCTCAAAACAGCCACACGGTCAACTCAAATTCAACCCCAGAAAAGTCAACGTTGTCCAGAAAAGTCAACGCAAGACATCAATAAGAAAGTCAACGCAGCTCGGTCTTCGGTCAACCGTTTGGCCTCGGTTCTTGTGCCAATATGTACGGACTTCCAAAATTGAAGTCTCCACCAATTTTCAGCCTATTTGGACCATGTGTTGACCAAAGTCAACACTGGTCAAACTTGCGTGGAAACCCTAGCTGCAGTAAGTTCGTCCAAACCCTAGCTGCAGTAAATTCATCCTTCTTCCCACGTGTGAACTGAAACTGCTTCTAAGGAGCTCGTACTAAATCAGAGGAGGAGATGATGTGTGAGGATGAGATGAGTGAAAAGTCCTCCAACGTTGACTCTATTTATATCAATCACTGAGGTGTGTGACACATCTGCTGGGGGTGTAAAACCTTAAGGCCGACCTGCACATATTTGAAATTATTAAAAATAAATTCAAAATAAATGTTTTGCTCATCAGATTAAAATCAATTTTAGATCGATCTTACACCTCTCCGAAAGAGGAACCCAATACAAATATTGGTATCTTCATTTGAGCATCACAACATGGAGTTTGGACCTAGTTGTCCAATTTTAACAATCAACCTCTATTTAGATATGTTTGTCACCATAACAACTCTTTGCTGAATTTTTGAAATGTAGGCATTTGGTGTTTAGGTTTGCTTAAACTGTGCTAGCTCCATAAAATGTATCTTTGGATCCTTCCTGTCAGAAAGATCTATCAATCTTTGTGTGAAGGCTATGTAAGATCTACTACAAGATCTTACATTAGCGTCTGCAAGATCTACTACATAGAAGATGTAAAAAATGTCTAATTACCCAGTGTCACATTGAAGCGTGTAATCATTTGCGCGCATGTCATGTTGTATCCATTAGCCACGACAATGTCACAACCCTCAAAATCTTCTATCGGTATACCTCTCTTTGCCACCAGGGCTGCATTGATGAAGTTATGAGTTGCCTCGCCATCGACGAAGGCTGTGACTTGTTGTCCCTGTTGTTGTACCAAGAAATGTCTTGACACAAGGAATGTTGCTACATGAATCTTGCCTAGAATTTGTTAAACGATGTGTGGAGAAATTTGTGAGAATTCCCTAGATGCAAATCAAATACATGCAAAGATTTTCAACTAGAGAGCCAAAAGATTGTGTACCTGAAACCTCACAAGCCGGTGACGACTATTGGATCTCCCTAAACATTGGTGTCTGCAAGATATACTACATAAAAGTCATAAAAAAACGTGTAATAACCCAGTGTCACATTCAAGTGTGGAATCCTCTGCGTGTATGTCATGCTGTATCCATCAACCAAGACAATGTCACAACCTTCAAACTCGTCTATGGGTATACCTCTCTTTTCCACCAGCACCGATGAAGTTGTGACTTGCCTTGCCATCGACCAAAGTTGCGACTCGTTGTCCCTATTGTTGTACCAAGAAATGTCTTGACACAAGGAATTGTTGCTCCATGAATCTTGCTTGGAATCCATTAGACGGTGTGGAGAAATTTGTGAGAATCCCCTAGATGCAAATAAAAGTTTCAAACACATGTAAAGACTTTCAACTAGAGAGCTAAAAGATTGTGTACTTGAACCCTCGCAAGCTGGTGATGATTGTTGGATCTAAAGCTGATGTTGGAGAACTTGCTTCCACATGAAAATCCTGCACCTAGACACTTTGATCCAAATCCTTGCACACAAGCACCGACAAACAATGAAACGTTTGCCTTCCACAAAGGGCATATTAGCATGTATAAACCGTAATTGCATCAACATACATTTGATAAACATAACATATATGGAAGGGAAATGATAAAATTTTATTGAACAATCAAAATGATTACATTATACCTTCAGTATTGATTACTCCTTGTTATCCTTTAATCTTGGCCCCCTCTTAGGCAATGGGTAGTGTTACGTTAATTAGAAGCATAGATGAGCTTTCTATCTTTGGTTCTAACTTAGACTAATTTTGACTAACTCCTCTCCCCTTGATTGGGTCAATTTATATAGGCCTTTTGCACCTTCCAAGAGAATGTATTTGGATACGTAGGGGCTCGAGAAGTTAGGAAACATCCACAACAATTGACCGCTAGCCAAGTCATGGACAAGTAGGTCTAGTTGATCTCCTCGGGAATGAGAAACTTTGGAAGTTTGACCAAAGTTGCTCCCAGTAAAAGGTAACTTTGTAACTGAGTTCCTGAGTTGTACACTGCATGACAATGACTAAGTGCATGATGTCAGTTTCCTGGGGACAACTATCCTGCTAAAAGGGCAAATCAAAGAGGAAAAGATGTGCATCAAGGTCAACAAGACAAGTAGTGATTATAGGTCTCGCTTATTGATACAAGGAGGGAAAAATAGGTTGTAACACTTGTATGACCTCCCATTGAGTGCTTCTAGGTTTGTTATAAAGTCATTGAGTCATTGTCATGTATGAATGACCCCCATTTGGGCATGCTACATATTGTAAAGAAAAAATTATTGAGTCATAATTAAGTCAAAAGACCCTCCAAGACCTCGTCATGGCTCAAAGTTCAAGTCGACCTAAGGAAACTTCTAGTCGGCCTAAAGGAAGCAATTCGACCCTATGTGAAGCCTATATAAAGAAGACCTCTGCCTCATTTGGAGAACACACTCTCACTCACACAAGTTCTATTTTAAGGATGAAAGGAAGTGAGAAGAAGAGGAAGACTAAAGAAGGAGAAAAAGTTTAAGTTTTTGATTTGGTTTTGGGCTACTTCTCTCCACATGTGCAAAGGAATTAGTGCACATACTATTGCAGTAAAGCCGAGTTGCAGAATTGAAGTTAGGTCACCAAGAAGAGTTGTTCTGGAAGCCGAATTCTCTAGGAGAGAATCTACCCAAGCGAAGAAGAGAAGTTGCAGTTTCTGGGCATATCGAAATTGCAGTTGCAGTTGCAGTTTCTGGTTGCAGTTGCAGTTTTTGGTTGCAATCGAAGTTGCAGTTTCTGGGCTAGATGAAATTGCAGTTTCTGGGCAAGTTGAAGTTGCAGTTTTTGGGCAAGTCGAAGTTGCAGTTTCTAGGCAAGTTGAAGTTATAGTTGCAGTTGCAGGTGCTGAGTAGGTCGAAGGAGAAGCTATGCAAAGAGGATGCATTGACTTGGACTTGGAGGGGTTCTTGGTCAAGGGTCTAGGTCTTGGAATTCATCAATTGAAGATTCTATAAGAAGAAGAATTCTTGTGGGTTTTACTCTTAGGTTGGAGAGGTTTTGGCTCCCCTGGTTGATCGCCTACATCTTGTGTCCTTGTGTCCTTGTTCTTTATAGTTTGATAGCTGTTTGATGAAGATGAACACATAATAATAATCAAGTATAAGAAGAACCTAATTAAGAAAAGTAAAAAGTCCTCACAAGTTGTTATCATTATAAGAGAAATCATCTAATATCTCTGCCCTAGATTTCTCAACATGTTATTAGAGCTAAGGTGATAATTCAAGGAAGGGAAACTCAATAAGGGATAATCAAGATCTAAAAAATCAAGGATATCAAGGGCATCAAAGAATCTAGAAGGTTCTCTCATCCCTAAGACAATTGGAAAATAAAGGCTACTTCGTTATCTTGAAGAAAGTGTCAAAAACCCTAGATCGATCAAATAAGAAAGTTGACAGTTAAAGTATTCTTAGGATCTGCGCTCAAATCACCATCTCAAGGAAGAAGACCTCAAAAGATCCTATCTCTACTCAAGAAAGAAAAGACTTCGATCTAGAAGCATCGTGAAGATTACTCATCCAAGGAAAGCTAGATCAAAGCCATTGTCAGCATCAAGAAGCATCAAGGCATCATTAAGAAGTCATCCTCAATTATCATCAACAAAAGCATCAAGTTGAAGAGTTCATCTTCACTTGAAAAGTAAGTATATATACTTCTATATCTAAATCTAGTAAAATGATTTCGTTTTGCAAGGATATCAATAAGTTGGTTGGGTCATCAAACTTCCTTGCATGGAAAAGAAGGATAGACCTAGTCCTCAAGGAAAATGAAGCCATTAATTATGTCAAAGGTAAAGTCTTCAAACCACGTGAAGAGCAAGCACTATCTAAATATATGAAAATGGACCTAAGGGCTCAAAGGATTCTCATAGAATCCATCAAGGATTATCTCATCCCATATGTAGAAGGGTTGGAGATATCAAAAGAGATACATGATAAGCTAGCAGATTTATTCTCTGAAAGCTCAACATGACAAGTTGTATCACTAAGGTTTGAACTATTCAATTTGAAAGCATTTAAGGATGAAGGGATATCTACACATCTTACTAAAGCATCTCAAATAGGGAATCAACTTCAAGATCTAGGAGAGATGATATTTGATAAAGAAATGATTACCATTTTTCTAAATGCCCTAACTGACGAACGTGGAAACCTTGTATCAAAGGCCCCTATGAAAAGGAGAAAGCTATCCCTCTCAATAATTTGTGGTCACTATGCAAGAGTGAAGAACACAGGTTGAAGGCAAAAAGTGGTACAAGATTAGATAAACATGTTCAAACATTTGCTGTCATGTCAAGAAGCAAAGGGATATTGGCGAATTTGGTCTTCAGAAAAAGAAGATCAATATGTCAAAGGTTCAATGCTATGGATGTTGAGAATATGGGCACTACAAGAGAGATTATCCTAAGCTCAAGAAGGACAACAACAAAAGAGGAAGGGGAGAAGCCCATATCACTGAAGAAGAGGAAGAATCTGAAAAGAAGAAATCCAAGGAGGAGGAAGTAAAAGATCTCTACTACTATTGAGGTAAGTCTTCCTCACCTAGTTCTTTTCAAGTTTTTGTTGTTTTATAACTATCATCTTAGGAGTCATTAGAAGCAACATAGGAGCATCATGATAGGAGATGGCATCATAGAGGCATACGATTGAAAGCAAGAGCTCGTAACATCATAAAGAAGCATGAAAGATTGCTCAAATAGAAGTTTGTGGATGTCACCTATAGAAGGATGTAGCTCTTGGTAACCTCATTAGAAGCATAAGGAGTACTTATGAGAAAAAGAAAGTCATCTAGTACAGAGCTCACCATACATCATTCAAAAGGAGCATTTGCAAGATGAGGATGATCAAGATCCTCTGTTGGAATCCTCATTGGAAGGTTCACCTACTGGAAGAGGCAAGTGTGTCGCCGAGAATTCGAACTTGAATGGGATTCATGAGATGATGGTATGGTGTCAAAAGAAGTGAAGTAGGTCAAGGGATTGAAGTTCTTTCAATTAACGAAGCTGTCGAAGGAAGTCTAGATGACCAAAAGAAAGAGATGAGGTATGTATGCTTGTGCTTGATAAAATAGAGTCATGTCATATGGTTGCAAATATCATAAATGAGTGCTCTACCTCAAGAGCATGATCAAAATAAAGAATCTCCTCCTATTAAAGGATGCATGAAGGTATGGTTCACACATTGACTAGATGAAATCAACATAATATGTCCACATATGAAATATGAGGTTGTTGACAAAGTTTCAGGAACTATAATTGGAAGTTCCGAGAAGAAACATGTGAATAAAGGAAGGAGGAGATCATCAAATGCAACTATGGATAAGGCAATCAACATCCAAGGACTAGAAGATTTGACTATGATATCTCCATGGGAAAGATATGAACACTCTGATGAAGTCTGAAAAAGAAAGAGACCCTTGACATTATATATCTTTTTGGAGATGTGTCAATATGCATGCAAGATGTTAATGCAAACTACAAGATGTCATTATGAAAGACCATCACAAAGGTAATTTTGATTTAATGTTCATTCTCTATTTTTGAATAATATCTGGATAGTCTAATGTAGGGCTGCCTAAGGAAGAGCTGTAGATGTCATCTACAACTGACACTCATGTGGTAGGCTGGAAGATCTTGAAGGAAACATGCTGCGAAGAAGGTAGCAAGGCATCAAGGAAAGGCCAAATATGGACTAATGATCACTTTCCAATGAAAGGATGACACGACTGACATGATTAATGAAGGAAATTGATGGATGGTCGATGCCCTACGAAGAAGTCCCAAAAGGATGAAGACTCCTGAATAAAGAAAAAGAAGTTCATGACATTGAAAGAAGTAGCCCTTCAAGCAGCTGATTGTGCCATGAACTCTACCTAAAGAGCTGCTGGAAGCAAGTCCATGGTCAAGAGGAAACTTGATCAAGTCCCTGATTAAGAGGGAGCTTGGGCGCGTACATTCCTTCATTGGAATTGGAATGAGAGATAGACACCTCATTATTGTCTTCACTTGGGAAGATGGAATGGAGGATTCAGTAAGCGTATGGCATCCGATACTCTTTGAGGATGAGATAGGGCATCCAAATCAAGATTAGTCGTAGAGGACTGATATTCTTTGAGGGTTGGGAATCCAAGATAAGAATAGTCCTGATGGAACATATTCTGAAGGAAATCGAGTGGGGTATGTTCCGAGAGAGAATGATGAAGGTGTCTATAAATCATTGGTCTCGCCAACATTATGCTCTGATCTTGTGGAGAGATAGAGTTGGTAGTCAAGGCCTTGCTATGTGACAATGCTGGATGATATGATGCTATACAAATGGGTTACAAATCCGACTTTTCTTATGAGAATTCTTCATATTGAGAATGTCCAAGTACCTTATGAATACCTCCCTAGTTAAGAGGGAGTGTTGAAATATGTAACTAGGTTTGGTCTTCATAATGACAGATGTAATCATGATTTTATGTATTTAATGAAAAGAGAAAAATAAATTTATTATTGTAAGTCTTGAGGCATGGGTTTAATGCTCAAGAGAATTTATTTATAGGTCAAAGCACCCATTGAGTGCTTCTAGGTTTGTTATAAAGTCAATGAGTCATTGTCATGTATGAATGACCCATTTGGGCATGTTACATATTGTAAAGAAAAATTTATTGAGTCACAATCAAGTCAAAAGACCCTCCAATACCTTGTCATGGCT